>JASDQU010735465.1:102565-121991 GCA_032191745.1 Picea mariana
GCGAGGGTCGTTGCGCGAATCCTCCGCACCTCCCTCGGCCCCAAGGGAATGGACTAGACGCTCCAGAGTCCCGACAACGATGTCAGCATCATGTTACAAAGTTGGTTGAGCAAGCTTCTAATCACACCAGATCCCAAGAGATCGCTGAGCGACGGCGTGAGGGTTATGCAAATGAAACAGAACCCTAACAGGGAGAAGGAAGTGATGGTTCTTTGTAGGGCCGAGGTGGACCAGTAAGTACTAAACCCTAGCCACTGTTGCGTTAACCTAAAGATTGGAAGCCATTCAAATAGCAGAGACCTCAAGGATCTTCGGCTCTTGGGGGACTCTTCGCCTTCGCTCTGGTGCAGAAATCTATTTCAGAGTAATGCAAGAGCGAGGTTTCATTCTGAACACTGCGGCAAGACAAGCTCCAAGATCACGGCAAGCTTCCCCCTTTTTATAAAGACCATTGCTAGATCTTCTCTCTGCTTGCAGGTTCAAGACTCAGACTTTGTTTTTGAGCTCAAAACCCAAATCCACCAAGCTACAGGGACTCCGCCTGGATTCTAATGACTAATCTTCGAAGGTCGGTAGCTTTTGGATGGCTCTCTGCTACGGGACTATGAAAATCTAAAAAACGCAACCATTTCTCTCACTTCTCGGTTGCGTGGAGGAGTGCCTTTAGTCACTCATCCAAGCTCTTAAAAGCAGGCCGTGAAATCAGGGACTTCCGCTTCTTTGGGGCTCAAGGCTGAAGCTTCAAAAGTAAAAGAGCCCTTTGGAGGTGCCTTCATTGTGGAGCAGTGCGCAGAACCTCCAATAGTAGAAGTCGAAGACGCCCAAGTCTATGGCTAATCCTATATCTACATAGCCAAAGCCCTCATTTGTCGCTTCAACGGACTTTGGAATTCGGCCCCTGCGCTAAAGGAATGGGTTAACAAAACCTGGTCGAAGGGTCATGAGTTGTTCTTTTGTTCCAAGGGGTTATTCATTGTCCACTTCTCCACAGAAGCCGAATGTCAATGCGTGCTAGAGCAAGGTCCTTGGTTCTGGGGCAGATCTGATCTCTCCATGCAGCGATGGTTCCCGGAGTTCAATCCACTAACCTTGACAGCCATGATTACACCGGTCTGGGTAAGACTACCCAATCTACCCCTGCATTTCTACTCTTCATATTTTTTACCCACCCTGGGCAATGCATTGGGTAGATTTATCAAGATAGACACAGACAGAATAACGAAAGGATTCGTCACTTTTGCCTTCATCTACGTTGAAATTGACCTCAGTCAAGGGCTTCTGGATAGGATTCTTATAGATTGGGGTGATGGAGATCCTTTCATATAGATGGTCGATTTTGAGAACACCGCCTTCAGATGCCGCTCCTGTCAGCAAACAGGGCACCTCCAAGAAACTTGTCCTCTTTCCCCCACCCTCCCCCAACTTCTGGAGCACGAAAAATAGCCAATGGTTGGCAAGGACCAAAATCTCACAAAAGCCGCCCAAACCCTTCCTCCGACAACAAGCAACATCACAAAGCTGCTCCAACTCCTTCGCCTTCCTCATTGACTTCACAGGCCCCAACTTTCTCTCAGCAGCCAACTGTCGACCCAAAACACCATCCTGCAGCCTCGACACAAAATCCTGAAGATTCAGAAGTCATGATTCCAATTCCCGCAATTAAGTCCTTGCACCCACCTCACAAAAAGGGGGAAACAATTGACACAATCATGATCATAGCATCGCTCCTAGTGACTCAAAAGCAACCTCATGAATCAGACAACTTAGACAGCAACAAATAAGCACAACTGAATTCAGCAGCTCAAGATTATGGCACTTCCTCAGAACATCTGGCTTTGGTGGTAAAGGATGCTGAGCCTACCAGCTCCTCTGGTTGGATTGATGTTCACAAAAAAAAAGGTAGAAAGGATCCTCATCGGTCAACACAATGATCTGTTCCTTTCTCCCTATATTGTAATGTTTCATCTTGCTTTGCCCATGCGCTCTATGGGGCTCTCTTTTAGCATAGGCTAGTTTCAAATGATCCCCTGTTCTCTTTCTGAGGGGTCTTTTCCCATCCACAAATCAATGTACTACTTGCGCTTTTTATGATGGAATAGAAGGATTGTCCCCTTTCTTACTTAAAAAAAAAAATACACAAAAGATCAAAAAAACTTATATAACATCATAAAACAACCAGAGTACATAGATGGACGCAAGCACCTCAAAAATGGGACTAATAACGAGTCACAGGGATTATGCCCTCAAAAAATATATACAGGTAAGTGCTCGTGGCACGTAAAAAGTTGAAATAGGCTCAGGGCCTATGGGCCCTGTTATAATAGTCCACAAAATGGGCTAAACTCCTAAACAATCGGACCCACGTCCGAGGTGCCCCCACTACATGAGGCTACATGGATGGTGGCAGGTCCTCTATCTCTACCATTGGGACTGTGCGATTGAGTGCAGTGAAGTTCTGCTCAACTCGTCTAAGGACCCTCTCAGACTCCCCAACTGGGAGGTTCCCTACGACTGTTGCTCCCCCGGCAGCGGGAGCTGCGGCTTCTGGCCGAGGATGATGCCTATTCCATGCATAATCGGCAGATCACACGGGTCCCACATATGCATGCAACAAACATATACTCGTCAAATACTCTGGCATACAAAAAATTATATATATAACAAAAATGCAATAAAAATTGCATATGCAAACAAAAAAAAACTACAAAGGTGGAGACTTACCCATCTCCCCTCGCTCCTCACCAGGAGGCATGGGTATCTCAGGATCTCTAGAAAAGTCTATCCCTACATATGGGTAATCCTCGATCACAGGGATCTGTCGTGACAGCCACGCAAAGAAGTCATCATCGAAGGACTCATTGGTCCCTCCACCACCCTGTCGCGGTAGTAATATTGCCCATCTACATACTACAGGAAAAGAGGCCTGATGTCCTCGTACCACTTCCTGAGGACTAAAGCTCAAAACTCTCTCAAAGAAGAATGAACATAAAATCGTCCCGAACTCGAAGTTCCTCTATGTCTGTTGTCGGTAATATGTCAATTGCCTCTTCATACACTCGAGCAGTGTGGTACTCCAGTAAAAAATCTGTGCATTCAAGCACTGGATAGCATAGTTCATCTATGCACGAGATGCTGATGCAAGGCCACTGAACTGGTAATCCACCCAATCAGTAATAATATCACCTGGAGTGATAGGTTAGTGATATTACTGATGGGCACCTGGGAGCTCACATGGTTTGTCCCAGCCTCATAGTGATCGACTATCAGTTCTGCTATGTTATGCGGTCCCGCAGGAAACGTCTTGAAGTTGACTGGTTCCCCTCTCCTTGAGAGGCCAGTCAAAAAGTAGATATCCTCGGTGGTAGGCACCAGTGATTTCCCCTCTAGCATGAAGGCCTCTGCATCAGGGTGCCAGTAGTCAATCAAGGCATTCAGTAGCCTTGGTTGCGCTTGCATAAATGGANAACACAACAAAGTTCAGGAGGGTCAGTACTTGCCCTTTAGTTCTTTTTTTGCTACAAAAGGGAGGTCCACGCGATCTATAGAGGCGACAGTCGTGTGTACACGTGGGCAGCCTTTACTCTTCTCGAGTGTACACGTGGCCTATCCAAAGACAACCCGTGTGTACCTAGGGCCGACCTTTTAAAGGTCGATGCCCACCCAAAAAATGAAATCAAATGCAAAAATGAAAAATTGAATAGCTAGATAGGGGATTTTGTACTTACTTGGTCCAAGCGGAAGTTCGTTTCGTCCACTGTAGCTCCCAGAATCACCGTTTTTAGCAAAGGGGATCTTTTGGCTCTAGAGTCAATTTCCAAATTAGCAATGGTGATAATGAGCTGCCAGCTTCTATTTATAGACTTTTTGGCCTCTTTTTGTCACTTCTTCGGCCTCCCTTATCAGTTTCTTTATACCAAAAACCATTTAGAGTGATTCAGGAGTTATATGAGAGGGATTTGATCGGGTATTGGGACACTTTTTTTGAGTTTTGAGAAAATTTTGATGGTCCATGAAAATTTTTCCAAGAATCAACTTGAGCATATAGGTTAGGTTACTACCTTGACCTTTGCGTCTCGTTGTCTTTTTCCTATGCTATAGGATCGATCCCATCAGGTTGTGACATGGAACCATCATATCTGCTTTAGAAGTGTCGCAACTTGGCGGTAGAGCTTACCAGAACATGGATGCCCTAGGTAGGTCCTGGTTGCATTATGGTGTCCATGCCATCTCTGAAACACTGTAGGCTTGGGAGTCCTTATAGTCTTTTCTGAATATGATTTTCAACCTCATTTGCATGATTCTTCTTCACTCTTTGTTTCACCCTCAGGACTCCCAAAAAATAACGGGTCTCCTTTTAAGCCCTTTTCAGACCCTCTAAACATGAAAAGATTTCTGAGCGATCTTGTGACCTTTCATGCTCGTTAAACTGAAATTTGAAGTCATGTCTGTCCGACGGTAGTTTACCCCTTTTTCGGTCCGGACAGTCAACTGTACGAACAAAGGTATACTCTATGGAACTTTTGTTCTTTAGAAGAGTGCTCTCAGGTATAATTTTATCCCTTTTTCTGGCCTGGGGGACTAAACTTACGAAAAAGAAACCCCCATGGAGTCTATAGTTAAGCTCTTTTCAAACTCCCTAAAATTGAAAAGATCGTCCAGTGACCTTATTATTTCACACTCGTTAAATTGGTCTAGAAGAATATTCCTGATGGAGTCCATAGTTAAGCTTTTTTTAGACTCCTTAAAAATGAAAAAATGGCCGAGTGATCTTGTTCTTATCACATTCGTTAAAATGGTTTTGAATCGACGTCTAATCGGTGCTAGTTTACCCTTTTTCAAACTGACTAGAATATCTTTGAAAAAGGTACCCAAATGGAGTGTCCTTTTATGTTTTTTTAGACTCTCTAAATATGAAAAACCATCGAACTTACCTTCTTTGGGATCATTAAACTTACATTGACGGATGTTACCATTGTGTGTTTTGTCAACCGCATTTGCATACCTTATCCACCAGCCTTGTGATAGTTTGCTTCTGCGTCTTAACACCTTTGGCCGTCGGAGGATTTTTCCCGAGTATCATTTTACTAGAACATCAGTCTTGCCCTTATGTCTTGAACTTGTATGTTTGCAATACTCGTTCCTCCATTGTAACGTAATATTTGTTTATTCTTTTTCCACAGTTATTTAAAAGAACAAAACAATCAAATATACCCCAAAAAGAGGAGGGGAAAAGTATTTTCTTTATTGGCAGCATAATGAGTCATCCTTGGATAAAGCACATCTGTCTATTTGTTCATCATACTATGGGACGTAGTACGACCTTAGGAATCTTTTCTCGCTATATAGAGTTGTGTCCTCCACCGTTTGGTTATTCTTCCAAACATATGGAGAGTTTGCATTGCCTCCTGCTTCGTAGACTTATGATTAACATACATGCTGCCTGAGTCTCATTACTTGTCATGCTATTGTCCAAGGGAAGTTTGTCACTAATCCTGAGTCAACCCCTCTGCAATATGTCTCTTGTCCACATACCCGACCATCCTGAACATCCAATCAAGTCCTTGTTCGAAATCACTGAAGCCTTAAGTCTGATCATCAAGATTATCAAGTCCATGACCGACAAGCCATCGAAGACCTCTGGGTAGTGCAGTCGTACACTCATATTACACTCCTACCCAAGTTTTGGAAGATTTTGAATTTGTTCCTCGAGCTCTGAAGATCTCATCTCCAGCCATCAGGCCGAATCAGCTTCTGGAAGATGGATACTCTATATGTATATCTTTTTGATTTTGAGATGTAGCTCCGTTGTGTGTTGTTCGCGTCTACTCTTTATAGTTATTTGACATGGATATATAGTGTATTTGATTGGTATCCATGGTTCTATTATTATCCCGAGCATGGGTATGCCCACCTCGGTGAGACATTTGTTATTTTGCAGATGGCACCTCTCGGTTCCTGATCCTTGGGCTCAATCATTCGGCACATCAGTAAATATTGGTAATGTATTTCGGCCATCAGATGCTCTTATGACTTCACACATTAGGGGGCATCTGTTATAACCCTAAATTTCACCACACATGCTTACCTGGCATCAGGCCAACTCATATCCCTTCTTTTCCAAAACACTGTTGAACAACTCTTTGAAAATCCTCTTGAATAAAGGCCCACATGCCCTAACTCATTACTGCATGCGTGTACATGCTAGCTGACCGAAAACAACCCACGTGGACCGACAAAAGCATGAAAAAAGGAAAGTTGTCGATGGAACGAAAAGATATGGGTGATTTAACTGAAACTCCCAGCCATGCATGGCCAAGGGTTCGTCCAAATACCTAGCTCCTTCTAGCTTATAAAAGAAGGGGTAGGGGTACCATTTGGAAGAGGAAAAATATAGCAAAGAAACTCTGCCCATTTACGTATTCCCATTGTCCCAACCCTTTAGCCTTTCCTAATGCCAAAGGAGATTTAAAGCAAAGAATTTGAAGGACAGAAGAAGAGGAGCCCAGGATCAGGTTCAAGGAGCGGTGGCCGGTCTCAACTTTTGTAAGTTGACTCATTTTAAGTAATAAAGAGAATGATTTTCCCATCCCAATTCATGAACTTTTTTATGGTTTGATTAGTTTATGTTTGATTTCTAACCCGTGAGTATATAAGTAGTATGCATGCATAGTTGTTGCTCGTCTTGAATGCAGGTCAACTTTGGAAGGAGTATTGCGAACAAGTAGTCAAGCACAACGGAGGATCGACCTCAAATGCCGATAACGAGGTAGGTTGATCTTTCCATGCATTTACTAAGAAAAGGGGATTTAAATCTAGGGATGAAGGTAGAAAGTAATTTCCATTCGGTCATATCTGCATGCAAAGTCTAAACTCTATTTGCTAGTCTGTAGGGTGTTTTTCCCCAACAACAATGAGGCTCCATAGGCCCTTTTCATATTACTCATAAATTCCAAAACCCTATACATCCAAAAAATTAAACCTAGAAGGTGAACTACCAAAAGTCATGTGGGCCCTATGGGTAAGTTGGTGTAATTTGGTATCTCAACTTCCTAGGGTCATAACTTTTGCATATGACCTCTGTTTAAGGCATGTGATAGCCCGTTGGAAAGGTCTTTCAGAGAAATACAAATTTCGTCATAAAACTCTGACTCCATCCATAGTATGACTGTGGCGAGTCAAAAAAATAGTGTTCAGGGCCTCAAAATATCTCTAAAAGTACAACAAGATATGCTAATGTGAAAACATACAAAATATGCCAGTTGGATTAGGTGAGAGGCCACCTGCATCCACCTGGAGAATGTGTGAGGCTTCAGACAACCCCAAAAGTGTAGAATTCACAATTATAAAGCAATATAAAAAGACATGTTGAACAAAAACGAACACAAGGAGCTAGTTGGAATAGGTGGGTGGCCACCAATATCCATCTGGATTAGGGACTTAGTTTCTCAGTTCCGATATGTCAAGTTACATAATTTTTTCACCTATGTACTTTTGTTGATTACATTAATATAAATACTTTTTTCTCGTCCAATTATATGTTGCAAATATTTGTATTACTCTCCATGGGAATATTTTTTATACATGTTAGTGAATTATGCTAGTTTATATGCTAACACTTTATACAAGTTTCATATGCTTGCGTATCTTGGTTGTTGAGAACATGTTTTCGGTATCAAGTGTTGTATCATGAGCTCAGTCATCATATTCTTTAGGCATCCAAAAAAGGTAGGCTTCTAGACTTCCTTTGTTAGAATATCCATTTGTCTAGCATACTTGATATTAGAGTTGATTCCTGGGTGTCACTTCATCTGTTGTGGTTTACCCCAAGCCATAGAGAGAATTTTCTCGTAAACCTCTGTATGAATTTATATTATGCATGACATCCCAATATATGACTGACAAAGCGATCATTCTCATAAAGAGGATTATGGATAGGTACCTTATGGAGAATGGTACCTATATCAGAGTGTACAGCGCCACTAACCCCCCCATATTCTCCCCTATTTTTTACTATAAATTAGTACTCTAGGAAATAGAATATCAAACAATAATATATGGAGTAGGATGAGTGACCTACTAAGGAAGGAAAGCAATATGGCCACCAATTTCGCTATGTATTGGTTTCTACTCATTCTCCAACACTAAGAAAAAAAAGGATGAAGTAAATATATTTCTCTCATATCATTTTGGAGAGGAAATATTTAGAATACATGAACCTAAAGGAGTCATAAAAGGCCATTTAAATAAAATATGCTTTCCTTGGGAGTACATGACAAATATTTTGGATGAATAATAAATGCATCGAAATGCATGAACCTACAATGTTGTTATCTTCTTAAGACAAGGTCAGTCTATATGGAGGATTGCAGAAAAAGAAAGAGAAAAAAAAATAACCCTGGAAAAAAAAGAAATAGAAGGAGCATCACGAAGATCATCCCCCGCCTCCACCTCTGTACACTCGGGATAGGAAAAAGGGGAAGAAGAAACACCAACAGATAACAAAATAAGAGGTAAAGAAAAGGTTCAAAAGAAAAATAATTATGTTGCCAAGAAAAAGTGAAAGATTGAAGCAGAGAACGCCAAGGCTAAGTCAGAAGCAAAAGAAGAAACACAAAATGAGATTGAGCAGAAAGAAGAAGCAATAAAAGCAAGAGAAGTTGTAGAAAAGAAATCCAAGGAGGTAGTTGATAATATAGTCAAAGAAGAGAGGTAGAAGGAAGATGTCGAGAGAAGAAATGATGGCACTGGACCATTGGATACTAATATCCCATAAGTGGAAAAATCAGAGACACACATAGAGGCACCCTTTAACAATATAGGACTAGAGTTTTGGGATCCATTTCAACCAATTGAGGTCCCAAACTTGAGAATATTCACTTATGACAACAAGTTTGGGAATATCATGCAAGAACAAATAAGAAAGTTCCAACAACTCAAGGGATGCCAATCTCGGTCCTTACACAAGGTCCCATAATAGGAGATGTTAGGGAAAATACCATAGTCACCACTACAAATGAGATCGCGTTTATGAGCACCAATGAAGACAATATTAAGAGGTCGTGCCAACAAAATCAGGAGAAATAGGAAAGAATTAGGGAACTAGAAGAAAGACTCCAACAAGTAAAAGTCAATGAAAGCAGTATGCGAAATTTCAAAGCCAGTGCTGAGAAAGTTAGGAAATAAATTGAAGAGGATATTATAGATATGTATGCTCACTTACACCTCTTCCAACAAGAAACAACCACAATTATAGATACAAATATTTAAGTACAAGAAAAACTCACTCAATTCAACATGATCAGAGAAGGCATCAGTGATATTAACAAGTGGATTGTAGAGAATCTTGATGCACCAGCTGAGTTATATCGACCATCATCCTCATAGAGGAAGACATATATGTATTCACTAGATCGCTTCCAACAAGTTGGGAAAAGAGAATATAAAGAGGTCACTAAATCAATGGAAGTACGCTTGAAACTACACATGTTCATGCAAGAGTTAATTAAAGGAAACTGGCTACCTCAATTAGACGATCTTGGTAAAATTCTAGTCAAGGAAGAACTGGTATACATGATGCAAAATAACACAAATCATAGAATATTAATCATTGAAACAACCAACACAATTACTACAGATATGTTATAGAATCGTCTCCTACATCCTATCAAATTGGATACCATGATACAATCATTCATGGAAACACTGTTAAAATATATGAGCACCCTCAAAGATAGCATAGCTATGCATAATACAACATTGCAAGAACTAACTTATCGTAGAATTAGATCTTTGTATGATCAACTAAAAGTGTGGACAACATACTGTAGGGGAAAATGTTCTTGAATAAAGACAAAATAGAAACAAAAAATTGCTATTACCTATCTCTTATATTGTTTTTTTCTCAACCAACTTAAATTTTTTCTTTATTGTACACTTGTCACTAGGGAAAAGGAAACTGAACAATTTTGTAACAACTTCTTTAAGAATAATAGAAAGCGTCACTCATGAGTTAAAAATTATTGTATAAAAGAGGGGTGATGCCCATTTTGTAGGGGCTCTTCAAACACTATATATACTCAAGAAATAATTCAAGGAATTACAATCTGTTGAATATTGAGAAACCCTCAGGGCCAACTTTTGCAATAAAGAAGAATTTATGTGTTAATTTGTCTTTACTATGAACTATTTCAAGTGGGATGTATGTAATTCACATGGACTGTAAGAATTTTTGTTTACTTATAGATTGATCTTATATATTCTATGTTATTCTACAATTTTGATTTCTCTTTCAAATATCTTCAAGTCCTACGATTGTTGAGATGCTAACATAAGCATAAATATAATTTAGACTATTCTAGTTATATTTATGTATGCGCATGTTTTTGACCTTGCACCTTTATTTCATCTACCTGAATGGGGGTTTTATGTAGGGTCTGGTTTCATTTATAGCTCATTGGTTACCTTAGTATGCTCATAGCTAGGATAGGGAAGGATATATTAGAAATATATTAGTTGTGTTTCAATCCATAGTCTTCATCTACATATTTGCATTGCATACCCATTCATCATTCGCATTCGTTGGTATACTGGACCACAACCGATAAAACCCAAAAAAATAGCGATGGAATACGGGTCAAATTCTATATGGGTCTCCTAAACCAAACAATGCATAGTCTAGTTGGAACTTTGTACCAGGGAGTACCCCCTACTATTGTTAGGCGAATTATGCCCTATAAACACTTGGAAATTCTAAGTGATAAGCATTATGACACAATTTCTTTAAAATTTGACATGGACCAATCTCCATGGGTTTCATCTTGTTATAGGTCCCTTATGGAAACCTTTCCTTCCACACATAAGCATATACAAATGCACATTCATTACATTTCTTGTCTCCTCTATGGATATCAACATCTGCCTTCTAATTCTAATAAATCTACCTTAATTGGAACTTAACCTAATCATCGATCACCTTCATACACCTGGCACAAATTTTAGCATATTCAGACTTTACGTTATTAACATTTAACTTCAACCAATCAATGATTCTTGAGAGTGATATTCCGTCAACATTTTGAAAGGAGGTTTTACCTATAGATCTATTAATTGAATTATTGTGGGCACACTCTACTTGGGAAATGATCAAATCCCATTTCCCAAGGCTATCACTTAACAAATTCATCAATTGATTACCTAAACTTCAATTTACCACATCCATTTGACCATTGGTTTGAGGATGGTATATCGAACTAAAGAGTAATGTAGTTCCTAATCTCTTCCAAAGTGTCCTCTAGAAATGTCCAATGAATTTGTTGTATCATTTTGAAGTAATGGTTTTGAGTAAACCATATAACCTTATAATCTCCTTAAAGAATAAAAAACTACATGAATTGCATAAACAATATTTTTAAAATTTATGGAGTTTTCCATTTTTTAGAAGTGATCTACAACTAAAAAGTTGGAATCAGTTTTTTTTGAGTTCTAGGTAAACCTAGGATAAAATATATACTAAGGTCCTCTCTTCATCCATATGATAAACTCAATAATGCTCAACCCAATTAATTATGTCTTTGGCAGTGCCTAGAAAAAAATATATCTCTTACACTAAATATTTCATCTTTTCAATACCAAGGTGACCACTTAGAAATCCATTACGAAATTCAATAATATATTTCATTTAACCTCTACAAAAGAAAAATCTTCTTATTTTCTAAACAGGTATTCTTCTTCAATAAAATGATTGAAATGTGTTGAGGTATATCCCTTAAAGTTATTTGCACATTTCCTATGTTGTGCAACATATTCATTAATTGCGTACAAATTCTTCATATTCTTTGGTTCCACATCTTCTACAAACATTGTTAGTAGCAAAATTGATTTCCCACTCAATGCATCAACTACTTTATTTGATAGACCAAATATATTCCTCAAAACAAATGAGTAAATCTACAAAAAGTCATCTCATGTTATTGATGAGCCCCATGTTTTTCATATGTTGATCATCCTTTTCATATGATTTTTTGTTATGATCATTAGCTTCAAATACCCAAGACATTTTGAAACTCTTGTTGGAGTTGCCAACTTAGTTATTGTTTGAGATGTGATGTTTAATATAATTTGATTGGCTTAATTTCAATATGGATATGATGAATGCATGATTTATTTTATTACTTGAGTCTATTATGTTGATTGGAATAGTATGAACTAACATTGATTGGAAACCTAAGGTTTCTACAGAGTTTGATTTATGAATCTTGTTCCATGTGTCTCACACCATGAATAAACTCAACCCTTATGTGATTACTCCACTTTTAGAGTTGTGATGCATTCTATAAGAAAACAAAGGGAGAAAATCATGGGACCATGTCACCTCAACTCATGAGGGTGACTAAGTAGGAAATTTGATGAAAGAGACAACCCATAATTGCATGGGAGTTTGAATCTCAAAATACCAATTGTTTTTTTTATCATATCTAGATAATGGAGGCAAGCAATAATCTCCCAAGCTTAGTTGCAACGAAGTTGGAGGGAAATAGGTAGGAAACTTCCTAGGAATTGGGGACTTGATTAAAGTTGTTTAGAGCTCTTCCAAATATTTATATGGCTCGATATGAAAGATATGGGGTCCCTAATATTTTTTTAGGTTATGAGCTAGTTTGAATCATTATTTCAAAACATAGTTTAATTATTGTCATTATCTATGTAATTTTTGTGGATTGTTGAATAAGAGTTCTAGTCAGGCTTTTTTTAAGAAGATCTTGATAGGGTTCTAGACCTCCCTTCGGTAGGGCTCATTCAAGGGGAGATTAGAACAAACCCTCATTGGTTGACTTTGGTATTACTATTGTATAGTTTACTTGCATTGTTGTTCAGCTAGTTTTCATGCATTTCTATTAGAGAGATCACTACATTTTTGTTTAGTTAGTATACTTGTATTAAAATTGTTTCAATTATTTTATTATACGTGTTTTTAGTTAGTTTATTTATATGTCTATTCATTTCAATATTATCGTACTTTTGTTTAGTATACTAGCTTACAATCTAATTTCATATTGTTTTATATTACTTTTAACTACATTAATCAACTATAGGGTTCTGAGTTTTGCAATTATTTATGACTATTATCCTTGCTACTTTGTTCAATTTCACCTTGTGAATGTATAGACAATAACATAGCTATCTTCACCAACATTATTCATCTCATTGGGTAATGGTATCAACCCTGGATCTAACTTCCAACAAATTGTAGGAATAGATGAAAATAGGAACCATCCCTTTAATATGCTAAATGGGACCGTGATAGTTTATTTTCAACAACTCATAGATGGTTACTTGTTTTACTACAATATCATAATTTAAAACATTTATGGCTTTAGAATACTTAATTTATTAGTGATTTGGATCTCAGTAGGTTATGTACATATATCACACATCGTATTTGAAGTTTGTACAACACCCTATTTAATAAAGTCAACTGGGAATTTTAGCATTTTATTTCTACAATTCTATAGTTGGACACTTAAATGCTTATAATTTAATTTTACATGTTTCCTAATGAATTGTAGGGTTTGATGATCTGTAGAGTGAACAAATTCCCTTGAGGATATAATGCCTATACTTCTTTAATTCCTAGACAATGGCATAGATTTATTGGTCATACATGAAATACTTATTTTAGGTCTCATTCAACTTCTCACTAAAGAAAGGAAGATGCCTTTCTTCTCGATTTGTAACTCCTCCAATAGCTAAACCACTAGCATCACAATGAACTTGAAATACTTCATTAAAATTAGGCAAATCCAACACTGGTTTTTCAACAAACTTACTTTTTGACAATTCAAAACTCTTTTGGATGGTTATTTTCTACTAAAAGTTTCCCTTCTTCATATATTCAATCAAGGGTTCACATATTCCACTGAAGCTTGTAATTAATTTTTTATAAAAACTTTAATTAATAGAATCATACTAGCAGTACCAAACCTTACTTCACTTTTTTTTTGGGAGAAGCACTAATGAACGTTGCACATTAGGTTTTCTAAAGTTCTTTTAATCATAATGCAACAACATGAATCTAATGCCAGAAAATACCCATCCTCTGTATTAACCTCCAACATCTAGGCCATGTCGACACCCCTCGCTGTGTGCACCACCCTATGAATCTGGTGTACAACACACCCTAGGGATTCATGCCATGATTTAGAGGGAGATTTTGTCAAAATATCATCTCAATGAGGAGTGTTCTAATGGCCATCGATCGCACAATAAAGAGGTGTTCTAATGGCCATCTATACCGCAATAAAGTTAATTGGTATCATCTCTATCGAAAGTCGTTGAGTGTAATTTTCCTCAATATTGTTAGACTTGCATATCTTCTCATCGCCTCACAACTTTTCCTCTCTTTCCCAACTATATCCTCTTTCCCAACTATCTCCCAACTATCTATCTTGTTATTTCCCAACTATCCCCCAAATATCTATCTTCTCGTTCTCCCCCTTCCATCGGATCCCCTTTTCAGTTTACATTTCTTTATTCAACAAGATGGAGGGAGGCAAAGGCAGACGCGGAAGCAGAGGTGGCAGGGGGTAAAGAGTTCCATTGTTAGAAAATGTTTTCTCTCACAAAGATGATAGAATATGTATCTCTCAGACAAGCATGGGAATTGGAAAAGAAGAAGAAATATCGAGGTTTGCTACAAAATGGAAAACCAAACCATGTGCATCAAAGTGAAAATGTTGTTACTGAAAACGCAAAACCAAAATGTAATGGTGGTATTGAAGAGCGAACAAAAAATGGATTGCTCGAGAAGGGAACACCACCAAATCAAGTACCTGAAAAACGAATATAAAAAAAAGGTTGTGCATGTAAACCGAACACCATCAAAACGTGTGCCTGAAAAACAAACATCAAATAAGGTGCCCGAACACCGAATACCATCAAAACTCGTGCCTGAAAAAAAACAACTAACAAGGTGTCGGGAAAACGAAAACCATCGAAGCTCTTACCTGAAAAAAAAACAGCAAACAAGGTGTCGGGAAAACGAACACCATCGAAGCTCGTGCCTTAAAAACAAACACCAAAAAAGGTGCCAAACAAGGTGCGTGGAAAACGAACACCATCAAAGCTCGTGCCAGAAAAGCCATGGCGGTGAAGATGATTGGTTGGTAGGTGGATAAGATTAACTAATAAAGGAAAGAAAATGAAAGAGGGAGCATAGAAAATATAAATAGTAAAAGTGGAATCATCTTCTACAAAAAATTTATGAAATTGTATGGAATTGCACCTATATACATCTTAAAATAATGAGTCATAAAAAATTTAAATAAAAAATTTAATAATTCAAGATAAAGTTTAATAGAAATACTTTTATATAACTGGGTAAGTTTGTAGCTATTTATCTTGACGATATTTTGGTTTTTAGTAGGTCATGGGATTCACATCTTTAGCATGTCCACACAGTATTGGAATTACCGCGGAACATCATCTTCGGGTGAAGGAAAAGAAATCCTACTTTGCATAAACTTATGTGCAATATTTAGGATTCATTGTGTACCAAATAGGGGTGTGCCCAAATCCTTATTGCATGCATGCCATTTCTCAATAGCCAATCCCAACCATTGCTCATATGCTTAAAATTTTTATGGGAGGAACTAATTTCTACAATAAATTTGTCTCCCATTTCTCCTAGCTGACTCTTCCATTGCATCACTTAACAAATCATGCTAAGTTCATATGGAATTCAGATGCACAACACCACTTTAAGAAGTTAAAGAAATCCTTAGTCTCTGCTCCAGTCTTTTCATTTCCAAACTTGGTCCAACCTTTTGAAATTGATACGAATACTTCTCACGTTTTTATTGGCGCAGTACTTAAACAAGGATGTCATCCGGTGGCATACCACTCAGAGACCCTTTTCGACGCAAAAATCAATTACATTACCTATGACAAAGAATTCTACAGCTTTGTGCAGGATTTGAAATAGTGGCGCCATTATATTTTAGGCAAAGAAACAATTATGCATGCAGACCATCATCTGCTTTTCTTCATCAACTCGTAGAATAAAATGTAGGAACAGTGACACCTGAAGTGGGAATCCTACATACAACAATTTCATTTGGTTATCAAATACAATAAGGGAGTTGTTGACAGGATGTCAGACTTGTTAAGTTGACCACGAGCACAAGTCATGCATATCTTAGCAGTAAGATGTGTGGCATATGACAGATGGAAAGAAGTGTATGAATAAGATCCATCCTTCAAATACATTTGAGAAGCATTAAAACAACCCACAACCATCAATCAAACACCTTTTCTCGATCATAACATCTGGGAGGGATGGCTCTGTCACCTCTATCAACTCTATGTTCCCCAATATTAGGATCATTTGGTTATCATCACAGAATAACATGCTTCATCCTGTGGTGGACATTTCGGGACAACCAAAAAAGTTCTCAACCTCCAACACCACTTATGTTGGCCAGCTATGTCTAGAAAAGTAGAGCACATCATTCGCATGTGTTCCTATGTTTGCAAAGTAAACTTTCTAATCACAATCACGGTATTATTTGAAATCGGTCACACAATTTATAATATGGTTTCTGTTATTTTATTTTCAAAATATAATATAACATTGTATTTAGAAACTAAGTATCTTTGAATAATTGAATTTATATCATTTTTATTTATTTATACAAATCAATTTTTATTTAAAAGTGATAATAGTATCTTCACAATGTTTTATGAATTTTCTTCACTTTAATGAGGTTTTTCTTTTGATGCACTTAGCGGAATCAAATCCCTTGAGGTCTAAACATTTTTTAGAGCACAAAACTTGACGAAATATTTGTAGCTAAAGAGCTTTGATGCCTCTCCACCCATGATAGATCCATAGTTAAGATGGATCTAGTTGGTCTTAAAACATTTAATGATGTTTTCCAATGTCCTATGTCACCATAATATAAGGAATTGGCAAGATTTTCCACAACATTAATTTATGATGTTTCCCATTTCTTGTTCGTGATTGTTAGAAGAATGATATTATGATATAATAATTGTTATGTTCATTATACAATTTAATATAAACATGGTATTGAGAAATTAAATATTTTTGTGGTTCATTTTATAGTTCTTTGTATGGAAAATATCAAAAACACTTGATTGGATGAGATGCAAAAGATGTGAATCCAATGTAAGAAAATGTATACTCACAAGGAAGAAAAAAACTGCTCAAATTAGGTTTTAAAGGTATTGAAAAGGAGCATAACCACTTGAAGGAAATATTAAAGACAAAAACTAAAAAATGATGATAAGTGGATAAGATTAAACAATGCATAACTTGATCAATTCGGTTTTAATGGCATTGAAAAGGACCATAACCAATTGAAGGAGATATTAAGGACATAGAAAGGGAAAATGATGGTAGGTGGATATGATTAACTAATAAAGGAAAGAAAATGAAAGAGGGAGCATAAAAAATATAAATAGTAAAAATGAAATCATCTTCTACAAAAATTTCATGAAATTGTATGGAATTGCACCTACATACGTCTTAAGAAAATGACCATTAGAAACAATGTTATTAGGAGTCATAAACAATCAATAATTCAAAATAAATTTTAATAGAATTACTTATATATTCAGTGGCATACCACTCAGAGATCCTTTCCGATGCCAAAATCAATTATAGTACCTATGACAAAGAATTATACAACTTTGTGTAGGATTTGAAACAAAGGAGCCATTATATTTTAGGAAAATAAATAATTTTGCACACAGACCATCATTCGCTTATCTTCATCAACTCGCAGAATAAAATGAAGGAACGGTGACACCTAAAGTGGGAATCCTACATACAACAGTTTCATATGGTTATCAAATACAATAAGGGAGTTGTTGATAGGATGTCAAACTTGTTAAGTTGACCACGAGCACAAGTCATGCATATCTTAGCAGTAAGATGTGTGGCATATGACAGATGGAAAGAAGTGTATGAATAAGATCCATCCTTCAAATACATTTGGGAAGCATTAAAACAACCCACAACCATCAATCAAACACCTTTTCTCGATTATAACATCTGGGAGGGATGGCTCTGTCACCTCAATCAACTCTATGTTCCCCAATATTAGGATCATTTGGTTATCATCATAGAATAACATGCTTCCTCCTGTGGTGGACATTTCAGGACAACCAAAAAAGTTCTCAACCTCCAGCACCATTTCTATTGGCCAGTTATGTCCATAAAATTTGAGCACATCATTCACACGTGTTCCTATGTTTGCAAAGTAAACTTTCTAATCCCAATCATAGTATTATTTGAAATTGGTCACACAATTTATAATATGTTTTTTGGTTTTTTATTTTTACAATATAATATAACATCATATTTAGAACCTAAGTATCCTTGAATAATTCAATTTATATCATTTTCTTTTATTTATAGAAATAATTTTTTATTTAAAAGTGATAATAGTATCTTCACAACTTTTTATGAATTTTATTCACTTTAATGAGGTTTTTCGTTTGATGCACTCAATGACATCAAATCCCTTGAGGTCTAAAAATTTTTTAGAGAACAAAACTTGAAGAAATATTTTCACCTCAAGAGCTTTGATGCCTCTCCACCCATGATAGATCCCTAGTTAAGATGGATCTAGTTGGTCTTAAAACATTTAATGATATTTTTCAATGTCCTATGTCACCATAATATAAGGCATTGGAAAGATTTTCCATAACATTAATTTATGTTGTTTCCTATTTCTCATTGGTGATTGTTAGAGTAATGATATTGTGATATAATCATTGTTATGTTCAGTATACAATTTAATATAAACATTTTATTGACAAATTAAATATTTTTGTGGTTGATTTTATAGCTCTTTATATGCCACAAATTCGAAATCAACCAAGAAACCATAATTATAAATATCAAGAACACTTGATTGGATGAGATGCAAAAGATGTGAATACGGTGAATAAGGAAATGTATACTCATTAGGAAGAAAAAAATTGCTCAAATTAGGTTTTAAAGGTATCGAAAAGGAGCATAACCACTTGAAGGAAATATTAAAGACAAGAAACAAAAAAAGATGATAGGTGGATAAGATTAAACAATGCATAAAACTTGATCAATTAGGTTTTAACGACATTGAAAAGGAGCATAATCACTTGAACAAAATATTAAGGATATAGAAAGGGAAAATGATGGTAGGTGGATAATATTAACTACTAAAGGAAAGAACATGAAAGAGGGAGCGTAGAAAATATAAATAGTAAAAATGAAATCATCTTCTACAAAAATTTCATGAAATTGTATGGAATTGCACCTACATAGTTCTTAAAACAATGACCATTCGAAATAATGTTCTTAGGAGTCATAAATAATACAATAATTCAAGATAAAGTTTAATATAAATACTTATATACAGCT
>JASDQU010735465.1:143886-158076 GCA_032191745.1 Picea mariana
GGGGGGGAGGAGACAAGGGGTGAAATCAAGGGTTGTAGCCTACATACAAATATAACAGTACAAATGTAATAATTCAATATATAGGGATTAATAAGGTGTTTTATACATAACATAGGGATTTCTCTCAGTGTAATGTTCCCCAACCCGTATGTGGAACATTATGGTGCAGAATGCTCATAAAAACAAAATTTTGTTAGTTAATTAAATTTCATGTATCTTTCAACTAAGAATTAAAAACAAAATTAGCTATTGTTTGTTACAGTTAATTACATGCATATACACTATAATAAAATAGATATGGAATACAACCAACAACTCATTTCAATGGCATATAAATCTTTCCCAAATACATAGAGTTCATGTACAACAAATAAGCTCATAATACAACAAAAGCAAGATAAAATAGTTATCTTTTATAAACAATTGTGCAACCAACTCCTTGGGACATAAGTTCCACCAAACCATAGAATTGTTGTTCCCAAATATAAACAACAAGTCACCCCCTAGCTGAGGCTAATAATCCACAAAAGAGGGTGGCCACTCATTGTCAACTCACAAATCATAAAAATCACAACCCATTGGTATTATCCTACAATTATCCCGATTTTCCACCATCTCTCTTCCTATCTACCTTCCCAACCCAAGGAATGTACCCCTTCACTTATCCCAGGCCCTCGAGAATCCCATTATTTTACTAGGGTCTCTCTGCCATATGTAGCTCGGAATGTCTCAGTTGGGAACTCAAGGGAACTCATTGTTGGGTATGTGTTATATTCTTTGCACAACTAGCCATAGTGTTTTCTACTTTTTTTCAGGCACGTAGGGGGGTTTGAGGGGGGAGATATCCCCCCTGCATGGGGTTTGGGAGAAGAACCCCCGAGAAAAATGTGTTTCCTCGAGAAATGTGTCGTATTTTTTCCTCATTTTTTATGTCACCTTGATTTTTGTGTCCATTGTTGAGCACTTTTTTGGCACATGATTTTTGTCAATGGTTTTCTATTTCTGGTTAAGGAATTAGAGTTTTTGACTAATCCAGGTTATTAGGGTAGGGTATTGGATTTCGTTGGCCCCTATATGTATATCGTATTGTAAACAATGTATCAATATGAATTAATATAGAATATGTTGGTTTTCTCGTTTTGAGTTTCCAAGGGAAAAATCTTTGTGTAATGTGTGTATTTTCCATTGTATCTTTTATATTCTTTTATTGAAAATCTATTTGTAGTAAAATATTCTATGAGGTTAAAATATACATTTTGTATCATAACTTTGTTGGCTTCATGGGGATGCCTTTGTGGTCAATGGTTTGGCTCAAGACTGTGATAAACCTAGTTACAGTGGGATATCTGTGGTATTGATTTTTTAGGTTAAAATAAATGGCGAGCAGTTCAAAAATGGAAATCAAGAAGTTTAATGGGAAAATTTTTGAGTTGTGAAGCTCAAGATGGAAGATCTATTGGTAGATAGAGATCAATGGATGAGAGATGGAGACATGTTGGCAGAGCATTTGAACACCTTCAATACTGTGGTAAGTGAGTTAGTATCTATTGAGATTAAAATTTTAGATGAAGATAAGTGTATCAGTTTACTATTCTCTTTACTAGACTCGTGGGATAGTCTGGTTTTCGCCATAGGTAGTAATATAACTTCCTTGAAGTTTGATGAAGTGGTCTCATCCTTGTTGTCAGAGTAGATGATACAAAAGAATATGGAATGATATAGAACAGATGCATTATTTGTAATAGGACACTCCAAGGAAAGAAATAGATCTAAGTCCTCAAGTGGGAGATCTAATTCTAAGGGTAGATATAAATCTCCCAGAAAGTTTGTAAAGGTATGTTGGAGATGTGGAAAAGAAGGGCACTATAAAAAGTAGTGTAGATCCAAAATTAAGAAAAAGAAGGGATCTTAAGAAGCTCCTTATACAAAAGAAAAGACCTCCAAGTAAGAAGGAGGGGATGTTTACTTCACTTATTCAAGCACACATGCAAATCATGAGGCATGGTTGGTTGACTCAGGTGCATCTTTTCATATGACTCCCCATAGGGAGTGGTTCTGTGAATATGATGGAGGTAATGTTTTCCAAGGTGATGACTCGAAAAAAAAAAATCATAGAATGAGGAAAATTCAAGTTGAGGCTCATATATGGAAGTATTATAACACTACCTAGTGTTCTACACATCCCAGGTTTGGCCAAAATTTTGATTTATGTATGAAAAATGGATGATGCAGGGGTAAAAAAAATATTTGAAAAGGAAACATGTAGGACGGTTCGAGGAGAAATGTTGTTGATGAAGGGAGTTAAACTTGGAGATATGTATTAGCTACAAGGAAACACTATTAGTGATGGGTGTAATAGTTCCATTGTTCCTAATATTGGATTTGAAGAAGAAATAAATCCTATAGTCTTTGGAGAAAAGGTTATGTTGTGGCATCTAAGACTGGGGCATATCAAAGAGAAGGGTATTTGACTACTACATGGAAAAGGTATGGTTGAAGGTATGCCTAAATTCTCTATGGATTTTGATTTATTTGAACATTGTGTATATGGGAAGTAGAATCAGGTAAGATTCCCCTCTGGTGAAACAAGGGAAGAAGGAATTTTACAGCTAGTTCTTAGTGATGTGTTTGGATCTGTTTCGGTTCCATCATTGGGAAAATCTATGTACTATGTCTCATTTATAGATGAATTCTCGAGGAATACTTGGATACATTTACTTAAGAGGAAATATGAAGTTTTTGACAAGATTAAAGAGTTTAAGGATCTTATTGAGAATCAAACAGAGAAAAGAATTAAGGTGTTGAGGACAGATAACGGTGTAGAGTCTTGTGGGAATGAATTTGAATAATTCTGTAAGAATTGAAGTATAGAAAGACAAAACACTTTTCCATATACACCTCAGTAGAATGGAGTTGTAGAAAGGATGAATAGGACATTGATGGAAAAACCAAGGTGCATCCTCAGTGGTGTCGGGTTAGGGAAATAGTTCTAAGCAGAGGCAGTGGGTATTGCATGTTACTTGGTCAACAAATCACCCTCTTAAACAATGGATGACAAGACTCCACAAGAGGTATGGATTGGTAAGAAACCTACTCTCACAAAATAGTGGGCTGACTTGTTTTGCTATGCAATCACCCTCTACTCCATTAAAATAAACTTCAGGACCTTGCTCAATGTCTTAGTTGTGAAAGAGAAATTATGTGTCAAGTTTAGGCTTCTTTTATGTGTTTATGTGTGAGGTTCTTTAAAAGGTTAAATGATGTTTAAAGAAACACAACAACAACATAACATGCTTCAAAATATAACCAACAATACTCACAACAAAAACAAGATGATAAAGGAGTTCACCCCCAACTGGGCTACTTTTCCTTGAACCTCCATCAATGGACTAGGCTCTCTGTGATTAGTTTGTCTAAAATTATTTTACAAGTTGCTTCTCAACTCCAATGGATTTAATGACTATACCATTGGGGTCAAAATACATAAAAACCCCAAAAATGACTAATAGAACTCGGAAACCAGAGCATGGCTAATCCGGGCATGACCTCTTCTACATGTGGCCTTGAGCTTCCTTAAGCTTTCTTGTGGAAAAAACACCTGTAAAAGTCCTCAAATTCCTCTAAAACATGTCCCAATTTGTTCAGAGAATAACAATTAGTCAAAAATGACTATTCAGTCACAGAAAATAGACTTGGGCTCATCTGAGCATGACCTCCATCAATGGTGGCTCTAAGCTCCCTAGAGCTCCTTGAAACTTCAAAGTAGAAAAAACTACAATATAAGTATCCAAATGACTTTGAAAACATTACCAATAGATTCAGAACATCCAAAAACCCCTAGATAGGATTTTTTAGCACCTCATTTGGCCAAAAAATGAAGAAGTTAGGCCTTCTGCCATTTTTCTCCTTCAAGCTTGTTGTCTCCGGTTCACCAATTCGAACCTCCTGTGTGAGTAACCTGGCTTCTGGGAATTTCCCATGCCTAAACCTAGCACATGTATGCATGCCAACAAAACACACCAAATTTTCGCATGATTAGCGAACTAAGCCCCCAAATCTCAGAGGTGTTGGGTGCATGGGGGCCATGTGGCCACGTCCCAACGCATAAAAAGGGCTACGTTTTCATGATTAAACACTAGTTTGAAAACTGGCGAGGCATGTGGTTTTAACCACTTAAAAAAGCGCGCAAATTTTGTGTGTTAAATTCATATGGTTAGGTGCATAAAACCGGGGGCTGGGGCTAAGCCCAAGCCCAGACCCACACCAAAATTTAAAACATGCGAATTTAAAATTAAATGAAACCGTTATATAGTAAATAGTACTGTGGGGGAAAGTTGGCTGGGAGGCTCTTGCCAAGACTTTGGAGTATGTGTAGAGGTCTAGGGTTCAAATCCCACGGACTCCATAAAATTTTACATAGCATAACCAACGTGCCACGTGGAAACCCATGCCTGTGCCACGTGGCACCATACCATTTGCCATTAATGTGCCACATGTTGAAAACTCATTCGCCCATGCGTCTGCCACCAGACTGCCAACTCAGATCATGTAACGTCAGCATCATGCCATGTCACTTGCCACATGTGAGGTATGTCCTTGCCACATCATCACCTGTACAGACTGTACAGTCAACAATTTTTTTCTCTGTTTGGAAAATCAAGTAGAACACGATATCTCACTCATCCGATGTTCTTTTTACCCCATTCAAAGTGCATTGGGTTCATAACAAAGAGGCCTACACACTTGTTTGTTTTGATGATATTCTAAACACTTTCATTTTTGGGCTAAATTTTGACCCCTGGTCTAGATTCTGATCACAACTTCGCATTGAAAGGCTTTTGGACCCAAAAAATATGATGAATGTGTGCCTGATCTTCAATACTCTTCTTCTTCCAAGTTCTATCAATTGATTCTACTTGAAAAGTCTTTTTGGGAATCACCTGGGTACCTTGACATGCCTTGCACTGCAACTCGCTATGTCCCTCGACCACTGTTCTCTGGCTGCTACTGACCCACTATTCTCTTTGTGCTTGAATGACTGACAACCTTCCCACTGAGAATCAATTCCCTCTTTTGAACTCTTTGGCATCAACATAATCCACTCTACAATGGCTACAAAAAAAAAACTTTCCTGCGACATCTTTTCACAAACCAAGAAAACCATCAATCTTGAAAACAAACTTTATACAAGACTAAAAATGATGCCAACAAAGTCTTTTTTCTCTTCAAGCAAATGGTCACAACTTGTACTTCATCAAAGTACATGGAGGTTCCCTACATCTTGGTGTACTCAAAATTGATTTACAAGCCAACAAACACCATTGACTAAACATAAGTCGAAAAACATGATCGACACAACATAGTCGTCAAGACAACATCAACACAAGTCGTGACTCATTTGAAAAGAATCGACAATCAAAAAGTCAACATTCATGATACACAACCATGTCACAATCATGAGTCACTCATAATGAACTATCAAAAAGTTCATTGTTTACACACATACAAAATCACATGCATGTGCATAGCTCTTCAACTCTCCTTCAAGTACAAACATAAGTACATAAACCCAAAAACATGTGGGTATATAAGAGATGAAATGAAAAGCTAAATGGCTGCAATAAGTGAGTATCATACCCATCTCTTACATCCTCCCGGTGAAGTTTTGCAACAACAGAATGCCTTCAAAATAATTGCATTCACATGCAAACTTGCATCATACAAGTTATGATAAACTGCTGCAACTTGTCATACTTTCAACAAAAATGAATACAAGGCTGAAAAGTGCATCTACAAATAGAGATATGCAAGCCTTACTTGCTCAAGAAATCTAACCATTTCTTACCAAGCCAATTCAATGGTGAATTTTTGTGCTGAAAATTGTCTTCTTGTGAATCATCTTGACTCACATCGATGATGGAATCTCCTCTTCCATTCTTGCCATTCTCTTTATCCATTTTCTTCTTGTGCTATGAATGAGTGGTTGGATGCAATGTCCAACATTGGTCAATGAGATTACCTCTCTTCTGGCAGTGAGTGCAAATCTTTTGCATCTTCTTTTCAAGTTGTCTTTGCTTGGAAAGTTTCCTGAATGTGGTCAATCTTTTCCAACATCTTGAAACATGATGGTTATCTAAACCACAATATTTACATGAACTTTTTCTTCCATGTTTACATGCAAATTTACCATGCTTAACATAATCAAAAGCAACTGAATTATAGGAAGAAATATACCTAGAACATTCACCTTTATCGCCTTCTTGAGGAGGTGAATTTGAAGAGTTACCAGCTCTCTTTTGAACACCAACAAAAAAGTTCTTTCCCTCATGGCTATCACAACTCTCTTGTTTCACACATGTGCATTCATCTTGAAAACACACTTTGCATGCTTGAGGGATTGAACTTGCAACAAAATTTCTTCTTGGAAATGTTTCCCTTGTCTCCTCAACTTTGGAATATGCTCCATTTTTCTGTTCATAACCAAGACCATAATACTTGGGTCTCTCCTCAACAACAATAGGATCAACAATGCCTTGTGCATGCTTGCCTAACCCTCTACCTTCATAACCCATTTTTAACAATAACTTGGACCCTATTCTTCTAGTGTGATTTTCAAAAACACCAAAGCATTCATCTTGAGAGGAATTTGAAGAAAAACCAACATTACATACCTCATGTTCATGGATGTACTTGGTAAGGGTTTCCTTTGCCTCATGGAGCTGAGTCTCCATTTCATGCAACTTTTCAAGAAGCTAGTGCTTCTCCTCCTTCATGGCCATCATCTTCTCTTGAAGGACAATGCTCTCCTTTCTATCTTCCCACATCTCTTGCACCACATCTCTCATGGTTAGAAACTCCTCCAACATCTCTTTGTCAAAGAACTTGTCTAATGAATATGTATGAGAAATCTTACTGTTTGAAGCTTCCTCCATCTTTGCAAGATATCAAACTTCAACACAAAACTTACACAATAGTACCAACAACTAAATCTCTAGCTATCAAAGGCAATCACATGAGAAAAACTATGTTTTGATACCACCTGATATCAAAATAGTTGGATGACATGTTTTTCTATGCAAGAACCCTCTACTCCATTAAAATAAACTTCAGGACCTTGCTCAATCTCTTAGTTGTGCAAGAGAAATTATGTGTCAATTTTAGGCTTCTTTTATGTATTTATGTGTGAGGTTCTTTAAAATTTTAAATGGTGTTTAAAGAAATACAACAACAACATAACATGCAACAAAATATAACCAGTAATACTCACAACAAAAACAAGATGATAAAGGAGTTCACCCCCAACCGGGCTACATTTCCTTGAGCCTCCATCAATGGACTAGGCTCTCTGGGATTAGTTTGTCTAAAATTATTTTACAAGCTTCTTCTCAACTCCAATGGATTTACTTATTGTACCATTGGGGTCAGAATACATAAAAGCCCCAAAAATGACTAATAGAACTCTGAAAACAGAACATGGCTCATCCAGGCATGACCTCTTCTACATGTGGCCTTGATCTTCCCTGAAATTCCTTGTGGAAAAAACACCTGTAAAAGTCCTCAAATGCCTCTGAAACTTGTCCCAATGTGTTCATATCGTAACAATTAGTCAAAAATGTCTATTCAGTCACAAAAAATAGACTTGGGCTCATCTAAGCATGACGTCCACCAATGGTGGCTCTAAGCTCCCTAGAGCTCCCTGAAACTTCAAAGTAGAAAAAAATGCAATAGAAGTCTTCAAATGGATTTGAAAATAGTACCAATGGATTTAGAACATCCAAAAACCCCTAGTTGAGATTTTTCAGCACCTCATTTGGCCAAAAAAAGAAGAAGTTAAGCCTCCTACCATTTTTCTCCTTCAAGCTTGTTGTCTTTGTTTTGTCTATTCACACCTCCTATTTGAGTAACCTAGCTTCTGGGCATTTCCCGTGCCTAAAACTAGCACACGCACACATGCCCACAAAACACACCAAATTTTCGAACCGTTAGTGAACTAAGCCCCCAAATCTCGGAGGTCTTGGGCGCATGGGGGCCATGTGGCCACGTCCCAGCACATAAAAAGTGCTACATTTGCATGATTAAACATGAATTTGACAAGTGGTGAGGCACGTGGTGTTAACCATTTAAAAACATGCACACATTTTGTGTGTTAAAGTCATATGGTTAGGCACATAAAACTGGGGGTTGGGGCTAAGCCCTAGCCCGGACCCGCACCAAAATTCAAAACATGCGAATTTAAAATTAAATGAAACCATAATATAATAAGAACTGTTGTGGGGGCGCATTGGCAGGGCAGATCTTGCCAAGATGTTGGACTATGTGTAGAGTTACGGGGTTCGAATCCCACAGACTACATAAAATTTTACACAACATAACCAAGGTGCCACGTGGCAGCCCACGCTTGGGCCACATGACACCATACCATTTTCCATTAATGTGCCACATGTTGAAATCTCATTCACCCATGCATCTGCCACTGGACTGCCAACTTAGGTCCTGCCACATCAGCATCATGCTATGTCACCTGCCACGTATGAGGTATGACCCTGCCACATCATCACTTGTACATACTGTACAGTCAGCAATTTTTTTGCCTATTTGGAAAATCTAACAGAACGCGATATCTCACTCATTTGATGTAGCAAGTAGCAAGAAGAATTTGTTGTGAAGGGAAAGAAGAAGCTGGTATGAAAGATGAAAAAGTCCCTGTATGGTTTAAAACAATCACCAAAGATGTGGTATAAAAAAATTGATACTTATGTGTTGGGACTTGGCCCCACAAGAAGCAAATAGGATCATTGTGTGTATTTTAAATTAATTGGTGATCATTTGATTCATTTGGTCTTGTATGTGGATGACATGTTGTTGATAGGAAACAACAAGGAGATTATATAGGATGTTAAAACTCAAATGTCCTCTAAATTTGACATGAAGAATATTTGTGCTTCAAATTTCATTTTGGGCATGGAAATTAAAAGAGATTGGAAAAAGAGCAACCTCTGGTTAAATAAGAGAAAATATGTCAAGACAACATTACATAGGTTTAATATGTAGGAACATAAACTAGTCAAGGTCCCTATTCCTATTGGTGTAAAGTTATTTGTGGATAAGTGTCCCAAGACATAGGAAGAGGAGGAGGACATGTATCATGTTCCATTTGCAAGTGAAAATCATAGTACAATCATGGTACAACAAGCTGTAAGGATATATTTTGACAAACATAGTACAATTTTTCTGGCGAATAACCTGGCTTATCATTCAAAGACAAAGCATATTGATATTCAATATCACTCTGTGAGAGACATGATTGAAGAAAATAAAGTGTTGTTGATGAAGGTGGAAACTTTAAAGAATGTTGCATATTCATTAACAAATTCTATGAGCATTGAGAAGTTCTCTTGGTGTATAGAATCCATGGGCATTGTTTCCCTGGATTGTTGACTGTGTAACCCTGTAACCCCCTATATGCGAAGAAAACAAGAAGTGGGAGAATGTTGGGTATGTGTTATGTTATATATTTTGCATGACTATCCATAATGTCTACTACATTGTGTAAGGTGCACAAGGGGGTTTGAGGGGAGCAATATCCACCTTGCACAGGGACTCAAGGGTAGTGCCCCCAAGAAAAAAAAAAATCCCTTGGGAAACATGTTTCATTTTTTCCTCAATTTTCATGTCCATTGTTGGGCGGTTTTTCGGCACATGGTTTTTGCTAATGGTTTTCTATTTTCGATTAAGGAATTAGAGTTTTTTACTAATCTAGGTTATTAGGTTAGGGTTTTTTATGCCATTGGATCCTATAGGTATATTGTATTGTAATTAATGTATCACTATGAATGAATATAGAATATGTTGGTTTTCCCAGTTTGGCTTTCCAAGGGAAAAATATCTGTGTAATGTGTGTATTTTCCATTCTATATTTTTTGTTTCTTTATTGAAAATATATTTTCATTAAAATATTGTACAAGGTTAAAATCTACACTCACAACTAGGAAAAACTACTAGCAAACAACAAAAAACACTTGTTGTTTTAGTGAAACTCACTCAAGATTTCACTCTTCATGCCTGACAACCTTGATATTCAATATCCATCTCCAAAACACTCTTTATACGCTCCAACATGCTCTAAAACTCACCCTCCATGGCTGCTCCAATTCCAAGATCTATTTCCTCCTTTGTCCTTGGTCCTCATACACAAAAATTGATTGTCTAAAATTGTTCTTCCAACCCATACAAATTTCCTCCCTTTGGCTTTCCTTTCTTGAATCACAAACTTCCACAAGCTGATTGTACTCATCCCCCATGTTCCCAATAACTATGGCATGTGACTTGTCACACCCACCCTCTTACATGTATTCAATGATTGGATATGGGAACACTCAGTCATAAATTAGAAGGTTTATATATCAATAACAATTTTAGGAAAATAGGTTAAATTAATATACATGGGTAATACCCCCTTGGACCCCTCTTCACAATTATCTTAGACTCTCCTCTCTCTTGTGGATTAATTCATCCCCCATATATTTCCATGTCTCATTAGTAGTTGGAATCACATTTTATTATTAAAACATAGAAAATACATTTCACATATTACATCGCTTGGCCATAGTCACATTCATATCTACATTATGCATAATCAAACTGGGGATTATAGCAGGGATGTTACATTCGCCCTCCCATAAATTTGTGCAACATCCTTTGTGCACACGATGTTGATATAAATATATGCAAATGTACATCACAATACTCAAAAAATAATTTTGTTCACTTTCACAACTCTAGCAATAGTTCCAACCATAATATATTGTTCCTCTCAACTCGTCGACCCAAGGAATGCACCATTCATTTATCAGGGATAATCCAAGGAATGTACCATTGATTTATTAGGATTAACCCAAAGATTGAGCCATTATTTTATCATGGCCCCCAGCATAGTTGGCTAGGACTCTGAGATATAGTTCTAAAACTCTAGTTGCTCAAAATGGAGTCTTGCATTTATTTTTCTTCAAAATTGTCAAAAATTTGTGGGTATTCTAATTCCCACATGATTTCTTCATGTTCCCATGTAACATCCTTAGGACTGTAGAAGGTTCATTGAATCTTTACCATTGTTACAAACATGTTCTTGAGCACTTTGACTTTCCAATCTAGGATTTGTACTGGTTCCACCTGGAAATCCCCTTCATGCTCCACCTGGATCACATTCCAATCAATTATGTCGTTAGGGTCATGCACATATTTATTTAATAATGAAAAATAAAATACTTTATGAACTCTCATGGATGTAGTTAATTCTAGCATGTACGCAATTGGCCCTATATTTTCTAAGATTTCCAAAGGTCCACAATATCTTGCTGCCAACTTTGGGAAACATCATAATCTTAGTGAACTTCTTTTCTCCTTCAATTTTAAGAACACATGTTTGCCCACTTTTAAATATCTAAAAACTCTATTCTTTTATGCATAGATTTACTGCCTATAGTGGGTAGCCTTTAAATTATGCTTTATCTTTTCCATCTGCTCTTCCATTTCATTTAGTAAATATTGCCGAAAAGTTTTTTTGTGTGTTGTATTACCCCAGCTCATTGGTGTGTTACATTTTCTACCATACATTGCTTCAAATGGATTCATTTTCAATGATGTCGGATACCCATTACTGTAGGAAAATTCAACCAAATGAATATAATATTCCCACTTTTATAGTTGGTCCATCACATACATCCTAATCATGTCCTCAATTATCTTGTTATTCCTTTATGTTTTCGCATCTTACTCTAGATGATACGTTGTACTAATATTGAAATTTGCCCCAAATCCTTTGAACAAACCCTTCCAAAAATTGGAAGTAAACTTTGGATCTCTATCAGAAACTATTACTTTAGGCACTCCATGTAGCCTAGAAACTTCTTTCATATATATTTATGAAATATTTGTTGCCTTGTGTGTAGTCTTGCAATATTTGTTTCCTTTTGTGTAGTCTTCACTAGAATAAATTGCACTTCCTTAGTTAATTTATCTACCACCACCATGATGGAATCATGTTGCTTCACTGTTCTGGGCAGCTTATTAATAAAATCAACAATGACCACTTCCCACTTCCATTATGGAAGGGGTAGTTGTTGTAATAGCCCAACTAGATGTCTATGTTTTCTTTTCACTTTCTGGCATTCTATACATCTAGCTATGTAAGTAGCCACTTCACTTTTCATTCATGGCCAAAAATATTGGTTTCTTATAACTACAATTGTCTTCTGATAACTTGGGTGCCCAACATATGGAACATTGTGCATTTCCTTCAGCACCACATTTTCCATCTCATTAGAATTCAACACATATAATTTTTCATTGTACATGAGAATTACATCTTCTTTTAACTCATAATAATTAAATTTATTCTGAAAATTTTCTTGTTGTAATGTTTCTTTTATTTTCAAATACCGGTGATCTAAATTTGTTGTTGCAATAATTTTATATTTCATATCAGTTCTTTACATGCTAATGTCTGCAACATGCACTTTGTGATCTCTCCTACTGAGTGCATCAGCCACTTGATTTTACTTCTTGTTTATATTCTTAATTTCATAGTTGTATTCACTTAGAAATTCCATAAATATAGTTTGTATATCATTTAATGTTGGTTGTCCAAAAAAAGTGCTTCATACCACAATGGTTTGTCCTTAGCTCAAATTTTTTACCCATGAGGTAATGTATCCACATTTTCAATGCATGTACAATAGTTTCTAACTCTAGATCATGGGTAGAATAATTATTCTCATGCTCTTTTAATTTTCTAGACTCATAGCATACCACATGATCAGTTTGACTAAGGACTCCATCGATCCCTTCCTTACATGCATCAGTGCACACAACAAAATATTCATTTGTATTTGCAACATTCAATATTGGTGCACCTTTTAGGGACCTAACCTCCCTAACCCCTCATGTACATAGAATAATATATTTTCCATGTAATAAAGGCCAACATTAGTTTATAAGGACTATTTAAGTAATGTGAACAAGTCAATGCAATAAGACCTACTATAAACTTTCGATTCTAGAATATCTTCTGCTAGAAGGTTATTTAGAAGATATAATTAGTATAAATAAGAATAGGAGGCATGAGAATGTTAGAAAAATAGGACCGTGGAGCAATAAAATAAGACAAATGTGGAAAAAAAACATAGAAGATACACAATACAAGAGAGACACAGATTTACATGGTTCACCCAGTGTGGGCTACGTCCACTAGAGAAATTGCCAAGTCCTTTCTTTATTATTATCCAGCAAAATGAAGGGATACAACCTACAAAAAAACCCGCTGTAAATTCCTCTTCTTTCTCTCACAGTCTCCTCTCTTAGAATACAATACTCACCAACATACATAGCCACAATACATTTCCCTCATAAAAGAGGGTTGCCTTCTAGGGCAAAAAACCACAACATAATCTCTATCGTTATATCTGTGACCTTATAATGAACGGTCCAGATTTATAATGAAATTACAATATACTTTTACAAGGAAATTTTTTCTTCAGAGGCTTTGCCCCTGAACCTTCGCTTTCCCCCAGACCCCCCAGTCGAGGGGATAGCCCCCTCGGACCTCGCAGAGGGGATACCCCCCCTCTGCACTCCCTCGTATGGAAGAGTGTACATACTTCTAGGGTGTAAATACTTCATGGGGTATAAACATGGCTCAAAGTAAAAGACCTCTAAATCAGGAAGATAATCAGGTGCCACAACCAACAATCTCCCACTTGGAGACTGATCTCAACAACTCCACCGCTGTTGTATATGTTGGACTCTGAACCTTCTTGGACCTGGAAAATTTCTCATCTTCATATTCATTCTTGAAGACCAACTGAAATTGAGCAGGAACTCAGTTTCTCCCTGGTTACTCCCTTTGTTAACATGTCTGCAGGATTCTGGCTAGTGTGTATCTTTTCCAGCTTCTATTTTCCATCTTCCAAGGTGGATCGTATGAAGTGGTACCTCAACTGTATATGCTTAGTCTTCGAATGGAAGGCTGAGTTATTTTCAAGATGAATGGCACTCTGACTGTCACAGTACAACCTGTTGTTCTCCTGCTTCTTTCCCAATTCCTCCATAAACCTTTGTAACCAAATCATATCTTTACTAGCCTCTGTACAAACAACATACTCTGCCTCTATTGTTGAACGTGCAACAACCTTT
>JASDQU010735466.1:71015-83039 GCA_032191745.1 Picea mariana
AAAGGAACTTTTTCTCATGGATTGAACATTATGTATCATGGGACAACAGTGAAATTTAGCATGACTGTTGCTGCTAAAATCTCAAGCAAAAGAAAAGGAATCGAGTGCATCCAACTGTGCCCTAGCGTAGGACCAGAGGAGGATGATTCAATAATAGATACAAGCAACTCCTTAGCTGCCTTAATATACCCACCAGAGAGCAGTGTTTCCTCCTCTCACCATCCTCTCAGAGGCCCCCGCTGGATCTTCCTTGCTTCCATTGGCTCTTTCTTGATTGTTTCAGAGAGAGTAAATAATTGTTGCCTGCTGCAAGATTAACATGCAGCAAAGTGAAATTGCAAACTACAAAGAAGTCTTGTTTCACATGGTAAAGATAAGAGCACATGGCTCTTGCTACAAGAATAGAATGTTTACACACTCCTATTCCAACATCTAAGCTTGCAACTCAATGGATTGGTACCTTTCATACATTCATGCAAATATTCACATCGATTATCCCTTTGATGGGCATATTTAATTCAATCCTTTACACTTTTGCATGCCATTAAAGCAACTTAGGGATAAAAAGGAATTGTCTAATTGTTTCACATTTTGGACCTATTTTGGTTATATATTAACTTTTTGTTGTTGTTGTGATTTGACTGATTTTGATGGTATATAGGTCCAAAAAGTAGAATAGTTATATTATTTTGATAAAAAGACTTCCATTGCTTTCATCTACCGAGTTAAAAAAATGTGATCACTTGAAATTTTCCTTGATATAAATTTGGTTGTCTACTTTCTTTAATCTAGGTTTTAGATTTTGGTTTCTTGTGTTTAAGGTACTTTAGGCACTCATTTTTGTTGTTAATCATCATTCTTCCAACTCCAATTGACCTATTTCGGTCATTTGTGGTCTTTAATATCATTTCAACTCATTTTATTCCATTATACAAGTACATATTCATTACCTTGAGGGTATCATGATTCATCTATATGGTCCTTAGATTCATCTTAGAAATGGTGTTGATATTAATAGTTTTTCATTCCTTGAACTTCTTTCATTTTGGAGGGCCTTCCCATGTGTCATTTACAATTTTGATGTTGTAGGAAGAGCATCGAAATGCAGCTACAAATTATCTTTCCAACAAGCTAAAAAAGCTTAAAAGCATAGCAAAAAGTGAAATTTTGTGGGCCCAATGAGGCTCCCCTTTTTTCATACAAATCAACTCAACATGCACACTCAACCTTAACTTCATATTAGGGTTAGAATTTTGGAATCTTAGAGTTTTTACATTATGATAATATGTAGTTTCAACCTCTAGTTATGGACTTCTTGGACTTCTTGTGAATGAATGTAACAACATCTCTTTTCAAATATAGCTACTATCTTTTTACCATTCTTTTCAAATATAGCTACTATCTCTATGTTTCTTTTCTATATAAATGTTATATTTCATCTTTTTCTCAACATAAGTTGGATCAATGGTATCAGATAAATCTATGTCGTTTTATCCTACATGTACTCCACAAGAACAAGGTACATGTAGTTGGAGCTCAAGCTAAACAAGCCTACTAAAGAATATTCCTCATCGTTAGAAGTAGACTCACTTGGTGGAAGAAAGAAAGACAACAAACCACATGATCCTATAAATTCATTACTCCAAGAATACCTCGAACGACGGAGCAATGAGGTGATGGATCATTTCACCTAGACCCTTCAACAACTCCCAACAATGATGAAGGCACCTTCAACAAGCGGCAATTTCCGATGAATGACACCCTTCAAGGTAAAGTTAATTTTGATATTCCATTGTTTGAAGGCAAAATCAATGTAAATTCTTTCAAGGGATGATTAGATTAGTGGAAGGGTTATTTCTCTTTTCACAAATTATCCAACTACGATAAGATTACCTTCACACTCCTTAAGTCCCTTCTCCATGTCAAAGATTGTTTGGGTACTCATTATGCACAACATGTTGAACATGATTATGGAGCAAATGAGACATAACCCACATGGGGGAATTTTCTTGAATCCCTCAAGGAGTACTACCTTGTTGAAAACTATGAACATCAATCCACAAGATAGACAATAGATTGTGTTTGAAATACTCTAACGTATTTCTTATCCTACATGCAAAATTAGTTATCAAGGACTTTGAATGGAACATGGTTCTCAAATAATGCAATCTCCTACACAAATACATTCAAACATAGGGGTAGTTTCTGTTGAGATATTGTAACTTCGAAGAATATTCTAATTATAATTGAGTTATTATCTTATATATCAAATCCCCTTTTGTGGATTGATCATGTCAGGTCTTGTATAAGACCAAATCCCCTTATACACATGGTCTTGATTGCATCCCTAATTAGTGAAGAGACATAACCCTAGTGCATCCTCAACAAGTATTTATAAGTGACGATGGCACCTCACTTATTCATTCACTCGCTCACCCATCCAGTGTGCATATATTGAAGGTAGTTGTAGTTGTAGGAGGAAGGGGAAGAGAGTCACATACTCAGTCTTGGTTTATCTTTGGTGTTTTGGTCTTAAGTCTTGGCATTGTATTGGCAATCTATTATTGAAGAAGTTTTTGTTGGGTTTTCTCCCCCATGAGGGTTTCCTAAGATAAAATGGTGTGTACCTTGTGATTGTGTTTCTTTCAGTGATCCTACTTATGTTGTTGTTTTGGAAATGCTCTAGTAAATTGAAAATAACCTAAAATTAATATTAACATGGTATAAGAGCTTGACTGAATAGAGAACCTTTCACTGGTTATCTAAAAACGTCATTATTGTCGTATAAGGAGATTAGGGTTTTTTACAGAAGAGGGATTTCTGACCAAAACCTATCCAGGGAAGTGCACCCTACCCTAGCGCATATTTTGGCAACTTGAGCTTACCTTTTCAGTGGCCAGATTCTCTAGGAAGTAAAACCCTAGTTTTGACTAGTACCAAAAAACCAGGAAACCAGAACCAGTACCAAAAGTACCAGTCCAAAAGTGCGCGGGTCAAGTTTCAAGGGGTAAAACTTGAAATTTTCTGAAATGGTCAACTCCAGCCAACTCGCCTCAGCCTAACGCATCTCCTGGTAAGTTAGGATTCATTTTCTGAGCACTTAAATTTTCTAGTCATTTTCCTAGCTCCGGGTCAAAATGTCTGCAAGCACCAAGCTTGTTGACAAGTTAGAAGGTGTGGAAAATTTTCATGCCTAGAAATACATAATAGGACTCATTCTTGAAGAGAATTACGTTGAAAATTTCATAAAAGAAAATGCACTGGAACTTGAAGAAGAAGAAGCCAAAGAGAAGTATAAGAAGGATATGATTAGGGCCAAAAAGATAATCGCAAATTCCATTAAAGACCACTTGATCCCTCAAGTATCTTCTAAGAATAATCCAAAAGAGATGTTTGATGCCCTAACCATAATGTATGAAGGAAATAACATTGATCGGAAGATGAACTTGAGAACCCAACTCAAGAATATAAAAATGAAGAAAGGAGAAACAATCCAAGACTGTTTCTCTAGGGTTACTCAATTCAAGGAACAGTTACAAGAAATTGGAGACAACTTGGATGAATATGAAATCATCATGACAACTCTTAATGGTCTCACAATACCTTTGGATGCCTTCATCCAAACTATCTTTGCAAGAAAAGAGAAATTCCAATTTGACAGTCTATGGGAAGAATGTGTTCAAGAAGAAGCAAGAGTGGCCAACCGAGAAATTGTACTATTAAGGGATGAATACCAAGCCCTAGATTCTCATTCTAAAGGAGGAAAGAAAAGGTCTCATTTCCAAAGGGAGACCAATTTTCATAAAGAATCTCACTCTCCAAAGATATTCACCCATTTTCATAAAGAATCTCACCCTCCAAAGAGAGTCCAGAAATACCATAAGGATCAAAGAAAGGGAAAAGACTTCTCTTCTTATCAATGTTATCATTGTGATAATATGGGACACATTGATAAGAATTTCCTTGCCATAAAGGAAGAATACAAGAAGAGAAATAACAAAAGACAACATGCCCATGCAGTTGAATATGATGAGCCACCCAAGAAGTTGGCCAAAGAATAAATTGAAGATTATGTTTTGTTTTCTGCCCTCTCAGGATCTGTGACACCTAGAGAGGATACTTGGCTCATATATAGCGGTTCTTCTAAGCACATGACAGGTCAAAGAGACATTCTCTCTATCCTTACAGAAAAGGACTTCCCCTAGAAAGTTTCACTTGGAGATGATTATCAGTACCCTATCATAGGAATGGGAGAATCCACCTACAAATTGGATTCAGGAACTCCGATGAGAATGAAGGATGTACTCTATGTACTAGGTTTGAAAAATAAATTACTTTCTATCTCAGCTCTAGATAAGAAAGGTTTTAGGGTTGCATTCATAGATGGTAAAGTTCTTATGTTGCCTAAAGGAAAAACTATAGAAGATATAGATGTTATTGGAATAGAAGAAGGAGGTTTGTACAAGTTAAAAGGTCACTCAAATGTAGCCTTAACTCAATCTACTGAAATTTCTTGTGAACTATGGCATAGAAGACTAGATCACATCAACTACAAAGCCTTACAATATGTAAGCAATATAGTTACAGATTTACCAGAATTTAAGGTTGATCATGAAGGTGTATGCAAGGGATGTGCACAAGGAAAGAACATAAAGAATCATTTACCAAAGAGCGACAATAAAGCAGAAGGAATCTTGGAGCTCATCCACTCAGATGTATTCGGTCCAATGCCATCAACCTCTCTAAGAGGCATTTATTGATGATTACTCTTGTAATACTTGGGTTTATTTCTTGAAATCAAAAGATGAAGTACTCAAAAAGTTCAATGAATTCGAAGCCTTGGTATAAAACCTCTCCAAAAGAAAAATCAAGATACCCGGGTCAGATAATGGAGGAGATTAAACCTCAAATGAATTTGGAAGCTTTTGTAGAGATGTCGGGATTAAGAGGGAGCTCACCACTCCCTATAATCCTCAACAAAATGGTGCAGCGGAAAGAAAGAATAGAACAATTATGGAAGCAATAAAGACTATGATTCACGATCAAGATCTTCCAATGCACTTATGGGTTGAAGCAGCAAGAACAACAGTTTATGTCCAAAACAGATTATCCCATAGTGCACTTGGATTCAAAACCCCTAAAAAAATGTTCTCTGGAAAGAAGCCAGAAGTAATCCATCTAAAAATATTTGGTTGTCCAATGTTTTTACACATTTTGAAAGAAAGGAGAACTAAGTTGGACCCTTCAAGAAAGAAGGGAATATTTGTTAGATACTGTGAGGTCTCTAAGGCCTTCAAAATTTAAATACCAGGTTACCATCATATTGAGATCAGCAGAGATGTAACCTTTGATGAATATGAAGAAATCAAAGATCAAGGAAATGTCATATTGATGAAGTATATGAAGAAGAACCTGTAGCTCCCATAGTTTTAGAACCAGTGAAGGAAGTTACAGTTACCCCTACTGATGAGATTCCAGAAGATCATGATATGATGGAATCTCAAGAACCTCCTCGGATGACGATCTCTCAAAAGATAAAGCCATCTTGGGAAAGGGAACTTATTCAAGATGCATAGAAGTATGGTTCCCCAAAAGGAACCATGAGACAAAGAAAGAAACCTAAGTCATTCTCTAGTTATATGGCTTTGATGTGTGTTCTCGTAGAAAAGGAACCTACTTTCTATGAAGAAGCCATTCAGAAGAAAGAATGGGTGGATTCCATGACAGAAGAATATCAATCTGTTATAAAGAATGATGTATGGGAAGTAGTTCCCAGAACAAAGAACAAAGATGTGTTATCTTCCAAGTGGATATACAAGATAAAACATGCAACAGACAAAAGTATTGAAAAACATAAAGCAAGATTTGTGGTGCATGGTTTTTATCAAAAAGAAGGTATTGAATATGAAGAGACATTTTCTCCTGTAGCCAAATACACTTCTATCAGAACCATCATATCTCTTGTAGCCAAAATGAAGTGGAAGTTACACCAAATGGATGTGAAAAAAACCTTCTTAAATGGTGTTATTGAAGAAGAAGTGTATATAGAACAAACACAAAGGTTTGAAGTTGAAGATAGAAATACTCATGTCTACAGGTTGAAGAAAGATCTGTACGGGTTGAAGCAAGCTCCTAGAGCTTGGTATGACAGGATTGATAGTTTCCTGACGAGATTGGGCTTTACAAAGAATAAAGTGGATTCTAACCTTTACTTCAAGGTTATGAATGATGAGCCATTTATAATGTTATTATATGTGGATTACTTATTCTTAATGAGAGAAGAAAATCTCATCACGGATTGTAAGAAGAAGCTCATTGCAAAGTTTTAGATGAAATACCTAGGCCTGATGCATTATTTGATAGGTCTTGAAGTTTGGAAGATCCCAAAGAAGATCTTCCTTAACCAAGGGAAGTATGCAGTTGAAATACTGAAGAGGTTTGACATGTTGGAATGTAAAGCCATGAACACACCCATGGAAACAAATTTGAAGCTCATGGTTGATACTTCATCAAAGTTAATTGACGCTACTCTATATAGAGATATTATTGGTTTGTTGATGTATCTGACGAATGCCAGGCCAGATATATGCTTTTCTTTGAACACCTTGAGTCAGTATCTAGTAGATCCCAGATGTGTTCACCTTGTAGTTGCAAAGTATGTGATGAGATACCTTAAGGGTACATTGGATTATGGTCTCTGTTACACTAGAGATCATGACTTCATACCGTATGGTTACATTGATTTAGATTGGAATGGAAGTGCTTATGATAGAAAGAGAACTTTAGAATGTTGTTTCAATTTGGGTTCATCCATGACTTCATGGAAAAGAAAGAAGCAATCCATTATTTCTCTCAGCACGATAGAAGTGGAATATATTGCAACATGTTCCGCCAATTGTGAATTCATATGGCTTCAAAAGTTGTTGACAGGTTTGTTCAATCTGGAGATGGAATCCACCGTGATTCTATGTGATAATGAGAGTTGTATAAATATGACAGAGAACCCAGTGTTCCATGATAAGTTGAATCACATAGAGATCTGATATCACTACATTCGTGATATGGTGCAGAGGGGAGATATAAAGCTCCAATATGTTGGCACAGATGAGCAGGTTGCAGATGTGTTGACCAAGCCTTTGTCTCGTGTGAAGTTTGAGCACTTTCGAGAAAAGATTGTTATTGTCTGAAAGGACCTTCCTCGAAAGGGGGAGTGATGTTGATGATATTATAGTATCCTGACCGATAGTGGGTAGCTCCATTAGGATTTTATATCCTAGGGTATTGATCATCCCTAGGGAGATCCCGAAGGTCCAGTAAGGACGGTCTATCAGAGTACCTGTGCATGTATATGCCAATTGTGGTCAGTAGTGGTAGCTCTATTAGGATTTTATATCCTAGGGAATCTCATGATTCCTGGGTAGATCCCGAAGGTCCGATAAGAACAATCTGTCAAAGTACCATGTGGTATCTTGTTAGGATTTTATATCCTAGGGAATCTTATGATTCCTGGGCAGATCTCAAAGGTCTGGTAAGGACGGTCTTTCAGAGTACCACAAAATGTTGTTGTTGCACTTATCTCATTCTGTTTCCATATGATGATGTTGTTTTCTCAATATTGTGTTGATGATGTTGTTGTTTCAACCTTGTGTTATTGATGATGTTGTTGTATCATCTTCATGTTGTTGATGAAGGTGTACCAACCTCGGGTTGGTGATATTGTTTTTTTAGCATTATGCTAATTGATGTTGATGTTTCATCTTCATGTAGATGATGATTATGATGCTACTCCAGCTCCATGTTGTGAACGATGATGACATTAATGATGAGAAAACATTTCGATGATTTGTAGATGTGCTAGTCACTATTCCATATGTTGATGATGTTGATTCCCTCTCTCTCTCCTGATGATGTTGTATTGGGTTATGTCAGTAGAATACCCTTCTCGTAAAGGGGGAGTGTTGAAATATTATAACTTCGCAGAATATTCTAATTATTATTGAGTTATTATATTATAGATCAAATCCCCTTTTGTGGATTGATCATGCCGGGTCTTATATAAGACCAAATCCCCTTTTGTGGATTGGTCAAACCATATTTATATGGTGGTATTTGCAAATTCAGCCCCTAGGGTCTATAAAGTGGTTTTAACCACTCTTGGAAGAATTTGACCCTACTTAGTGAAGAGACATAACCCTAGCGCCTCCTCAATAGGTATTTATAAGTGAGGATGGTGCCTCACTTATTCATTCCCTCACTCACTCATCCAATGCGCATATCTTGAAGGAAGTTACAGTTGCAGGAGGAAGGAGAAGAGAGGCACATACTCAGTCTTGGTTTATCTTTGGTGTTTTGGTATTAAGTCTTGGAATTGTATTGGCAATCTATTATTGAGGAAGTTTTTTTTGGGTTTTCTCCCCCATGAGTGTTTCCCGGGATAAAATGTTGTGTACCTTGTGATTGTGTTTCTTTCAGTGATCCTACTTATGTTGTTTTGGAAATGCTCTAGTAAATTGAAAATAACCTAATAACAAAATTAATCTTAACAGTTTCAAGACATCCCTTCACTAGGAGAAACATGCCAAATTGTGGAAAAGTACACCAATGCCTTTCCTACCCTATGTGCAAAATTGGTACCAAGGACTCTAAGTGATCCAAGATGTTTTGTGAGAACTTTCTCTATAGCAATATATGATGATGATTTTACTGGAAATTAGTTGCATGTGAACATGAGAAAATAATATCTTAACAATACATATGAACATGAGAAAACTTGTCATAATTATGTGCATATGCGTAATTAAATCTCTCCTTAATCAAGTGAGAATGTAATCAAAACTCACACATATAATTTGACATTTATGTGATAACGGAGTTCACCAAACATCCTGGCTACGTCTTGCGATCCATTTGGAATACGAATCACTTTATTATCCTTCCTATAGCAAGGGATGAAACCTTCTCACAAAATGTGGCACATGCTCCATAAAGGGCTGAAAACCCGGAGTAGCCTTCTCTTACACAAAGAGAACTTAAGGATCTCACATAAGTGATATTTCTTCAGACACTAGAAGGACTAAATTCCTTTCTTCCAAGCTCTCTTGATCTCTCTCTCCAAAATCCCTAAAGGGATCCATAAAGGGATGAAACCTAGTTCTTACATAAGGAGTTTATATAGTTTCCTTAACTCCATAATTAAAGGAGACAAGATCCACAAATTTAGGATTTAATAACAACTCAAGGACAAAAATGAGAAAGAATCTCAAACGAACCTAAGAGACTCTTAACCTCCCCTTGAGACTAGGAAACTACTTGGTATATAATGAGGAAAAATCCCAAATCAATTCATGAGACTACTAACTTCCCCTTAAAACTAGAAAACTAATTTGTGAGGTGGATTCTCACACTTAATTTAATTTCCTTTTTACAAATTAAATTAAAAATACATGAGAACATTATTCTCAAAAGTATTAATCATTTAGAATTAATCATTTCATCTTTTACCAAAACTTTAATGAGCTTTAGCCTTGGTGTGTAAAGTGTAATACACCTTGTCCATAATGTTGCAAAAGGTTGTTTGAGAATCCTTCAATGGAAGTGGAGATCCTCCTGGATCATACCTCCCCACAAAAAACACTTTTGGTCCTCCAAAAGTATAGAGAGAAACTGTAACTTAAATTTCCGCAACTACCTTTACCAACTTCTAAGAAGAGTCTTATACTCCACGATGCACTTCCTTGTTTTTCAATCTGCACAACAAATGTTTCTAAAAATCCACAACCTTCTTCTCATTTACCTTTGTACTTCGGAATGAAGATGCCGATGCCAAGACATGCTTCAATGAAAACCTGTAGTTGATTCCTTGATCTTCATAAAAAAATGTCTTTGAAAAGTCACACCCTTCTTCTCCTTCACCTTTGTACTTCAGAATGAGGATGTCAATACCAATACTTGCATCAATGCAAACCTGTAGCTGAAAATACATGGATCACAACTTTTGCAGAAATTTTTAAGCAGTATCATACTTTCCAAGAGTTTATAAAACACTCATGGTCAAGTTTATAATTTTTGTCAAAATAAACCTTAGGAAAAAATAATGTCTCTCACTCAAAAGTGGCTACATGACCCATTACAATGTTGCGAACAAGGCTTAACAAAGTTTTAGGCATAAGATAAAATGCCTCTCACTCTCATCGTCACTTTTCATCATCACTTTAAGAGTGGATACAAACATCAATTTTAAGGCCAATGTCATAAAAATGCACTAGTGGTTAGACCCTATGGTCTCAAAGTCCACTACAATATAATGTGCATATGGCAAAATTCCCAAAACTCCTTTGATTTCCATCAATTTAACTTAGGCATATGGAAACCTTGTGAAAATGGCTTTCAATAGTTTATATGAGTTAAACTATAATGTAAAACCCAAAAAGAACGTGTCAGCCAAAGAATTAACCAAGGTATCAAAACCTAAGTTATGGCATAATATATGCACCCAAAATTATGGTATAGTGGCTTACCAAAGTTATCTGAGATATGGTTCCAGCAGACCATATCTAATTGTGGTTTGTTATGGTTCCATCGCTCAACGATACAGATATCATGGAAAACAAATAACTCATTCCTTCGCCAACATCTCCACCGCCAAGTATGGCATATGCTTATTTCTCACAATGGTAACAATGGGTTTCAATAAACCACCAGTGTCGTTGCGTCCAACCTCAGGATAAACAAAGGACAGATTTTCGCACTAACTCATGTGTTGATGAATGAAAACCATATGGAGATGAGAAAGGATAGTTTCCATTATAATTGCCACGATTAGAACCGGAATATCTGAGTATGGTATCTTCCCAAGATCTTGTTTACCTCATTGGAGGACACACCTACCTGTAATCTCCTTTCTTCCTTCGTTTCCACCTCATCTCTCCCACCTGTAAACAGCCTACCACCAGAACAAGAAATATATCATTCCCTACACCAATTCATCGTATCACTATGATATTATGATCTAATCAATGTCGGCATGAGATTCTGCAACTTGTATATACCCTCAATACAATTGAAAAGGAAGCACACGATCTGCTTGTTGGAAGGAGTGTCCACCATAAAAATCGCCCATGGATCTGTGAAGTAGGAGGCGAACCTACTAAAACATGAAAAGGAGGCCACCACGTAGAAAATTAGTTGTACCATATCTACAATATGCAGGTGAGATACCCCACGCAAATTTACCAACTCGATCCGAGTACCTTTTTTTTGGTTTTTTCTCAATTCCTCATGCTTGCAAATCTCTGAACTCATTTTTTTGCCATGCATTGTTGGTGATCAATGGCAGCCATATCGACCTCGTGATAATGGGCAATCTGAGAGTAGAAACGAATAAATCTCAGTTGGAAAGAATATGTTTTCTCATACATCGGTGGTGTCATATTTGAACTTGATATTGGAATCCTCAGGCTTATTTCTCATCATCCAAATCGCTACAAAAATCGGCCTGTCAACACTTTCAGCGGATAAACAATGACTTCCTTGGTCACGCGGTTGATAATGCCAGGAAATAAGGGCACTCCTCTTCTCATGATGATATTCCCATACAAATCCTTTCATATATTTACATCACTCCTCATGATTGAGTTGATAGAGGTATCATGAATGTTGGTAACTTTCGTGTTCATGAAAAGAGGTTGGAACAAGACTTCCTCACATTGATCAAATGGAAGCTAAACATGCCCAGAAAACATGTGAACAGATCCATAAGACACATGAGTGAAATCCATGTTTAGTTTTCCATATCAAAACTTGACCCAACAGTAACAATAGTTGCAAAATCATGGAACATGAACATGCAGGAGCTGAGACAAATCTTTGGTAATCCCTTTCAATGTTTCAAATATGTTATCCACTTATTATTGAACTAATTTAAAGTACCTTCTTCTTGCAACTGTGCTTCTTTGAGGATCAGTTCAGGGACATTGATTACATGTTCAACCATCCCCTTTGCAGCCTCCTTTTGCATAGGATCCT
>JASDQU010735467.1:3103-14017 GCA_032191745.1 Picea mariana
AGGGTAGTGGCTCTTTTTGGTATAGCCAAGAGAAAGGGGGTCTCATCACGAGCCAATCTTCTCATTTCTGTGAAGTGCTTATGTGTAACACTGCTACCACTGGTCACCACGCTAGGACAATGTCCCCCAAATTTTCCCTTGAAAATAAAAATCAATAAGAATAAGAATAAAAGGCATTGAATGGGCTAGGAAACAATGGCATCCATGATAAGTTGTAGCTCTCCCTCTATAGAGGCACCCACAAGCAAGACCTACATTTACCTGTTATCACTGCACCCTCTGCCCAAACATTTCCCCTACACCATTTCACACACTTACATGACCTAGATTGGCTCTCAGCTGGGAAACACCCCAAACTTGAGGAGGATTAGCCCAATAGGACATCCTGAGACCCTCTCCAAGCCTGAATTGTTAAATTGCATAACGTCTTTGGGAATTTGTCTCGGTAAAGGGGGGTTTGATGCACATGTTTGAGTAATTTGATTATTGGATGTGATTGACATTGCTATGATCCCTATGACTTATGAGCCCATGGAGGGAATACTTGTTGTTGTTGCAGGATTTTTCCTGGTGGAAATGTACATATGTGGAGATGATTAGATTAGACCTCCATGGGGCTGAAAGCCCACAGATGGATGTTGTGACCCCAACTAGGGGCAAAGCGATGTCAGAGACTTGCACTAGGAAGACAGAAGAAATTTTCACCAAAGACACTTTGGAAGAACTAGATCCAGGGGGATCTTTCTCTTCCACCTAGACGTTGGCCTTGGGAGGCCCATGACATCACCTTTGTGACCCTAGACGTCACCCAACATCAGGATTGGCATTTGGAGGCAGTTGTGTGCTAATTGGCACTTGTGACATCATCTAGGGGCTTGGGAGGCCTAACGTTTTGCATATGAGGCCCAATGTTCTACCCAGGAGGCTCAACGTCACCCTAGAAGGGCATGATGTCACCTCTAAAAGTGATTTTAGGGTTTAATTAAAGACATTTATGTAAAAACTAGATTTTTGATGTAATTTGGCCATGTTGACCTTTTGGTGACCTAAAATTAATTAATGGTCATAAGTATGGTATAAATAGAGAGATAAAACTCTCATTTTTTCATTATTCACTCATCACACAAGTGGTGGTCTGAAATTCGGCCCTCTTTAAGGGTTATTGACTGAAATTAAGTGGTGCGCAACTTTTGGGGAGGCAAATCTTGGTGTATTTTGGCAAATTTTCATGTGGAGGATCTTCAACTAGGGTTTATGCTTGATTATTATTGGTGAAGTAAGTAGAAAATAAGCATTTCTTTATTGTGAATGAATGCTTATGGTGAATTTACTTGTTTCAAGTCAAAGATTATGAAATTGCTTGCTTGAAACCCTAGGAGAAAGACATAGTTACTATCTTTTTCTCAATAATCTTCCACTTGCTAAGATTTCTTGAAAGGAACCTATCTAGAAGTATATACGAGAGCCCTACCATTGTATCACTCTAGTAACCCTACTTCATTTCCTATTGCATATTTTATTTCAATTTGTCTAAGGAAAAAAGAAATCGCTAGGGCCTAATTTTTATTATTTTCTAGCAATTATCTGTAGGACTTGGATTTTTGAGGCCTTGGGATACCAACACCTCTCTTATCCTCTCCATCCCCTTTGAATAAATATTATCATTGCTATTTTCCTCTAAGAGTTGCTGCTGCCATCATTGATTCCATTACCCTATAAGGCACTAGTCTACCCATTACAAGTGTTGATTGATCAAACAATTTTCAGAAAATCTTCTCTTGAATACCTACTAACTCCTACTAACCTTAGATTAGCCTAAATCAATAACCTACTTGCTGCTGTTGCAAAAAATTTCTACATCCATATAACAACAACAAATTAACCATAAAATTGATATTTTATGCTTGCCAGACATTGCTAAAACTGATTGTGATTATCTGTTATCAATTTGCCTAGTTAAAGCTATTATTTCAAGTCTTTTATCAAGCATTTTGAAGCATAATTATAGTGGCTGTTACAAAACTATCATTTTCTGTTATAAACTGTTATATTGCTGCAATTTCATATCAGCTAGTACATTTCTTAAGAGTTCATTGTATCATGAAGCACTAATATCATTTTGGTACTTGGAAAGTGCCCCTTTTTGCTTTGTTGTCTTGTTCTGGGTAGGTACACAATAATATATTTGCTTCATCTTCAATAAGAATTAAAGAACCCTTTTAACTTGAGTGATCTGTGATATGGAAGGGATTTCTTGTATCAATTTCCTTAGCCTTTGCAAACCCTCAGGTCAATGGGGACGTCTCCCCTGGGGTACTGCAACATACTCCTTAATAGAAAGGGATTTCCTATTAAGGTGACAATGATAGGTCATTCCCAGTTATGCCAATTCTATATCCACTTGCCTTGGGATTTGGGAAAGTACAAATTGTGTGATAACATGGTTCACACTTTATCAACTTCTTAATAAATCAAAGATAAATTTTATTATATAGTAATATAAATTCTTCAATCTATCATGATTTTTATGTTATTGGAGTGTTATTGAAGCTAGTAGCTCTCTTAATAACTACCAGATTGTCGTGATCTCTTATTCGGCCTCCCCATCATTGTGACTTAGATAACCATTCAAAATATTCAAACAACCATTTGCGCCCTCTTAGATAAGACTGGACACATCCCGAATTTAGCGATTTTGGGACAAAAAAATGAAATCTACAATTTGGTACCTGAGTGGTTGATGGAATCCAAAAGTCCTTAAACAAAGTTTTGTGGCCCTCAATATTGTAGATATTGTTCCAATATTTCCATTACATATTCTAGGTCATAATTCTAAGCAATGATAAAAATGTTATGGCCTTGGTAAGTTGACTGATGTCATTGAATAACATACATTGCCCCTTAGACACATGCTTTTTCATACTTTAACAATGTGTGCATGCACCAAGAATGTCAACCATCACATGAATTGTTACAATTGCATACAAATAACAACATAGGGAACACTAGGAGAAGAACAAAAATTACATATTCAAACAATGTTTGGAAGACTAAGGGGCATTTTGTAATTGATATATACTTCTATATGTAACATACTAATGATAATGTATGAACAATGCATCTTTTCTATTTTCATGCTCTCTCTCTCTCATAGAGTGATGTACACCACTCTTAGAGAGTCATAAACATTGTTTCATTATATATTGGTTTGTGTTTGATTTATTCATTTTCTTCATTATTGTTCACACTTCCACTTTCATACCTTAAGCCATGCTTTATTGTTTAAATTGTACTCCAATTTGCATAACTGTTGGCACCCAATTTTTTGGGTTAATATCGCGTGCGTGCACAAACGAAGTTGTGCACGCTCATTCTAGTTTTGTGTGCTCCCAACCTAATGCATGAGGAATGAAAAGAAGCGCATGTTGGACCTAGTTTTGATATTGCACACCAAGTCCAAGGTCTATTAAATGAACGTCGGTTTAAGTTTTGGGATGCACACCAGAAATCAAGAAGATGAATGCCAGAATAAAGAAAGGAATCATTGGGAAATCTCCCCGAATGATTACTATCAACAACACAAGGGAATGTGGAGTAGAAAAAAGATGAGTTGGAGAGGCAGTTAAGATTTCCCTAATTCCAAAAAGGATACATGGAATGCATGTAGGTGGTAGAAGCATGCAAGACTGTTAGTCAGTAGAGTGAGTGGAGAAGAATCAACAAAGAGAAAGCCCGAGAGCCAAGAAGGCCATCAAAGGAAGCAAGGATGACAAAGAAAGGGTTGTTGAGTTGATCCACTGGGTCATTATTGTTGTCTATTGTTGACGAGCTTGCTCTGAGCCTATGTAGTATTGTAATATTGTAATGCTTCTAATTGTAAGTATGAGTCTACTATGTGTTGAGGTATAAAAGAATGCGCATGATGTAAAGCATTGTAAATTTGGGAATTATTTGAGGGATACAAGACTCTGTTACTGTCACATATGATTTTCTTAATGTATGACTGTGTTTGATGGAATAAGGAAGATAATACAGATACAATAATTATGATCTATCATGTGTTACATATTGTAATTTGGATATGTGTGTGTGTTGTTTTTGCATAATAATGATAGTAAGTTGTCAATTATGGAATCTGAATGTCAACCTAGATGGATCTCGTGTATTTATCCCTTCATTCTTGACACAAGACTAGATGGTCTCTGTGATCCTGATTGTGTCTCGGGTGAGACCTTCTTCAGCCTTGGATGAAGATTGATATGTCGATGCTTTGGGGTTTTTGTTGGTCAACTTTGGAAAAACCCCGGGTCTTAACCCCCCAAGGTTAAGAAGGAAATGTGCAAGCATGAAATGACCCAACAAATGGTTACATTTCTAGGACTTGAAAATATTGTATTGAACGATGAAGGCAAAGAATGAGGTGGTATCTATCTTGGGAGGAAATTCAGGATTGGTTAACTACGAAGGAACATGATTTTTCCCTATGGGGAACTCAAGGTCCGAGAGTCAATGTGAAGAGATGGAAAGATAAGTATCTCTACAATGATATGCATGAGACATTCCTTGCTGATTTTCCTTGTATATTGTATGAATGGTTGAAAAAGGTAAACTGCTAACAATTATGCTTTGTGGCCTCTAGAACTAGTGGTTTGGGATCAAGACACACTTGATAAGCTAAAGGCATTGCACAATAAGTGGACTCAAGCCATTGATTTTTGGTTTTCTCAAGTAAATGAGGGGTATATTATCTAATTTGTTGTAGATTACACTGATTCTTTCAGTGAGACTGAAATAAAATTCGTGGAAGGTCCAAGAAAACAAATGATAGAAGAAATCCCACTCTGGATAAAGATTTTCATGGAGAAGGGGCTAATGCACATGGATCTCGACATGATGGTCAAGTAGACTCCCCTAGTGCTAGGGAGGGGAGAAGATGAGGGAGAAGTGATAGAGGAGATGGATCTGTTGAAAAGGATTTAGAAGTTGTTGAGATGAGGTGATGAATGGGATGGACCTAGAGGAGTAGAAGAGAGAAAGATCCAAGATATATGCAAGAAGAGTTGAGTTAAGAACGAAATCATACTAGAGGAGTAGAAGGAAAATATCTATGGGCACATGAAGAGGATTCAGGCCTGGGATGATGAGAAAGGAGACCGTGCCAGGAGGAAGTGTGGAAGAGTGTGTTGCGACAGGGAGGACCACAAGTGAAGATAGGCCCACAAAGAAACAGAACGTTGAGAGTACCATGCCCAGTGGGGATAACGGTAGTAGTAGTAGTAGTAATGGTCCCAAGGGCCTAGGAGATGAAGTCCAATCCCTTTGGCTATTGTGGAGTGTCGCAATCTCGAAGGAGGACGAGGCACAAAGAAGAGACACAAGATACAAAAAGGAAGATGGAGGATCCCCTAGTGGTGGGGGATACGAAATGGAGATAGTATATGGTCTTGTGAAATTGCAGGTAGGAAACTCTATGGGTCACTGTACAAGAAATGTTATAAGAAGATGGGCTTACCTCTCCTTTGAACCACCCCCATTGCGCATTTTTAATCAAGATGAAATGAAAAAAAAAATAGTGAGACGATTGGAATAGGAGAAAGAGTAGAAGAAATAGTATAAGGAGATAGAATATAAGAGACAAGTGAAGAAGAAGGTGAGGTCATTGCTACTTCACCAAGAAGAGTATTGGTATTGAGAACCCTAACACCTAGTAGTCAAATCGAAGGACTTAGTTCAATTTTGAATATGGAGAATAAAAATATCACCCTGAGGCTACTTGTGTTCCATGGAACGAGTAAATATGATGCAAAACAACATTGGTTCACTTGTGAAGCAATATGGCATGTGAAGAGAATCACAGATGAAGCAACAAAGATTAGGAAAATAGAAACCACGTTCAGGGATAGAGCCTTGAAGTGGTACATGAAGTACAATACCACTGCATCGAAAGGACAAGCGAGGTCCCTGACAAAGATCAAGCGAGATCTACTTAAGTAATTTCAAAATCCCAAGTCAGAGTCTCAATGCATTAATGAAATCAAGGAGAAACCATGTGGGACTATGACCTATAGTTCAATATTTTGTTGGATAAGTTGACATTCCAAATTCATAATGTACAACATAGAGAATGGTTTGTTGCGGGTTTAGTCCCCCATATCCAAGTCCCGCTCACCTATGAGAAGGTGATGACTCAAGTAGAGGCCATGGAAATTTCCATGCATTTGGAGGCTACGTTAGGAGGGGTAGAGACATCGACAGGATTGGCACAATTGCAGTCGTAATTTTCCAATCCGATGATGCACTTGAAATATATGATGAAGACCAAAGTCGTGCATGAGCACATATGGTGTACCACATGTCGATCTGGGGGGCATTGTAGGGATGAGTTCCCTATACTTGGTAACTATGTGGTGATGGGAGTGTTAAGTCCCTTTCTAACTAGGCCTCAAGAAGAGTGGTGTGAGATCTGCAGACAGTGGGGTCATGTACCACCCCATTTCCCAACTTTGGAGAAGTATCAAAAGACACACTATACTCGATTTTGCAAGTTCTATAAGTCCATGGGACATGATTTCAATAACTGATAATCACTCTAGTTGATGTAAGACAATACCCACGATGAATTCTAGGTATAAGAAGAATATAAGGGTGGTGATCGTGGTGGTGCTGAGAGAGGCAGATACCAAGGAGGTACTAGAGGCAGATACCAAGGAGCTACTAGAGGAAGATATAGGAACAATCACGAACAAGGATATGGAGGAGGGTGAGGTAGACCCCCCACTTGTTTCAATTGTGGAGAGATTGGTCATGTATCAAGGTTTTTCACCAAACTGCACATGCTATGTGCATACTGTTACAGTCCCAAGCATGCCATAGAGGACTATCCTAAATTACTGAAGAAGTGGGAAGAAAATAAGATGCACTGCAACATGGTGCATGCAGATTCATGTAGAAATGAGGAGAATGATGAGGAAGTTTATTTTTGAGTGATCACCCGAGGTGCTCAAGAAAGACTTTCATTATAATTGGATATTACTTCTCCTTGCCATGGTGCTCTGGAGGCCCCCTCAGGGTTTTTAATGACCTACTAGGAATGGACATGAATTCGATGCTTCCTGATTCCTATGTCTACATGAGAGCAGGGATCCCACCACCCAAAAGTCCCACAATAATTTTTTTCAGAGCTGGTACCAACAATTGATTGAGGAAACAACGTCGCAAGTGATGATATCGTGCACCATTATGGATAAGTATGTTGGTTACATTTTATTTGAATGTACTTTTCATAGTGTGTTCATTTATCCCAATGATGATCAGGGGGTTGCGATGGCACTAATTCCATTATTCAGCATGGAAGAGGACATCCAACAAGGCATTGTTGAATGGCCTACACATCTACACATGTCCCTGTTGAATAAATTGAAACTCTAGAGAGGCACACTAAGTGAAATCATGATCGTAAGTGGGCCGAGGTTGTACGATTGTAGGAACAACACGTGGTCCCTGTAATTGACCCAATCCCCTAGGTACCTTTTTAAGTGATGGGGTATTAAATTTTCACTTCTATTAACAAGCTTACATCTTCTCTATCAAAGATCCATCCCCTTTTGCTTGTCAAGGGATTTCCGAGGTTGGTAATTTCATTCAGAATTGAGCTCTGGAACGAAATCCATGACCTCTTGAAGTTTTTGGGTTTACATAGACAACATCTATTTTACTGTCACATGTAATCCACGCGATGTTTCATTTTTTGTGCTAATTGATGTGGAAACACCCGGGTCCTAACGTGGAATTAGCCTAGATTGCCATGGTGGAACCCCACTCATCTCATCATCCTGTTAGTAATGGAAATTTTTCATCCTAATGGCATCCTAGCCGCCTTTCTATATTCATGGATTCACAGGTGGCAGTCTTGCGGACTCATGGTATATATCCATACTTTTCATTTGCAGACTCACAAACTCGTAGACTCGTGAACACATAACTCTGTGCCTCCCATTCATAATTCCGTTTGATAATTATTGACACTTAACCACTTTTCCACCTACGTGGACTTGCAGACTCATTGACTCGCGGATGTACAATTCTGTACCTCCCCTTCAAAAGTCCATTCGAGAAGTCTCAACACTTAACCATTTTTCCATCTACGTGGAATCATGGATGTACAATTCTATACCTCCCCTCCATATGTCCATCCGAGAAGTCTCAACACTTAACCATTTTTCCATCTACGGGGACTCACGAACATAAAATTCTGTACCTCCCCTCCACAAGTCCGTCCAAGAAGTCTCAACACCTAGATTATTTGGTGTTTTTTTTGGGTTTGTGGATTGGCGGACTCACAGACTCGCAGAATTATCTGAGTCACTTCCTATATTCTAACACTCAACACTTATATTATTTTGTGAGTTTTTCAGGTCCATGGGTTTTTGGACTTGCAGACCCATTCATATCACCTTTCCAATCCTTAAACTCTACATGGACCCACTCCCTATTACCTCGACCAATTATAGGCCTCTACGTGGCTTCCTTGTACACAGAGGCTCTTTTAGTTAACATGACGTCAACATAACGTTAGCATGATGTCATCCCTCCTCTCGTCAACGTCTAAGGGCTTCCACATTGATCAACAATCAAGATCACATCCTAGATGCACCGATCAATAGTCAACATGTTTCAAACTTTTGGTCTTACATCCAAGTATAAAATGGAGGTCTAAGACATAGTTCACCCAAGGGCATGTGCTATGGCCCACCAATCAATTACTTGTTTCCATTCATAGGCTGATACCTATCAACTTCTGGACACGTTGGCATTCTAGGTCAGCATGGTACATCATGTTGATGTTACCTCTCCCCCAAATATTGCTTAAATGAGACCACAACGATCTATGAAATAGGTTATTTCTGGGTTAATCCCATATGAACGATCCATATTAACTCGGGTACATTATCTATAGGCATGGTAACCTTCTCCAATAAAGGGTTCGAATTTATTCGCTCCACCAATCCAACGACGACGATTCTTTCAATCTCAAAACATGACTTTTCTTCCGATTCAGAACTTAGAAAATTGAAGGATTTTTCTTTGGGCTTGTTCCTTTATCCACAACAAGCACAAGCCTGTCATCTAGCACTTGAATGATGGATCGAGGTCCTATGACTCCACCAATTTATCAAAGGGGAAGAACATATAGTTTATGACCTTCTCTAACCTCTCATACATAGCACAACCAACAATTCCCTTTGATTGTGAAGGCAAGTTATATCAGCTTCTTAGGCTCAATACCTTACATTCAACCATTAACTTATAATCCTAGTTTCCATTCACAGATTTCCCATCACGATGATATATATATATATAGTGCACGAGAACCATAAATTAAGTTCATTCTTTTTTTATCTCAAAACATTACAAAACACTTGTATTCAGTTGTACATGGGCATGCACTATTATTACCATCCTACCATCACTCAAATGTAGGAGTTTTCCAATACAATAAGAATCATTAATATAAATCAAGTATGTATATTTATAGTGAAAGTACATGCATTCAATCATGTATTTCAATTCTATTACACAAAGTCTATGAAATACTTATCTAGTTGCAAGTTGCAGCCAACTAGCCAACTGTGGGTGTTGAGCTTTCGACCCAACCATAGGCTCGGATGCATTCACTCTTAGCATTCTGTCCACCCTGATGTCAAGTTATGATACCACTAGGGAATCTCTCTCAGGTTCTCATCAAGATTTGAAGGTCACCCTCCTTCACTCTACTCTTGGTAGAGATTTTCCTTTACACCCACCTAGCCTCGACCTCTTTGAGGTTTATCAGATGCTTTCTCAGCATCGAGCTCACAAACCTATTAGCTCAGGTTGGGTTTCAGGTATTATATGATCCAACTAAGAACCCTTCTACGAGTTCTTTGATCCTTATATTTCACGTACTCATGTATTCCTTTCAACAAATATCTTCCTAAGAGGCCCGATCCTCCTCCAGTTCTCTCTCTCCCTGCATATCCTAGCCACACACATGACTTAGGTAGGTTCTCTAACTATCCTTCTATTTCTTCTATCAGAAGGCAACTCGTGGGTCAATCTTGGGGACATGTGGTTATCTTTCCTACTGTCCTCTAGGTGACCTCTTCCTGTCCCTTCTGACAACCCTCTATACTTCCATTCATTGGGGTGGTTGGTTTTTCAACTACCAATATCCCTCATAAACTGATTTGTCTTGAAATTAGGGCTAAGGGAAGTAAAGTGAATAAGGATTGAGGTCCTTGAGTTTATTAGGGCCTCCTCTCATTCCACTAGTGATATCATGGCTTGTACTTTAAGGCTTCACCCCATAGTTAGTTTTGGCATTTACAATTAAACAATAATACATTTACAATATTCACATGTCGTTGCATGGAAATCACTAATCATGATTTATTACATGGTTTAGACAGGGGGTGTTACAATCCCCTCCCCCTTCAAAGGAACACTTTCCTTAGTGTTCTTTATTTTTCATCAACACTTGCCATGCCTTCTTCTTTCAGTTATTCCAAAAATGTTATTCTTGTTCCCGATATGGTCCTTACTGTATATTTTAACCTTGTACAATATTTACTGCAAACAATTTTTTAGTGAAAGAACAGAAAAGGTACAATGGCAAATACAAACACTACACATAGATTTTTCCCCTGGAAACCCAATCTAGGAAAACCAACATATTCTATATTCATTCATTGTGATACATTGTTTACAATACAATATACATATAGGAGCCAGTGTGTTAAGCCCTAATATTGGCCCATTACCCCTTAATTGGGGCATATTAGATTAGTAATGTTATTTTATTTATGTCGGCTTTAGACCATTAGTTGTAATTATACCTCCTAGTCTCCTATATATACCAAGGAGACATTTTCATTT
>JASDQU010735467.1:16224-36419 GCA_032191745.1 Picea mariana
TGTATGTTCAAGAATGTGTAGAAAGGAGGGGGTGAATCATCTCTATCTTCTACCATGGGACCTAGGACAACTACCGGCTTTTCATCTTGGAGATTTATGGAGTCCAAGGGAGGCTGGGGGGGCTCAGATTGTAGCAGCTTGGAGAGGGACCTTTTAAAGTCTTCATTTTTAACCAGTTCGGAAAGGGGTATAGGAATTCTAATCTTCTGAATCTCATGCTCAAAATTAAAGGAGGAGAGAGACCTAGGGGCTTCCCTTACCTCTGAGACAGGTTCCTTCGTTGCTGGGGAAGTATTCTGAGTTTTCTTCTCTTTAGCAGTGGTTGTTGCGGCTTTAGTAGGCCTTTCTACTATGAGGGGTTGATCCTGGCTATCAAAATTCCCTTCTTTCTTTTTTGACCTGAGATTGTATCTATTAGGAGTGTTGCTGGCCCTTTCCCCTTTACTCAACTCGTTAATTTGAGTGTTGATAAGGTATTCTTCATATGCAGATTGAGTCAAATGGGGAAAAGGGGAGGTGTCCTCGATGCAGTGAATCTCAGGGTCAAGTTCATCCATCTCCTCCCCTTCCTCGTGAGCAAATAGGCTATTCTGGAGAGGGGTCTGAATCCTCCATGTCTTTGCTCCTTTGTTCCTTTGGTGAAGTCTACGGCATATTCTTACCAGGCCTCCTAAAACCTCTGTTATCAGTATTCTGGGGATTTCTATATGTGGGTTTCCCTTCTAACTCCCATCTCTCCATCCTAGCTGAAAGGGATTTCAGCACTTTAGTTACCTCGTCCGTCTGAAGGGGAAGGGGAGAGGAATGGGAAGGGGAGGCCTCTATTCTTTTCCTGGATACATTTGTATCAGCCTCATTCCTGAGTCGGTCAACTACTAGTATGTTAGACTCTACCTCCACGGCTGCATACTGCATATGAGCTAGAGTGGTGGCTCTCCTTTCCCTCAGCAAGAGGCAGAAATTGGGATCAAAAGCGCTGGCATAAGTGATCTTCGTAGAGGCTTTAGAGGGATTTATCTCAGCGGGGATCTTATTGTACATTTTATTAAATCTTTTGGAGAAGTCAGATACAGACTCTCCATCCTTTCTCTTCAAAGACCGAAACTCAGTCATGTAATACATGAAGTCCTTTTTGTCTCCCCATTGTCTCAAAAAGGCACTATCCAAAGCTTCAATTCCATCAATAGATCCAGGAGGCAGGGCCCTAAACCATTTTCTAGCCTCGCCTTCAAGACTATGGATGAAAATATTCATCCATACATCTGCATGCATGATGACATGATCATCTGTAAAAACGTAGAAGGCTTCAAGGTGTTCTTCTGCAGCTATGTCCCCTTCGCTCATAAACTTGGGCAACTGCTTGAGGTAGCCCTCTGCTGGGAGGGCATTGAGAGGCTGAGGTAACACAAGGGGGGCGTACCTAGTAGCTATTATAGCCTCCATTCTTGTCATGGGGGGGTTTGCTCCTGCCATGGGAATATTAGGTGGAGGAGAACTTGGAGGAGAACTTGGAGGAGAAGGAGCTCGAAAAGGGGATATTGGAATGGGAAACAATAGGGGATTTAGGGAGAAGGATAACGGGCTTAAGTCAGCAGATGCTTCTCTTTGTGCAGAAGTGGCAACAATAACCAGAGGAGGAGTGGTAAAGCTAGGCATGGGGAAATCTTCTGCGGTCCTGGGTCTACGCCAAGGTACAGCTTCAGGGGAGAGGGGAGTGAGAAGGATTTATTCCTCCAATCCCAGACCAGGAAGGGAAAACTCAATAGGAACACTCCCAAAATTCAGGAAACGTGAAACTTCAGAAAGAGGTCTTCTAAGAAACTGAGGAGGATAAAATGGAGTTCCTACAGAAGGGGATGGTGGATTACTTGGTTCGGCGGCGGAAGCTTCTCCTCCAGAGGCCTTTCCTTTTCTAAGAACTACCTCCGGATCAGTTTTAGGTGTAGCTAGAGGCAGCTGTGGATGGGACCGCGTGTGTCTACCTCTAAAAGCCACAATTAACATGGTAGGTTCACCACAGTGGATTCGTCACAATGGAGTCACCAAGTGCACAGTAGCAATCTTCAAAGGCTCTGATACCTGATGCACCTTCAGAATCAAAGGCTCAATGTCGTTCAATCTCGGGGAAAATTTTCAACTTCGTCCCCAGCAATAGCGCCAGAAATGTTAGCGTCAGAAGTCACTCCTGGATTGCAGCAGGAGTAGAGCCCGACGCCCATCAATTTTATGTCACGTTTTGTTTGTAGAGGGTGATCAACTGGAAGAAAACTCAAAACGATATCATTCTAATTCCAAAACTAGGCTAGACATGCACAGGTAGGTGAGGTCTAAGTCAAACTTCAGATAGTGAGTTGTAGTAAGGGTGAGTAGGGGGGAGACTTCTATGAGGAAAAGCTGAGGGATGCTATAGGCATCGAGATTCTAACAGTCTATGGAAGAAAAACTTGAACGTAGGAACTTCTTACACTCAAATGGAGGCAATATTGGAGAATGTAATGGTGCTAAAATGAATCTTTTACCTTAACACAGTCACATACATTCACACGAGTCAGTCGATAGTGAACTCTCTCGGTAAGAGATGAAACTAGATGGAATAAGAAAAATTGTCTGTCATAAAACAAGAAATCTCACATATAGATACATAACCAGAGAACTAGAGTGTATTAAAACTTTACAATAGGTAGCTTTTCTCTACCACTGAAGGATTACAAAAAATGGCAAAAACACATTCATATACTCCAACAAAACCCCAGCAACGAAAACAAGAAACAATAATAAAAGTATTACATTTGCATGGCTTCTGACAATCTGCGCATGCAGACTCTAGATGATCGTGCGCTTTTGGCAGATGCAATTGGACCCCTGACTGTCCTGCAGGTGAATCGACATGCTTTTAGTCCTCTGTCGAACTTTCCATTTATAGTGGAGACGATGTTTAACCACCTCCAGCAACTGAAATAACTATTATCTAGGGATCAGGAACAGTCTTAGTCAACTCTGCCTCCTAGGATGTGGATGTCTCCTCCTGGTGCCACCTGGATCAACTGAACGGTTGGACTGCTACGTGGGAACCCCTGTGGCAGATGTGGACGAGGGGGTGAAGGTGTGAACACTGTGGAGGCGGTGGAGGGAACTATGACATCGGCTGAGGGATGCCATGCATTCTGAAAAAGACACAGGTGGAGGCAACGTGGAGCGCAGGGGTACGTGTGAATGGTGGAAGGTGCTGAGGTGGAGATGACTGAGGGGGAGAGACACCTGGAGGGAGGCGAGAAGACGATGAGCTGAGGAGGGACCATGTGGGTGGAAGTGGTAGGATACGAGATGGCGCTGAACTAAGGAGGGAACAACGTGGAAGTGATATGACAAGCAGGGGGGCCCCACTCGTGGCTCAGATATTGTGTCGCATGTCCTCAAATGAACGGTCCCGATCCCTTCAGGATTTCTAGCACTGAGAGTTCGCGATGCACTTCCTCCTCAAAATCTCGATTAACCAAACCGCGAAAGCATGGATGTGTGTCGCGTGTTCTTCAGAGGAACGGTCGAGATGGCCTTTATCGTTAGAAGAGGGCTACCTCCATTACCAGGCTCGCTTGATGTGACCGTGCGCTAGTACCATGGGCTTAGCTTCAAAGGCACTTATCGGTATTTCACATTTTGGCGATTTCTACCGCAGTGGATGAGAGGTCCCTTGTCTCTCAAAATGTCGATTCCCAAAACGTCGTCTGGATGCTTCCTGTCCCAACTGGATCAGATGATTGATATGACGTCGGCAACTTGGGGCATATCCCATCACATGGCACACGCTAGCACCCTTTTCCCAATTCTGTGCCTCTTGTGATCAAGTTCCATGACCGTGGTCCTAACTCTGGGCGCTTTCGGTGTTTCGGGGTTCAGGGTTTCGAGATGTATAGTGACAAGAAACCATCACCCTTCGAACCCCTGAATGCCGAAATGCCGACGCAACTGGATCTTGCGCCACGCATCCTTTGGATGGACGTCTGATAACCTGTCTTGCATGTAATATAGGCGCTATCCATCGTGCTAATCCCAGCGCAACTCCGCTAACCATTAATTTCTGTCGCCTGTCAATCTGCTTCTATAGATGAATCTGGGTCGTTGACAACGTAATTTCACCTGCTTACTTGCTTGGAAGCCTGAAACGATATTTTTCTGTGATTTGCTTGGGTGCCTCTCATGTAACTTGCAAACCTGAATACTCTTGTGCCCAAGATGAAAATTAATGTTAACACTTCTCTCTCTCCATATCTCTCTCTATTGTAGAGCATTGTACAAAACATTTATCTAGTAATACAAATGTTGTTACATTTTAATTTGATTTATGGGAATCTTATTCATTTTTGTTTACCTATGTGTTGTCCTCTAATTTGCATCATGGAATCAAAATATTCATTTTTTGGTCTACTAAAAGGTTGATATGGTGTAAAGTCATTTCATAGATTGTCAACAAGTTATTTATTTACTAAAGAGTTCATAAAGTGTGACTTTCTCACGTAAATTAAAGAAGAGAGAGGAGATTTGATAGTTGTAAAAAAAATTACAAGATGCCATGCATAGATGCATACAGCTATGAATATTCACACACACACATATGCCACATAAAGGAGGGTTATATTATTCTACGATTGTTCATGTGTTTCACGCTTGCACGCATCCTTCTTAACAATGGGGGATTAATATCTAGTGTTCATCTAGAGTTGACCAACAAAAACCCCAAAGCATTGGCACATAAATCTTCGACCAAGTTCGAAGAAGGTATCCCCTGAGAAGCAATGAGGATCAAAGAGACCATCTAGTCTTGTGTCAGGGATGAAGGAATAAATACACAAAGATCCATCTAGGTTCACATTCATAGATTCCATAATTGACAACTTACTATCATTATTATGCAAAAAAAGTAAACCCATATATCCAAATACCATATAAGTAACACATGATATATCAGAATCACTATAGCTTTACTATCTTCATCATTCCATCAAACACAAGCATACATTAAGAAAATCATATGTGATAGCAACAAAGTCTTTTATCCCTCAGATAATTCTAAGATTTACAATACACTGTGTCGAGTTTATTCTTTTAGAACTCAGCACATAGTATACTTGGACTTAAAATGAGAAGCATTATAGTATTAGAATACTACAGAGGCTTAGAGCGAGCTCTTCAACAATAGACAACAACAATGACGTAGTGGATCAACTAAACAACCCTTTATTTGTCATCCTTGCTTCATGTTATACCCTTCTTGGCTATAGGGTTCTCACTCTGTTGATTATGCTCCACTCACTCTATTGACTAACAGTCTCACATGCTTCAGCCACCTACTTGCATTCCACGTATGCTTTCTAGAATCGGGGCAATCTTAATTGCCTCGCTAGTTCATTTTTTTTGTGCTTCATGTTCCTTTGTGTTGTTGGTAGTAATAATTCGAGGATATTTCATGATGATTCCTTTCTTGATCATAGCATGCATCTTCTTTATTTCTGATGTGAATCCCAAACCTCATACCGACACGCATTTGGTAGACCTTGGAATTGGTGCATAATATCAAAACTCAGTTTGGTGCGCACTTCTTTTCATTCCTCACAAGTTAGTTTGGGTATGCACAAAATTGGAATGGGCATGCACAACTTCGTTTGTGCATGCACATGATATTAACCCAAAAATTTGGGTGCCAACAATCCCCCACCACTATTACTTGGCTCGTCCTCAATCTAACTAGCTCATGGAATGACCATCGCAATGGATGAAACAATGTTTCTAAGTTCCTGCACAAACTCCTTAAACTGGAACTCGAGCTCATTGAGCCCTGAATATCCTGGGTAATCTGAACAACCACATCAACCTCAATTGTTGTGACCTAAGGAGTTGTCAGGTTCGTTGTGTTGATTTTCTCAATTAGCGGGTGATAGCAACATATACATCTGAGATTTGTGTGAACAATATCAAGGCCTTATCGGCTACAAAAGTGATGATAGTTGATATACTTTGTTGCCTAGCCTATGCTGCAATGATCTCTTTTTATTTTGTTGCAATTGCTAGAATCCACAGTGGCACGCTCCCTAGGAGGCAAAGAAGCTAGGTCGTACTTTTGTTGTGAAACCTCAAACTCTGTTGTGTGGACTCGATCATCAATTGTAGATACTTCAAGAATATTTTGCAGATGATTCCATAAGGAAAGTCCATGTCGACCTTTCTTGAAAATTCCTCCACTCTGTGTTAGTTATCATACACAACTGCTTGAGCTAAATTAATCATTTTTTGGAGTTGAGTTGTGGATGGAATCGTTTGGTGGAGTGGTGAGCGAAGAGCTCTGAGTTGTGAATCCATATTTTATAGAACAGTCTTCACATCCAAGATCTTAAAAATGGGTTGAATATCATGTGCTTGTGTGGAAGTAGTTGGAATCTATGCATTTAGTATGTCCACATCCCCGAGGATGTAGGTGAACGTGGTACTTATCTCAATGTATTGGGCCTGGGCGGTTAAGTGTGTCACAAACTCTATTTCATACTTCTTTTGAAATGCTTGGTAGACCTAAAACTCTTTTTTATAATGCTTGTGTGTCTGATTATGCACGAAAATGTCCACTTGGTGCTGGAGTTGTAACTTTTCATGAGCACGACCGACTATTTGGCGTTGCACACCCAACTCGGATAGTAAATTGGAAATGCAGTCCTGCACTATGGTAGTTGGAATTGCTGTCAAAAAGATACCTCCACTGTTGATATCCATTGTAAGTAGTGTTGGGGAGCCCACTTTAAGGACCTAAGCAGAGGTACTGGAACTATTCCCAAAAGCCGGTGGCCACAATGGAGTGTCTGATACCAATTTTGTGCCCCCGAGTTATCAATAGATATGGTTGAGGTTATGAATAGCCTCCGTGTGTATTTTTTGTTGTATCAACAGTTGTCTTTTTAATGAATCTATTATTTTGGAAACACCTGGTGCCATCTGAAAAGAACCCTACTATGTTGAGGGAATGGTACTGCTAACAATTGGGTCATTCTGATGTCATTTTACACTGACTAGGGTGAACCGCGTAAGCTTTTTCATGGGGCTCGGGTCCCAAGGGCACTTGATGAAACTATCATCTTTAGATCTCCCCCATGGAGGACTATAACACCCCCTTTCTAAACCTTGAATACATATAATAAATCACGATTAGTGATTTCCATGCAACGGCATGTGAATATTGTAAATGTATTATTGTTTAACTGTAAATTCCAAAACTAGTTGTGGGGTGAAGCCTTAAAGTACAAGCCATGATATCACTAGTGGAATCAGAGGAGGCCATATTAAACTAAAGGACCTCAAGCCTTATTCATATTACTTTTCTTAGCCCCAATTTCAAGAGAAATCAATTAATAAGGGAGGTTGGTAGTTGAACAACCAACCACCACAATGAATGGAAGTATGGACAGTTGTCAGAAGGGACAGGAAGTGGTCAGCTAGAGGCCGGTAGGAAATATCACCATGGGTCCCTAGGATTGACCCGTGAGTTTTCTTCTGATAGAAGAAACAGAAGGACAGGTCGAGAACCTACCTAATTCATGTGTGCAGTCGGGATATGCAGGGAGAGAGAGAACTGGAGGAGGGTCGGGCCTATGAGGAAGGGATTTGTTGAAAGGAATGCACGAGTGTGTTCAATAGAAAGATCAAAGAACCTGTAGAAGGGTTCCGAGATGGAGCATAGAATACCCAAAACCTGAACTAAGAGGGTCGTGAGCTTGATGCTGGGAAGGCATATGATAAACCTCGAAGAGGTCGGGGCTAGGTGGGTGTAAGGGAAAATCTCTACCAAGAGTAGAGCGAAGGAGGGTCACCTTCAAATCTTGTTGAGAACCTGAGAGAGATTCCCTAGTGCTATCATGGCTTAGCACGAGGGTTGCCAGAATGCTAAGAGTGAATGCATTTGAGCCTACGATTGGGTGGAAAGGCGAACACCCACAATCAGCTAGTTGGCTACAACTTGCAACTAGATAAGTATTTCATATACTCTATGTAATTGAATTGAAATGCATGTACTTGCACTATAAATATGCATACTTGATTTATAGTAATGATGATTATTCTATTGGCAAAATCCTGAATTTGAGTGAAAGTAGGATGGTAAGAATGAAGCATGCCTAGTATAATTGAATACAAGTGTTCTATAATGTTCTGAGATAAAAAAGAATGAACTTAATTTATGGTTCCTGTGTGCTCAATATATATATATATATATCCATCGTCGTGATGGGAAATCCATGAATGGAAACTAGGATTATAATTTAATGGTTGAATTTAAGGTACTGAACCCAAGAAGGTGATATAACTCGACTTCATAGTCAAAGGGAATTTTTGGTCGTGCTATGTATGAGAAGCGAGAGAAGGTCGTAAACTTTATGTTCTTCCCCTTTGATAAATTGGTGGGGTTGCAGAACCTTGAGCCCTCATTCGAGTGCTAGATGAAAGGCTTTTTCTTGTTGTGGATAAGGAAATGAGCCCAAAGAAAAACCCTTGAATTGTCTAAGTCTTGAATCAGAATAAAAATCATGTTTTGACTTCGAAAAAATAACGGTCGTTGGATCGATGAAGCGAATAAATATTGACCCTTTATCGGAGCAGGTTACCATGCCTATAGAGAATGTACCTAAGTTAATCTGGACTATTAATCAGGGATTAACTCAGAATCAACCTCTATCGTAGATCGTTGTGGTCTCATTTAAGCGATATTTGGGGAAGAGGTAACATTAGCATGGTGTACCATGTTGACCTAGAATACCAACATATCGAGAATTTGATAGGTGTCATCCTGTGAATGGGAAAAGGTAATTGACTGGTGGGCCATAGCGCAGGCCCTTGGGTGAAATATGTCTTAGACCTCCGTTCTAGCCTTGGATGTTAGACCAAAAGTTTGAAATATATATAATGTTGATCAGAGTGCATGTGGGATGTGATCTCAATCGTTCATCAACGTGGAAGCCCTTAGTTGTTGACGAGAGGAGGGATGACATCATGCTAACATTATGTTGACATCACGTTAACGAAAAGAGCCTGCATGTATGAGGAAGCCATGTAGAGGCTTATAATTGGTAGAGGTAATAGGGAGTGGGTCCCTGTCGAGTTTACGAGTTGGAAAGGTGATATGACTGGGTCCGCGAGTCCACCAACTCGTGAACCCAACAAACTCACAAAATAATCCAAGTGTTTAGTGTTAGAAGAGAGGAAGGGAATCAAATGAGTCTATGAGTCTGTGAGTCTGCCAACCTGGGAACCCAACAAAAACATCGAATAATCTAACTGTTGAGACTTCTCAGACGGACTTGTGAAGGGGAGGTACATAATTGTACATCCACGAGTCTGCTAGTCCAATAGTCTGCATAGATGGAAAAATAGTTAAGTGTTGAGAATTTTTGGACAGACATGTGGAATGGAGGTACAGAATGTTGATTTTAACCTTGTACAATATTTAGTGCAAACATATATTCAGTAAAAGAACAGAAAATATACAATGGAAAATACAAACATTACACAGAGAGTTTTCCCCTGGAAACCCAAACCAGGAAAACCAAAATATTCTATATTTTCATTGTGTTACATTATTTGCAATACAATATACATATAGGAGCCAGGGACATCCAAAATCCTAACCCAAATGACCTAGATTACTCAACAACCCTAATTCCTTAACCGGAAATAGAAAACCATCAGCAAAGAAACCATGTGTCGAAAAACCACCTAAATATGTGACACGTTTCCCGAGGCAAAAAAACATTTCTCGGGGGTGCTGCCCCCGAACCCCTGCACGCCCGGCACAATGCTCATACACTACAACTCATGCAAAGAATATAACACGTACCCAACATTCTCCCACTTGTTTTTTTCTTTGCATAAAGGGGGTTACGAGGTTACATAGTCAACAATCCAGGGCAGCAATGCCCATGGATCCTCTACACCAAGAAAGCTTCTCAATGCTCACAGATTTTGTTAATGAATTTGCAACACTCTTCAAAGTGTCCACCTTCATCAGCAATACTTTCTTTTCTTCAACCATGTATCTCGCAAAGTTATATTGAATATCAATATGCTTTGTCTTTGAATGATGAGTTTGGTTCTTCGCTAGAAAAATTGCACTCTAACTGTCACAATCTATCCTTACAGCTTGTTGTACCAACCCAATACCTGAACACAAATTTTGTAACCATATTGCTTCCTTACTTGCATGAGTGGTTATCATGTATTCAGCTTATGTAGTTGAAAGTGCCACTACATCCTGTCTTTTTCTCTTCCAACTTATTGCTCCTCCAAACAGGTTAAACACACACCCACTTGTAGATCTCCTACGATCCATATCTCCAGCCCATCCTGCATACACAAATCTATGTATATCCACCACTTTGTCCAATCCTAGTCTTCCTTCGTAGCACAATACATAGATAGTAGTGCCACGCAAATACCCGAAAACCCCTTTTATTGTTGTCCAATGCTCCTTCCCTAGTTTTGACATATATCTTCTCAAAACTCCCACTGCATGTGCAATGTCCGATCTAGTACAGACCATTTCATACATCAAACTGCCAACTGCACTCGCATATGGAACATGATACATGTCCTCCTCCTCTTCATGTGTCTTGGGACACTGATTCGTAGATAACTTTACACCAATAGGAATAGGAACCTTTATTGGTTTACATTCCTTCATATTAAACCTTTGCAAAATTGTCTAGACATATTTTCTCTGATTTAACCAGAGTTTCCTCCTTTTTCGATCTCTTTTAATTTCCATGCCCAAAATGAAATTTGAAGCACTAAGATCCTTCATGTCAAATTTAGAGGACAACTAATTTTTCACATCCTGGATAATCTCCTTGTTGTTTCCTATCAGCAAGCGACATGTCATCCACATACAAGACCAAATAACTCAAATGATAACTAATTAATTTAAAATACACACAGTGATCATCTTTTCTTCTTATGAAGCGAAGTCCCAACATATAACTATCAATTTTTTGATACCACATCCTCGGTGATTGTTTTAAACCATACAGGGACTTTTTCATCTTGCATACTAGATCCTTCTTTCCCTTCACAACATAACCTTCTGGTTGCTTCATGTAGATTTCTTCTTCTATATCCCCATGTAGTAATGATGTCTTCACATCCATTTATTCTATTTCAAAATCAAATGCAGCAGCAATAGATAACATAAATCTTATAGAGGTTAACTTGGCAACAGGAGAAAAAATATCACCAAAATCAATTCCCTCAACCTGGGAATAACCCTTTTCTACTAACCGAGCTTTGTATTTCTCCACTTTTCCTTCTGCATTCAGCTTCTTTTTAAATACCCATTTGTTTCCAATGGGATTTCTTCCAGTCAACAACTCCACTAGATCTCAAGACTCATTCTTATCCAAATATGCCATTTCTTCATCCATGGCCCTTTTCCAGAGATTTGCATCCTATGAATCCACTACCTCCCTGACAGTTCTAGGATCATCATCAGTAATAGACAAAGAAAAATTTGAATGGAAATCAGATGGAGTATACCTTTCCGGTAGCCTTCTTTCTCGAACCGATCTCCTTGATACTGGAGTATGAGGATCTTCTTCTTTTGATTCATGTTCTTTTGCAGAGTCTGACTCATCATCCTTTAAATCAAACTCTATTTTCTCTAGTTCTTCCTAACTTGGTAGGACTTCATGTTTAACAACATCCTTCATTCTCTAAATACCACATCTCGGCTATACAATACCTTCTTAGTTTATGGGTTCCAAAGCTTATAACCTTTGAGACCATCTTTATATCCAATAAAGATACACTTTTAGGCCTTCTTATCTAGCTTACTCATGTTTTCCTTTGGAACATGAACATATGCATCACAGCCAAATACCTTGATATGTGTGAGATAAGGTTCCTTAACAGTCCATACCTCTTGTGGAGTCTTTTCATCCAACACTGATGAGGGTGATCTGTTGACTAGGTAACATGCAATACCCTCTGCCTCTGCCCAAAACTCTTTCCCTAACCTGGCACCACTAAGCACGCACCTTGATTTTCCATCGGCGTCATGTTCATCCTTTATGCAACTCCATTCTGTTTAGGTGTATATGGAGTAGTCTTTTTCCTTTCTATGCCGCACTTCTTATAGAATTCTTCAAATTCATTTCCGCAGAACTCTCTGCCATTATCTGTCCTCAGCACCTTAATTATTTTCTCTGTTTGATTCTCAACAAGAGCCTTAAACTCTTTAAACCTATCAAAGACTTCAGATTTATTCCTAAGGAAATATATCCAGGTATTCCTCAAGAATTCATCTATAAATGAGACATAGTACATAGATCTTCCCAATGATGGGACCGACATAGGTCCAAAAACATCACTATTAACTAGTTGTAAAATTCCTTCTGCCCTCGTTGCACCAGAGGAGAATCTTACCCGATTTTGCTTCCCATACAGACAATGTTCACAGAAATCAAAATCTAGAGAGCAATTATATATACCTTCAACCATACCTTGACCATGTAGTAGTCAAAGACCCTTCTCTCCAATATGCCCTAGTATTTGATGCCACAGCAAAACCTTTTCTCCAGAGACTGTAGGAGTTCTTTCTTTTTCAACTCCAATATCAGGAACAATGGAAATATTACACCCATCACTAATAGTTCTTCCTTGCATCTTATACAGAGTTCCAAACTGAACTCCCTTCAACAACACCATTTCTCCTCGAACCATCCTACGGGTTTCCTTTTCAAATATTGTTTTTACCCCTGCATCGTCCATTTTGCTTACAGAAATCAAATTTATGGCCAAACCTGGGATGTGCATAACACCAGGAAGTGTCCTAATCCTTCCATATATGAGCCTCAACTTGAATTTTCCTCATCCTATGATTTTGTGTGTCGAATCATCACCTAAGAAAGCATTACCTCCATCATACCTTTCATATTCACAAAACCACTCCCTGTGGGGAGTCATATGAAAGGATGCACCAGAGTCAACCAACCATGCCCCATGATCTGCATGTGTGCTTGAAGAAGGCAAGTACACATCCCCTCCTTCTTCCTTGGATGCCTTCTCTTATATAGAAGGAGATTCTTCAAATCTCTTCTTTTTCTCAACTTTGGATCTACACTGCTTCTTGAAGTGCCCTTCTTTTCCACATCTCCAACATACCTTTACAAACTTTCCAGGAGATTTAGATCTACCCATAGACTTAGATCTCCCACTTGAGAACTTAGATCTATTTCTTTCCTGGGAACGTCCTCTTGCAAATAATGCATTTGTGCTCTGACCTTCCATATTATTTTGTCTCATCTCCTCCAACAACAAGGATGAGACCACTTCATCAAACTTCAAGGCAGTTGTATTAATACCTATGGCCACAACTGACTTACCATAGTATTGAAGGAATTCAAATGCTCTGCCACCGAGTCACCATCTCTCATCCTCGGGTTATACAACTTCTTTCTCAGGAATAGTTTATTTATTAGGGACTTAGACTAATACAACTTCGCCAACTTTTCCCATAAATCCTTGGTTGTAGCTTCCTCTGACACATTCAGTAATACTGAATCAGAGAGACACAGTCGGATTGTGCTCTTTGTCTTCCAATCCAACTTTTTCTAGTCATCTGCTAAAGTTCCTGTAGGTGCAGTACCTGGATCTACCGCGATCCACTGATCTTTGCCCACCAACAAATCTTCCATCTTGAGCTTCCACGGCTCAAAAAATTTCACATTAAACTTCTCGATCTCCATCTTCGAATTGCTTTCCATTTATTTTCACCTAAAAAATCAATACCACAAATATCCCACTATAACAAGGCTTATCATAGTCTCGAGCCAAACCCTTGACCACAAAGGCGTCCCCCTAAAGCCAACAAAGCACGGATACCAAATGTTGATTTTAAACTTGTACAATATTTACTACAAACATATATTCAGTAAAAGAACAGAAAAGATACAATGGCAAATAAAAACATTATATAGAGATTTTTCCCTTGGAAACCCAAACCGGGAAAACTAGCATATTCTATATTTTCATTGTGTTACATTGTTTACAATAAAATATAGATATAGGAGCTAGAGGCATCCAAAACCATAACCCAAATGACATGGATTAGTCAACAACCCTAATTCCTTAATCAAAAATAGAAAACCATCGACAAAGAAACCATGTGTCAAAAAACCACCTAAATATGTGACATGTTTCCCGATGCATAAAAAAATTTCTCAGGGACGCTGCCCCCAAACCCCCATATGCACCCGGTGCAATGCTCAAACACTACTACTCATGCAAATAATATAACACATACCCAACACAGAATTGTACATCCGTGAGTCCGCTAGTATGTGAGTTCATGTAGATGGAAAAATGGTTAAGTGTTCAGTCTTCTCGGATGGACTTATGAAGGGGAGGTACAGAATTGTACATCTGTGAGTCAGCGACTCCGCGTAGGTAGAAAAGTGGTTAATTTTTTATACTTATCGGATGGACTTATGAAGGGGAGGCATATATTTATGTGTCCATGAGTCCGTGAATCCTTAAATGAAAAATAAGTTAAGTGTTGGTGGTGGGTTCATGAAAAGTATGGATATAAACCATGAGTCTGCAAGACCGCTGCTCGGGAATCCATGAATACAGCAAGGCATCTAGGATGCCATTAGGACAGTATATGTACATTATTAACAAGATGAAGAGTTGAGTGGGGTTCCATCATGGCAGACTAGGCTTGTGCCACATCAAGACCCGAGTGTTGCCATGTCAGTTGGCATGGAAAATGAAACGTCACGTGGATTCCATGTGACAGTAAAAGAGATATTGTCTATGTAAACCCAAGAACTGTGTGAGGTCATGGATTTCATTCTAGAGCTCAGTTCTGAGTGAAATTACCGACCTTGGAAATATCTTGATGAGCAAAAGAGGACGAAGTTATGNCATCCCTTAAAAAGGTACTTAGGGGGTTGGGTCAATTGCAAAGTGATATCAAAGACAGGTTATAACACTTGGACAGCTTGGTCTCATGAAAGAGTCGACTAAAATTCTTCTTAGAAAAATTTTAAGGTGAAGGGCATTCTAACCTACCCTATCTTTCATAGTAGGCTACAACACTAGGCCTGGATGGGTTGGAGATCAGTCATAGGAATGGTATATAGAGATTTAGGTGAGCATGTTGAAAGGTGTTTCTACATTTAAAAGATTCTTTATTATATGCATTAAATTCATGAGGAGAAGGAATGCAGATTGAAATTGTAACTTGAAAACCATTGTTGAATTACAGCAAGAGAAAATTATATTGTCCCTCTGTTAAAGTGAAGACTACTGTTACGGAGCAGGAATATGTTAATAGGTATTATTGGTAAAACCTAAATGAAAATGGAAAAGGTGGAAAAAATTCTACTATGAAGTTGTCTGATTCCAGACAAGGGACATGAGATAGGTTGTTTTGTTAAGTATAATAATGTATATCTACTAGGGCATGAAGAGTGTCGTGTAATTAAGATGGTTGATTATATAAGGATTAAGACCCTTATGGAAAATTCCTTGTGCTTAAAGGAAGTTGGTATGGATTGATACTAGATAGAATATGTAGCAGTAATAATTATTTCTTTAATAAAATATTAAACCATGTATATGTGTATGCCTATTAATCTAAGGACATGTATGTGCATGTGAATACAAATGGAAGACAACTGGAATACATTTACATTGTAAGCATGGGTAAAATACTTGGGGTACAAGGGTATGTCGGAATGCATATGGAAAAGATTGAGCATGCATATAACATGCATATAGTCTTATTATAGTCTATTATTCAATGTAAAATATGGTTATGACATGGATCATATGGTTAATGATGATCTCCGTATAGCAGCTTAAGTAAAATGTTGATGATATTGATTACATAATACCCTATGAGAATAAAGTAGTAGGGTTAATGAATTGTTGATTCCAAATGGAGTAAAGGAAGTGTTGGGGCGTTTCTAGATGACCAATGGTTCATACTGACATCCATAGGTGGATGGTAGCCATAAGAATATGGCTTGGTGTGCTTAAGTTATAGTGAGATGGAATCTAGGAAAAAGGATTCCCTTGATAAAAAGGTATGTTGACCAAGAATGGTCTGAGGCATGAAGAAAAGCTTGATAAGTTTATCATGTTTCCTGAGGCACTGTTGAAATTTCCCAGATTGTATTTATGGGTCATTACATACTTCTATATAAGTTTAGGAAAGAGTGTTATCTTGTTGGTTGTTTGCATATTAAAAGGGAAACATAGTTACAAATATGTCTGCGATACTTTCCATGTGAATATCATGTGAATGACTGTAAAATCTCAACAGAGAGGAAAATATGGTGTTGAGTATTCATATGAGACTTGTCATCGGAAGGGTTGTAATATCTCTAGGAGGAAGGATATGGGATTTTGAAATACCCATGTGTAAGAATGACATGGAAAAAGGTGCAATAGTGATCTTACATGTTGAACATCCATAGATGTAAATGGATGCTTGAGTACATGAATGGAATGTATTACAAGGTTGCCTAGTATGAAGGAAGAAATGAATAGGCTTGAGAGACTAGCCATGAGGATGGTTGTAAATTCTCTTTAAAGAAGAATGATAATAAGACCCAATAAATAGGAATGAATGAGGTAAAAAGGTGCATTTGATGCACCTACATATATGTAAATGTACATATACATGCTTAAAGGTATGATATGAATGTCAGAATAAGTAAAATGTGGGGCAAGATTTGTACTTGATAGATCTAAATAATGCCATGAATACATGCCCGACCCTATGATGGAAGGGTCTGATTTGTCTTGCTAAAATAATATCTTGAGGGCAATGTGTTCCCCATTTTCTCATGAAAAGCTAGTATACATTGATGAAAAGGTAAATGGGCATGGATGCTCTGTTGTCATTATAAAAGGAAACATGATTATTCTTTTAAAGACTGCATATGAGTGCTCGTGAACAATCATGAACCAATTAATTTTCAATTGATAAAGAAATGAAAAAATAAAGTGTTCTTATGGTAGACACCCACACCACATGCTAAGGCATGTGATTAAAGTATGGTGAATGCAGATTGATGGAATAAATGTGCATGTGTGAGTACACAATCTAAATGCATAATAAAGATGCATGTTGATAATTCCTCATGGAATATTAGGCAAGAATATGAGATGACAAAGATGAGGCTAACTCAAAAATTGAGGTCATGTCAAACTGTTTGGATGTGCAACAAGAGAGTTTCATGTTGAAGAGGTTTATGTGGAGGAACTATGTAAAGAACTCTGCCAAGAGAACAGAGCTATAACCTTAATGATTGTTGATAACTGAACAACGGGCTGCAAAACCTATTTATATAAGAATCCTGGATTACATTTTAAAATATCATGCATGAGTACCAAGACATGAAGATAAATGAGGACCGATTTGATCTCTAGGTGGGAAATGTGTGGAATGCACAAGTTCATGATTCATTATGAATAAGAAACTTTTTGATGTAGCATGTTGAATTATCCAAGAGGGTCAAGGTGAACATGACTAAGACTGCTCAAGAGATATAACAAGCAAATCCTAAGAGGTATAAATTGCAAAAGAAAAGAAGGAGAAAGTGATTAATACTTCTCTCACTATGGCACTCTGAATAATAAGACAGAGGTGTATGATAAAAGGACAACTGTGAAAATAAGTACAACTAGTAACTGAAAGATACAATATTGAATGTGCTTAAGTGAACGAGCTTGGTTAAGCTATAGTGTGTGAAGGAAATGAGGCCTTGAAATTAATTCAGCTAGGCTAAAATTTTCCTAATGGGAGGATCCCCTAACTCCTTTCCTATTGTCTATTATGTTTCTCTGGGATGAGAAACCGATATGTTGATGAATGTAGATATTTTGGCATGAGAATGTTGAGAGTTGCAGCTGAAATTTGATTATGGTTGCATTCATGAAAACATTGGGGACAATGTGATGGAGTGCATATATATATGTTAAGGCATATATGAAGATTTTTTACTGAAATAATTTTTATAGTACATGCATTTGATTTTACATGAAATCTAATGTAAAATGTGAATGTGGTGATGTATGTCACATGTAGAAAAGATTGGAACTGTTAGGGGGGGACAAATGCCAATAGTGAAAAACCTCAGAAAAAAAGTGAATACAAGAATTTTTTTGATAAGAAGAAAAATGTGAAAGGGATTTTAGAAGTCCCCAGGAAGTACCACTGAAGAGGTAATATCAGAGAAGGTGTTGGCAGCCAGAACAGGTATAAAGCTTTTGTGCCCATGTGACATGAGAGGTAAAAGGGATTTGGCTAATAATCCCTTCTAAAATAGTATATGTTTTGATGGTATGCATGTGATTTGAAGGGTTGTTGTATTCCATTGATACCCAAGTAGGGTACGAATCATGAAGAAGAACCTGCATGATGGAGGTGTGAACCTATGATAGTCGAGGATGATTGAAATCCAAGGATGATTGAAATCCGAGGATGATTGAAATCCTAGGGAAAATTCATGAAAAAATATATGTCATGAATACATTGCTTAATCAAGGAGTGATTGGGAACCAAAGTGCTCAAAGGTAGCACGATGATGTAATGCATTAAGGAGATGCATGTGATAAGAGAGTGAGTATATGTGGGACTTCCCACTATGGAAGAAGTATCTTCCAGTGTTCTACAGAATTGCATAATGGTATAGAGATAAATTGGGTGGCCATAAACGTCGGCACCCTGGTTACCAATGAAGAAAGAATGCTTGAATGCATTGTTGTGAAACTTTTAGTTTCATGTATGTTGATTTGAGTTCATGATCAACTAAAGCGGGAAAACACGGCCATGTTGTAAAAATAAATATGTATAAAGAAACCATGTGGTAGAAGGTTGGTTGAGTTCCAACCCACCAAGGCAAAGTGCCTAATATGAAAAGTAATAATCTGGAAATCAATGCAAGGGTGCATTGTGTGTGAATGTGGTCATGGATATTGGCCCATTGTTTAAACTCATTTGATGATTGCATTTTGAAAGTCTTGGTATGATAAAATAATGCATGTGTAAGGAATGGTATTTCCTTTTTGAATAGATGAATTTGATCATTAGTATGCATAGTTCTGAAACAGTTTGTGAGCCACTACAAGTATGCAATGAAAATAAAATGTGCATGCGGAATTAACAGTTTGTTTGGATGAGTGAACAATGAATTGTAGGAAGGAGGGGTCTTGGACATGGTTGTGTTGTAATACCATAAGGAAGACCAATGCCCATTGGTTCTGAAAGATTCAAACTACCATGATAAAGAAATCTCATGCTTGTGGGATTTGGTTCCTATATGGAACAGATCTGAAAAATAGAAATGTGGAACTTGAAATATGTGGGTGACAGATTTGAAACAATTTTGATTGAAATAATGAAAGAAACTCATGAATTTTTGTATGTATGTGATACGGGTGAGAGTAAAAATATATGTTCGAGGAGGATAGATGATGTTAAGGTCCTAACCCGCACATAGGTAGATCAATGTATTCGGATGTAATAAAGGTCAATATTAATAAGACCTTTCATTAAAATAGAATAAGGCGGATGTAAGAAGACCTAATAGAAGCTTCTGCTTCTAGAAGGATCTTCCTCTAGATGCTTCTCTTGATAGACATATTTAGTATAAATAAGGGTCGAGGGTATGAAAAACCCTAGCTTGGATATTATTGTAACAGAGCGCTACTCGACTGGAGGTTGCCCCCTCGAAGAGGCCTGTGAACATTGCTATCTGATTCAAAGTGCTATTTTTGTTTTTATTTCGTACATAATTTATGTGTATTGTGAAGATTATGTTGGATATTTTACTGTTATTCTGTCATTTCTAGCATTTCATTTCTATTCTGCATATTTTATATATCTGGTATCTTGCAAGTGGTATCAGAGCACTTTCCTTGGCAGAAATTGTGGGTATTTTTTTTTTCAGGGTAGAGACGTATTCCGGCGTCTTTAAGCCACAGAGATCTGTCATTACGCGCATAAACCCGTGGTTGAAGGATTCATACATGCAGGAAATACAAGTGGTTCTTAAGCGCACATCTATTGGCCACCCTTGTAACCCCTGTTGGTACCCCTTCGAGTGGTAGCGCATCAGACAGCACCTGTGTACGGACCGGCCTAGATTTTCTGAAGT
>JASDQU010735467.1:39762-49786 GCA_032191745.1 Picea mariana
GCAATGTCCGGTCTAGTACAGACCATTGCATACATCAAACTGCCAACTGCACTCGCATATGGAACATGATACATGTCCTCCTCCTCTTCATGTGTCTTGGGACACTGATTCGTAGATAACTTTACACCAATAGGAATAGGAACCTTTATCAGTTTACATTCCTTCATATTAAACCTTTGCAATATTGTCTAGACATATTTTCTCTGATTTAACCAGAGTTTCCTCCTTTTTCGATCTCTTTTAATTTCCATGCCCAAAATGAAATTTGAAGCACTAAGATCCTTCATGTTAAATTTAGAGGACAACTAAGTTTTCACATCCTAGATAATCTCCTTGTTGTTTCCTATCAGCAAGCGACATGTCATCCACATACAAGACCAAATAACTCAAATGATAACTAATTAATTTAAAATACACACAGTGATCATCTTTTCTTCTTGTGAAGCCAAGTCCCAACATATAAGTATCAATTTTTTGATACCACATCCTTGGTGATTGTCTTAAACCATACAAGGACTTTTTCAGCTTGCATACTAGATCCTTCTTTCCCTTCACAACATAACCTTATGGTTGCTTCATGTAGATTTCTTCTTCTAGATCCCCATGTAGTAATGATGTCTTCACATCCATTTATTCTATTTCAAAATAAAATGCAGTAGCAATAGATAACATAAATCTTATAGAGGTTAACTTGGCAACAGGAGAAAAAATATCACCAAAATCAATTCCCTCAACCTGGGAATAACCCTTTTCTACTAACCGAGCTTTGTATTTCTCCACTTTTCCTTCTGCATTCAGCTTCTTTTTAAATACCCATTTGTTTCCAATGGGATTTATTCCAGTCAACAACTCCACTAGATCCCAAGACTCATTCTTATCCAAATATGTCATTTCTTCATCCATGGCCCTTTTCCAGAGATTTGCATCCTGTGAATCCACTGCCTCCCTGACAGTTCTAGGATCATCATCAGTAATAGACAAAGAAAATTTTGAATGGAAATCAGATGGAGTATACCTTTCCGGTAGCCTTCTTTCTTGAACCAATGTCCTCGATACTGGAGTATGAGGATCTTCTTCTTTTGATTCTCGTTCTTCTACAGAGTCTGACTCATCATCCCTTAAATCAAACTCTATTTTCTCTGGTTCTTCCTTACTTGGTAGGACTTCATGTTTAACAACATCCTTCATTTCTCTAAATACCACATCTCGGCTATACAATACCTTCTTAGTTTATGGGTTTCAAAGCTTATAACCTTTGAGACCATCTTTATATCCAATAAAGATACACTTTTAGGCCTTCTTATCTAGCTTACTAAGGTTTTCCTTTGGAACATGAACATATGCATCACAGCCAAATACCTTGATATGTGTGAGAGAAGGTTCCTTAATAGTCCATACCTCTTCTGGAATCTTGTAATCCAACACTGATGAGGGTGATCTGTTGACCAGGTAACATGCAGTACCCACTGCCTCTGCCCAAAACTCTTTCCCTAGCCTGGCACCACTGAGCACGCACCTTGATTTTCCATCGGTGTCATGTTCATCCTTTATGCAACTCCATTCTATTGAGTTGTATATGGAGTAGTATTTTTCCTTTCTATGCCGCACTTCTTATAGAATTCTTCAAATTCATTTCTGCATAAATCTCTGCCATTATCTGTCCTCAACACCTTAATTATTTTCTCTGTTTGATTCTCAACAAGAGACTTAAACTCTTTAAACCTATCAAAGACTTCGGATTTATTCCTAAGGAAATATATCTAGGTATTCCTCAAGAATTCATCTATAATAGAGACATAGTACATAGATCTTCCCAATGATGGGACCGACACAGGTCCAAAAACATCATTGTTAACTAGTTGTAAAATTCCTTCTGCCCTCATTGCACCAGAGGAGAATCTTACCCGATTTTTCTTCCCATACAGACAATGTTCACAGAAATCAAAATCCAGAGAGAAGTTCTATATACCTTCAACCATACCTTTACCATGTAGTAGTCGAATACCCTTCTCTCTGATATGCCCTAGTATTTGATGCCACAGCAAAACCTTTTCTCCAGAGACTGTAGGAGTTCTTTCTTTTTCAACTCCAATATCAAGAACAATGGAAATATTACACCCATAACTAATAGTTCTTCCTTGCATCTTATACAGAGTTCCAAACTGAACTCCCTTCAGCAATACCATTTCTCCTCGAACCATCCTACAGGTTTCCTTTTCAAATATTGTTTTTACCCCTGCATCATCCATTTTGCTTACAGAAATCAAATTTATGGCCAAACCTCGGATGTGCATAACACCAGGAAGTGTTCTAATCCTTCCATATATGAGCCTCAACTTGAATTTTCCTCATCCTATGATTTTGGTTGTCGAATCATCACCTAAGAAAGCATTACCTCCATCATACCTTTCATATTCACAAAACCACTCCCTGTGGGGAGTCATATGAAAGGATGCACCAGAGTCAACCAACCATGCCCCATGATCTACATGTGTGCTTGAAGAAGCCAAGTACACATCCCCTCCTTCTTCCTTGGATGCCTTTTCTTATATAGAAGGAGATTCTTCAAATCTCTTCTTTTTCTCAACTTTGGATCTACACTGCTTCTTGAAGTGCCCTTCTTTTCCACATCTCCAACATACCTTTACAAACTTTCTGGGAGATTTAGATCTCCCCATAGACTTAGATCTCCCACTTGAGAACTTAGATCTATTTCTTTCATGGGAACGTCCTCTTGCAAATAATGCATTTGTGCTCTATCCTTCCATATTCTTCTGTCTCATCTCCTCCAACAACAAGGATGAGACCACTTCATCAAACTTCAAGGCAGTTGTATTAATACATATGGCCACAACCAGACTATCCCATGATTCTGGTAAAGAACACAGTAAACTAATACATTTATCTTCATCTGAAATTTTAATCTCAACAGATACTAACTGACTTACCATCGTATTGAAGGCATTCAAATGCTATGCCACCGAATCTCTTTCTCTCATCCTCAGGTTATACAACTTCTTTCTCAGGAATAGTTTATTTATTAGGGACTTAGACTGATACAACTTCGCCAAATTTTCCCATAAATCCTTGGTTGTAGCTTCCTCTGACACATTCAGTAATACTGAATCAGAGAGACACAGTCGGATTGTGCTCTTTGCCTTCCAATCCAACTTTTTCTAGTCATCTACTAAAGTTCCTGTAGGTACAGTACCTGGATCTACCGCGATCCATTGATCTTTTCCCACCAACAGATCTTCCATCTTGAGCTTCCATAGCTCAAAACTTTTCACATTAAACTTCTCGATCTCCATCTTCGAATTGCTTGCCATTTCTTTTCACCTAAAAATTCAATACCACAGATATCCCACTATAACAAGGCTTATCATAGTCCCGAGCCAAACCCTTGACCACAAAGGCGTCCCCCTGAAGACAACAAAGCACTGATACCAAATGTTGATTTTAAACTTGTACAATATTTACTACAAACATATATTCAGTAAAAGAACAGAAAAGATACAATGGCAAATACAAACATTATATAGAGATTTTTCCCCTCGAAACCCAAATCGGGAAAACCAGCATATTCTATATTTTCATTGTGTTACATTGTTTACAATAAAATATAGATATAGGAGCTAGAGGCATCCAAAACCATAACCCAAATGACCTGGATTAGTCAACAACCCTAATTCCTTAATCAGAAATAGAAAACCATCAGCAAAGAAACCATGTGTCAAAAAACCACCTAAATATGTGACATGTTTCCCGATGCATAAAAAATTTCTCGGGGGCGCTGCCCCCAAACCCCCCTATGCGCCTGGCGCAACGCTTAGACACTACTACTCATGAAAAGAATATAGCACAGAATTGTACATCCGTGAGTCTGCTAGTATGTGAGTTCATGTAGATGGAAAAATGGTTAAGTGTTCAGTCTTCTCGGATGGACTTATGAAGGGGAGGTACAGAATTGTACATCTGYGAGTCWKCGASTCCRCGTAGGTAGAAAAGTGGTTAATTTTTTATACTTATCGGATGGACTTATGAAGGGGAGGCATATATTTATGTGTCCATGAGTCCGTGAGTTCGCGAATGAAAAATAAGTTAAGTGTTGGTGGTGGGTTCATGAAAAGTATGGATATAAACCATGATTCTGCAAGACCACTGCTCAGGAATCCATGAATACAGCAAGGCGTCTAGGATGCCATTAGGACAGTAGATATCCATTATTAACAAGATGAAGAGTTGAGTGGGGTTCCATCATGGCAGACTAGGCTTGTGCCACGTCAAGACCCGAGTGTTGCCATGTCAGTTGGCATGGAAAATGAAATGTCACATGGATTCCATGTGACAGTAAAAGAGATATTGTCTATGTAAACCTAAGAACTGTGTGAGGTCATGGATTTTGTTCTAGAGCTCAGTTCTGAGTGAAATTACCAACCTTGGAAATATCTTGATGAGCAAAAGAGGGACGGAGTTATGATAGAGAAGATTTAAGGTTGTAAAGAGAAGAAAAAATTTAATACCCCATCCCTTAAAAAGGTATTTAGGGGGTTGGGTCAGTTACAAAGTGATATCAAAGACAGGTTATAACACTTGGATAGCTTGGTCTCATGAAAGAGTCGAATAAAATTCTTCTTAGAAAAATTTTAAGGCGAAGGGCATTCTAACCTACCCTATCTTTCATAGTAGGCTACAACACTAGGCCTGGATGGGTTGGAGATCAATCATAGGACTAGTATATCGAGATTTAGGTGAGCATGTTGAAAGGTGTTTCTACATTTAAAAGATTCTTTATTATATGCATTAAATTCATGAGGAGAAGGAATGCAGATTGAAGTTGTAACTTGAAAACCATTGTTGAATTACAGCAAGAGAAAATTATATTGTCCCTCTGTTAAAGTGAAGACTACTCTTACGGAGCAGGAATATGTTGATAGGTATTATTGGTAAAACCTAAATGAAAATGGAAAAGGTGGAAAAAACTCTACTATGAAGTTGCCTAATTCCAGACAAGGGACATGAGATAGGTTGTTTTGTTAAGTATAATAATGTATATCTACTAGGGCATGAAGAGTGTCGTGTAATTAAGATGGTTGATTATATAAGGATTAAGACCCTTATGGAAAATTCCTTGTGCTTAAAGGAAGTTGGTATGGATTGATAGAATATGTAGCAGTAATAATTATTGCTTTAATAAAATATTAAACCATGTATATGTGTATGCCTATTAATCTAAGGACATGTATGTGCATGTGAATACAAATGGAAGACAACTGGAATACATCTACATTGTAAGCATGGGTAAAATACTTGGGGTACAAGGGTATGCCGGAATGCATATGGAAAAGATTGAGCATGCATATAACATGCATATAGTCTTATTATAGTCTATTATTCAATGTAAAATATGGTGATGACATGGATCATATGGTTAATGATGATCTCAGTATAGCAGCTTAAGTAAAATGTTGATGATATTGATTACATAATACCCTATGAGAATAAAGTAGAAGGGTTAATGAATTGTTGATTCCAAATGGAGTAAAGGAAGTGTTGGGGCATTTCTAGATGACCAATGTTTCATACTGACATCCATAGGTGGATGGTAGCCATAAGAATATGGCTTGGTGTGCTTAAGTTATAGTGAGAGGGAATCTAGGAAAAAGGATTCCCTTGATAAAAGGGTATGTTGACCAAGAATGGTCTGAGGAATGAAGAAAAGCTTGATAAGTTTGTCATGTTTCCTGGGGCACTGTTGAAATTTCCCAGATTGTATTTATGGGTCATTACAAACTTCTATAGAAGTTTAGGAAAGAGTGTTATCTTGTTGGTTGTTTTCATATGAAAAGGGAAACAGAGTTACAAATATGTCTGCGATACTTGCCATGTGAATATCATGTGAATGACTGTAAAATCTCAACAGAGAGGGAAATATGGTGTTGAGTATTCATATGAGACTTGTCATCAGAAGGGTTGTAAGATCTCTAGGAGGAAGGATATGGGAGTTTCAAATACCCATGAGTAAGAATGACATGGAAAAAGGTGCAATAGTGATCTTACATGTTGAACATCCATAGATGTAAATGGATGCTTGAGTACATGAATGGAATGTATTACAAGGTTTCTTAGTATGAAGGAAGAAATGAATAGGCTTGAGAGACTATCCATGAGGATGGTTGTAAATTCTCTTTAAAGAAGAATGATAATAAGACCCAATAAATAGGAATGAATGAGGTAAAAAGGTGCAATTGATGCACCTACATATATGTAAATGTACATATACATGCTTAAAGGTATGATATGAATGTCAAAATAAGTAAAATGTGGGGAACGATTTGTACTTGACAGATCTAAATAATGCCATGAATACATGCTCGACCCTATGATGGAAGGGTGTGATTTGTCTTGCTGAAATAATAGCTTGAGGGCAATGTGTTCCCCTTTTCCTCAGGAAAAGCTAGTATACATTGATGAAAATGTAAATGGGTTTGGATGCTCTATTGTCATTATAAAAGGCAACATGATTATTCTTTTAAAGACTGCATATGAGTGGTCGTGAACAATCATGAACCAATTAATTTCCAATTGATAAAGAAATGTAAAAATTAAGTGTTCTTATGGTAGACACCCACACCACATGCTAAGGCATGTGATTAAAGTATGGTGAATGCAGATTGATGGAATAAATGTGCATGTGTGAGTACACAATCTAAATGCATAATAAAGATGCATGTTGATAATTCCTCATGGAATATTAGGCAAGAATTTGAGATGACAAAGATGAGGCTAACTCAAAAATTGAGGTCATGTCAGACTGTTTGGATATGCAACAAGAGAGTTTCATGTTGAAGAGGTTTATGTGGAGGAACTATGTAAAGAACTATGCCAGGAGAACAGAGCTATAACCTTAATGATTGTTGATAACTGAACAACGGGCTGCAAAACCTATTTATATAAGAATCCTGGATTACATTTTAAAATATCATGCATGAGTACCAAGACATGAAGACGAATGAGGACTGATTTGATCTCTAGGTGGGAAATGTGTGGAATGCACAAGTTCATGATTCATTATGAATAAGAAACTTGCTGATGTAGCATGTTGAATTATCCAAGAGGGTCAAGGTGAACATGACTAAGACTGCTCAAGAGATAGAACAAGCAGATCCTAAGAGGTATAAATTGCAAAAGAAAAGAAGGAGAAAGTGATTAATACTTCTCTCACTATGGCACTCTGGATAATAAGACAGAGGTGTATGATAAAAGGACAACTGTGAAAATAAGTACAACTAGTAACTGAAAGATACAATATTGAATGTGCTTAAATGAACGAGCTTGGTTAAGCTATAGTGTGTGAAGGAAATGAGGCCTTGAAATTAATTCAGCTAGGCTAAAATTTTCCTAATGGGAGGATCCCCTAACTCCTTTCCTATTGTCTATTATGTTTCTCTGGGATGAGAAACCGATATGTTGATGAATGTAGATATTTTGGCATGAGAATGTTGAGAGTTGCAGCTGAAATTTGATTATGGTTGCATTCATGAAAACATTGGGGACAATGTGATGGAGTGCATATATATATATATATATATATATATATATATATATATATATATATATATGTTAAGGCATATATGAAGATTTTTTATTGAAATAATTTTTATGGTACATGCATTTGATTTTACATGAAATCTAATGTAAAATGTGAATGTGGTGATGTATGTCACATGTAGAAAAGATTGTAACTGTTAGGGGGGGACAAATGCCAATAGTGAAAAACCTCATAAAAAAGTGAATGCAAGAATTTTTTTGATAAGAAGAAAATTGTGAAAGGGATTTTAGAAGTCCCAGGAAGTACCACTGAAGAGGTAATATCAGAGAAGGTGTTGGCAGCCAGAATAGGTATAAAGATTTTGTGCCCATGTGACATGAGAGGTAAAAGGGATTTGGCTAATAATCCCTTCTAAAATAGTATATGCTTTGATGGTATGCATGTGATTTGAAGGGTTGTTGTATTCCATTGATACCCAAGTAGGGTACGAATCAGGAAGAAGAACCTGCATGATGGAGGTGTGAACCTATGATAGTAGAGGATGATTGAAATCCTAGGGAAAATTCATGAAAAAATATATTTCATGAATACATTGCTTAATCAAGGAGTGATTGGGAACCAAAGTGCTCAAAGGTAGCACAATGATGTAATGCATTAAGGAGATGCATGTGATAAGAGAGTGGGTATATGTGGGACTTCCCACTATGGAAGAAGTATCTTCCAGTGTTCTATAGAATTTCATAATGGTAAAGAGATAAATTGGGTGGCCATAAACGTCAGCACCCTGGTTACCAATGAAGAAAGAATGCTTGAATGCATTGTTGTGAAACTTTTAGTTTCATGTATGTTGATTTGAGTTCATGATCAACTAAAGTGGGAAAACACGGCCATGTTGTAAAAATAAATATGTATATAGACACCATGTGGTAGAAGGTTGGTTGAGTTCCAACCCACCAAGGCAAAGTGCCTAATATGAAAAGTAATAATCTAGAAATCAATGCAAGGGTGCATTGTGTGTGAATGTGGCCATGGATATTGGCCCATTGTTTAAACTCATTTGATGATTGCATTTTGAAAGTCTTGGTATGATAAAATAATGCATGTGTAAGGAATGGTATTTCCTTTTTGAATAGATGAATTTGATCGTTAGTGTGCATAGTTATGAAACAGTTTGTGAGCCACTACAAGTATGCAATGAAAATAAAATGTCCATGCGGAATTAACAGTTTGTTTGGATGAGTGAACAATGAATTGTAGGAAGGAGGGGTCTTGGACATGGTTGTGTTGTAATACCATAAGGAAGACCAATGCCCATTGGTTATGAAAGATTCAAACTACCATGATAAAGAAATCTCATGCTTGTGGGATTTGGTTCCTATATGGAACAGATCTGAAAAATAGAAATGTGGAACTTGAAATATGTGGGTGACAGATCTGAAAGAATTTTGATTGAAATAATGAAAGAAACTCACAAATTTTTGTATGTATGTGATACGGGTGAGAGGAAAAATATATGTTCGAGGAGGATAGATGATGCTTGTCAAAGCTGGAAAGCATGGAAAACAAACTATTGTTGTGACCTGAGAACCCTGTGATAAGCCATGATCCCCATAGAATGATGTGTTGGGGTGATACAAGTCGAAGGGACTCTTTCGGTAGAGAAAGCATGAGAGACACCTCAATTGTAATACTTGGGAAGTCTCATAAATTCTTCTTGTGCGACAAATCCCTAGCCAAGAAAGATGGATCACCCAAGGGGATGTATAGAAGAGAAGGGGATGTTTGAGCCTAGGCCCGGAGGGTGAGTGACTGCAAGGAAGAGGAGACTCATATATTTTTTGTAAAATGTTGATTTCGATCATGCACACAATGGGTATGTCAAGGAAAGAAGTGAACCAATTTAATGAAACATCCATATGGATGCAGATCCATTAACTGCACCGATAAGTATTGTCCTAACTTGTGAATATGTCCACTTGAATTTTAAAAACAATAAAATGTTTTGCATGAAAAGATAATTAATGTGCTAGTTGTTGAAAATTACGGTAGGCATGTTCTGAAATTATAAAGTCCAAATAAGTGTTGGGTATGTGTTATATTCTTTTCCTGAAAAGAAAAAGAAAAAAATCTGCCTCGAAAAATGTGTCACATATTTAGGTAGTTTTTCGGCACATATTTTTTTGCCGATGGTTTTCTATTTCCGATTAAGGAATTAGGGTTGTTGACTAATCCAGGTCATTGGGTTAGGGTTTTGGATGTCACTATGTTAAGAACCAAACATCAATATAGCATAGAAGAACCTCAAGAAAAGTACTCAACGCCTTGAAAAAGAGATAATTTCAGATAATAAGCCTCTTCGAGGGGGCAACCTCCTTTTACCCCACTTAAATGTTCAAGTACAAGATGATTCAAAATGAAAATGTCTCCTTGGTATATATAGGAGACTAGGAGGTATAATTACAACTAATGGCC
>JASDQU010735467.1:50812-61460 GCA_032191745.1 Picea mariana
ATGGAATTTCGCAGATCGGGATTTGGATGTGACCAAGGCTTTATGTGAAAGGCGCTTTCACGCTTTCACGATTTTGTATATCATGAATTCGTAATTCCTTATGTTCATTGTTCCTGTCACCTCCAAATCCCGATCTGCGAAATTCCATAATGAAATCAGATCAACGATCCAGATTATATCTAGATCTGACGGTTCATATTAAGTCGGGATATTACTCATCGCGATTTCGACACTCTGGACGATCGGTGTTTTTGTCAACTCGAATTCCCGATTCTCGACATTCAGTAAAGAAGTCAAATCAATGGTCCAGATCACTTCTTGATCTGACGGTTGTTGTTACATCGCGATTTCGCCTATCGCAATTTCGTAAATGTTGCATAGTTTCTTCTGCCTCTCCATATCTCGATTCGCGAAACTCCGATGTGGAGTTTGATCAACAGTCTAGATCTAATATTGACTTGACGGTTGCGATTGAATCGCGATATCGCATATCGCGAAATCGGGGTTCTTGTTGCATTTGTTTCTTTTCCTTTTGAAATCGCGATTCACGAAACTCCGATATGAGCTGTGATCAACGGTCCAGGTATGATCTTAACTCAACGGCTGCGATTGAGTCGCGATATCGCATATCGTGAAATCAGGGTTCTTGTTGCATTGTTTCTTTTCCTTTTGAAATCACGATTCACGAAACTCCGATGTGGAGTTTGATCAACGGTTCAGATCAACCTAGATCTTGACGGCTCAGATTAGGTCACGATTTTGCAAATCGTGATTACTCCCACTTCTCCTTGTACTTTAAAGAGTGTGCAGGTTATCCTTGATCCGACGATGGTCGGGTGTTGCGCTTGGATCTAATGACTGAGCTCTGTCCTCCTCTTCAGTGCGCTCATCTTGTCTTCATTCAGATCTGACGACCCTCGTTTTTTCGGGAAATTTGAAGGGGATCCAACGGTCACTGACTCTTCTCCTCCCGATTATTGTTGCGCTGCTACTCATTGCTGTTGTACTCAAGCCATCACCACAACCACAATTGTACTTGACATCAATGACAAGTATACACTGCCTGTAAATATGCTAACAATCCTCTGTACATTCTTCATGCCATTCGCTGTCTGTTACATATTTACCAACACTATTCGCTTCGTCGATCCAACGACCGTTATTTTTTCGAGGTCAGAACATGATTTTTCTTTCGATTCAGGACTTAGACAATTCAAGGGTTTTTCTTTGGGCTCGTTCCCTTATCCACAACAAGAAAAATCCTTTCATCTAGCACTAGAATGAGGGCTCAAGGTCCTGCAACCCCACCAATTTATCAAAGGGGAAGAACATAAAGTTTACGACCTTCTCTGGCTTCTCATACATAGCACGACCAACAATTCCCTTTGACTATGAAGTCGAGTTATATCACCTTCTTGGGTTTAGTACCTTAAATTCAACCATTAAATTATAATCCTAGTTTCCATTCATGGATTTCCCATCACGACGATGGATATATATATATATATATATATATATTGAGCACACAAGAACCATAAATTAAGTTCATTCTTTTTTATCTCAGAACATTACAGAACACTTGTATTCAATTGTACTAGGCATGCTTCATTCTTACCATCCTACTTTCACTCAAATGCAGGAGTTTTCCAATACAATAATCATCATTACTATAAATCAAGTATGCATATTTATAGTGCAAGTACATGCATTTCAATTCAATTACATAGAGTCTATGAAATACTTATCTAGTTGCAAGTTGTAGCCAACTAGCTGATTGTGGGTGTTCGCCTTTCCACCCAATTGTAGGCTAAAATGCATTCACTCTTAGCATTTTGGCCACCCTCGTGCCAAGCCATGATAACATTAGGGAATCTCTCTCAGGTTCTCAACAAGATTTGAAGGTGACCCTCCTTCACTCTACTCTTGGTAGAGATTTTCCCTTACACCCACCTAGCCCCAACATCTTCGAGGTTTATCATATGTCTTCCCAGCACCAAGCTCACGACCCTCTTAGTTCAGGTTTTGGGTATTCTATGCTCCATCTCATAACCCTTCTACAGGTTCTCTGATCCTTCTATTGAACACACTTGTGCATTCCTTTCAACAACTCCCTTCCTCATAGGCCCTATCCTCCTCCAGTTCTCTCTCTCCCTGCATATCCCGACTGCACACATGACTTAGGTAGGTTCTCAACCTGTCCTTCTGTTTCTTCTGTCAGAAGGAAACTCATGGGTCAATCCTAGGGACCCATGGTGATATTTCCTATCGGCCTCTAGCTAACCACTTCCTGTCCCTTTTGATAACTGTCCATACTTCCATTCATTGTGGTGGTTGGTTGTTCAACTACCAACCTCCCTTATTAATTGATTTCTCTTGAAATTGGGGCTAAGAAAAGTAATATGAATAAGGCTTGAGGTCCTTTAGTTTAATAGGACCTCCTCTCATTCCACTAGTGATATCATGGCTTGTACTTTAAGGCTTCACCCCACAACCAGTTTTGGAATTTAGAGTTAAACAATAATACATTTACAATATTCACATGCCATTGCATGGAAATCACTAATCATGATTTATTATATGTATTCAAGATTTAGAAAGGGGGTGTTATAGTCCCCCATGGGGGAGATCTAAAGATGATAGTTTCTCAAGCACCCTTGGGACCCGTGCCCCATGAAAAAGCTTACACAGTTCACCCTAGTTAGTGTAAAATGACATCAGACTGACCCAATTGTTAGCAGTACCATTCCCTCAACATAGTAGGGTTCTTTTCAGATGGCACCAGGTGTTTCCAAAATAATAGATTCATTAAAAAGACAACTATTGATACAACAAAAAATACACACGGAGGCTATTCATAACCTCAACCATATCTATTGATAACTCGGGGGCACAAAATTGGTATCAGACACTCCATTGTGGCCACCAGCTTTCGGGAATAGTTCCAGTACCTCTGCATAGGTCCTTAGAGTGGGCTCCCCAACACTACTTACAATGGATATCAATAGTGGCAGTATATTTTTGGCACCAATTCCAACTACCATAGTGCAGGACTGCATTTCCACCTTACTATCTGAGTTGGGTGTGCAACACCAAATAGTCGGTCGTGCTCATGAAAAGTTACAACTCCAGCACCAAGTGGACGTTTTCATGCATAATCAGACACACGAGCATTATAAAAAAGAGTTTTAGGTCTACCAAGCATTTCAAAAGAAGTATGAAATAGAGTTTGTGACACAACTTAACCGCCCAGGCCCAATACATTGAGATAAGTACCACGTTCACCTACATCCTCAGGGATGTGGACATACTAAATGCATAGATTCCAACTACTTCCACACAAGGGAATGATATTCAACCCATTTTTAAGCTCTTGAATGTGAATACTGTCCTATAAAATATGGATTCATAACTCAGAGCTCTTCGCTCACCACTCCACCAAACGAGTCCATCCACAACTCAACTCCAAAAAATGATTAATCTAGCTCAAGAAGTTGTCCATGATAACTAACACAGAGTGGAGGAATTTTCAAGAAAGTTCGACATGGACTTTCCTTATGGAATCATCTACAGAATATTCTTGAAGTATCCACAATTGATGATCGAGTCCACACAACAGAGTTTGAGGTTGCACAACAAAAGTACGACTTAGCTTCTTTGCCTCCTGGGGAGCGTGCCACTGCAGATTCTAGCAATTGCAACAAAATCAAAAGAGATCACTGCAGCATAGGCTGGGCAACAGAGTATATCAACTATCATCAATTTTGTAGCCGATAAGGCCTTGAAATTGTTCACACAAATCGCAGATGTACATGTTGCTATCACCCCCTAATTGAGAAAATCAACACAACGAACCTGGCAACTCCCTAGGTCACAACAATTGAGGCTGATGTGGCTATTCAGATTACCCAGGATATTCAGGGCTCAATGAGCTTGAGTTCCAGTTTAAGGAGTTTTTGTAGGAACTTAGAAACATTGTTTCATCCATTGCGATGGTCATTCCATGAGGTAGTTAGATTGAGGACGAGCCAAGTAATAGTGGTGGGGGATTGTTGGCACCCAAATTTTTGGGTTAATATCATGTGCATGCACAAACGAAGTTGTGCATGCCCATTCCAATTTTGTGCATACCCAAACTAACTTGTGAGGAATGAAAAGAAGTGCGTGCCAGACTGAGTTTTGATATTATGCACCAATTCCAAGGTCTACCAAATGCGTGTCGGTATGAGGTTTGGTATTCACATCAGAAATAAAGAAGATGCACGCTATGATCAAGAAAGGAATCATCATGAAATATCCTCGAATTATTACTACCAACAACACAAAGGAAAATGAGGCACAAAAAAAATGAACTAGTGAGGCAATTAAGATTGCCCCGATTCTAGAAAGCATACGTGGAATGAAAGTAGGTGGCCGAAGCATGTGAGACTGTTAGTAAATAGAGTGAGTGGAGCATAATCAACAGAGTGAGAACCCTATTGCCAAGAAGGGTGTAACATGAAGCAAGGATGACAAATAAAGGGTTGTTTAGTTGATCCACTACGTCATTGTTGTTGTCTATTGTTGAAGAGCTCGCTCTAAGCCTCTGTAGTATTCTAATACTGTAATGCTTCTCATTTTAAGTCCAAGTATACTATGCGTTGAGTTCTAAAAGAATGAACTTGACACAGTTAATTGTAAATCTGAGAATTATCTGAGGGATAAAAGACTTTGTTGCTATCACATATGATTTGCTTAATGTATGCTTGTGTTTGATGGAATGATGAAGATAGTAAAGCTATAGTGATTCTAATATATCATGTGTTACTTATATGGTATTTGGATATATGGGTTTATTTTTTTTGCATAATAATGATAGTACGTTGTCAATTATGGAATCTATGAATGTGAACCTAGATGGATCTTTGTGTATTTATTCCTTCATCTCTAACACAAGATTAGATGGTCTCTTTGATCCTCATTGCTTCTCAGGGGATACCTTCTTCGAACTTGGTTGAAGATTTATGTGCCAATGCTTTGGGGTTTTTGTTGGTCAACTCTGGATGAATGCTAGATATTAATCCCCCATTGTTAAGAAGGATGCGTGCAAGCGTGAAACACACAAACAATCGTAGAATAATATAACCCTCTTTTATGTGGCATATGTGTGTGTGTGTGTGTGTGTGTGTGTGTGTGTGTGTGTGTGTGTGTGTGTGTGTGTGTGAATATTCATAGTTGTATGCATCTATGCATGACATCTTGTAATTTTTTTTACAACTATCAAATCTCCTCTCTCTTCTTTAATTTACGTGAGAAAGTCACACTTTATGAACTCTTTAGTAAATAAATAACTTGTTGACATTCTATGAAATGAATTTACACCATATCAACCTTTTAGTAGACCAAAAAATGAAAATTTGATTCCATGATGCAAATTAGAGGACAAAACATGGGTAAACAAAAATGAATAAGATTCCCATAAAGCAGATTAAAATGTAACAACATTTGTATTACTAGATAAATGTTTTGTACAATGCTCTACAAGAGAGAGAGATATGGAGAGAGAGAAGTGTTAACATTAATTTTCATCTTGGGCACAAGAGTATTCAGGTCTGCAAGTTACATGAGAGATGCCCAAGCACATCATAGAAAAATCTCATTTCAGGCTTCCAAGCAAGTAAGCGGGCGAAATTACGTTGTCAACGGCCCAGATTCATCTATAGAAGAAGATCGATGGGTGACAGAAATTAACAGTTAGCGGAGTTACACCAAGATTAGTGCGATGGATAGCACCTATATTACATGCAAGACAGGTTATCAGTTGTCCATCCAAAGGACGCGTGGCGCGAGATCTAGTTGCGTCATCATTTTGGCATTCGGAAGTTCGAAGGGTGATGGTTTCTCGTCACTATACATCTCGAAACCCCGAACCCCAAAACACTGAAAGCACCCAGAGTCAGGCCCATGGTCATGGCACTCAATCACAATAGGCACAGACTTGGGAAAAGGGTGTTGGCATGCGCCATGTGATGGGACAGGCCCCAAGCTGTCGACGTCATATCAGTCATCTGATTCAGTTGGGACAGGTAGCAACCAGACGATGTTTTAGGAATCGACATTTTGAGAGACAAGGGACCTCCCATCCACTGTGATAGAAATCACCGAAATTTAAAATACCGATAAGTGCCTTTGAAGATAAGCCCATGGTCCTAGCGCCTGGTCACATCAAGTGAGCCTGGTAATGGAGGTAGCCCTCTTCTAACGACAAAGGCCATCTCAACTGTTCCTTTGAAGGACATGCGGCACACATCCGTGCTTTCACGGTTTGGTTAATCGGGATTTTGAGGAGGAAGTGCATCACGAACTCCCGGTGCCAGAAATCCTGAAGGGATCAGGACCGTTCATCTGAGGACACACGACGCAATATCTGAGCCACGAGTGGGGCCCCCCTACCTGTCATATCACTTCCACGTCGTTCCCTCCTCAGTTCAGCACCCTCTCGTATCCTACCACGTCCACCCACATGGTCCCTCCTCAGCTCATCATCCTCTCGCCTCCCTCCAAGTGTCTCTCCCCCTCAGTCATCTCCACCTTAGCACCTTCCACCATTCACACATACCCCTGCGCTCCACGTCGCCTCCACCTATGTCCTTTTCAGACTGCATGGCATCCCTCAGTCGATGTCATAGTTCCCACCACTGCCTCCACAGTGTTCACACCTTCACCCCCTCGTCCACATATTCCACAGGGGTTCCCACGTAGTAGTCCAACCATTCAGCTGATCCAGATGGCACTAGGAGGAGACATCCACGTCCCAGGAGGCAGAGTTGACTAAGACTATTCCTGATCCCTAGATAGAAGTGATTTCAGTTGCTGGAGGTGGTTAAACATCATCTCCGCTATAAATGGTAAGTTCGACAGAGGACTAAAAGCATGTCGATTCACCTGCAGGACAGTCAAGGGTCCGATTGCATCTGCCAGAAGCGCATGATTGTCCAGAGTCTGAATGCGCAGACTGTCAGAAGCCATGAAAATGTAATACTTTTATTGTTGTTTCTTGTTTTCGCTGCTGGGGTTTTGTTGGAGTATATGAAGGCGTTTTCGCCATTTTTTGTAATCCATCAGTGGTAGAGAAAATATCCCTATTGTAAAGTTTTAATACACTCTAGTTCTCTGGTTATGTATCTATATGTGAGATTTCTTGTTTTATGACAGACAATTTTTCTTATTCCATCTAGTTTCATCTCTTACCGAGAGAGTTCACTATCGACTGACTCATGTGAATGTATGTGACTGTGTTAAGGTAAAAGATTCATTTTAGCACCGTTACATTCTCCAGTATTGCCTCCATTTGAGTGTAAGAAGTTCCTACGTTCAAGTTTTTCTTCCATAGACTGTTAGAATCTCGATGCCTATAGTATCCCTCAGCTTTTCCTCATAGAAGTCTCTCCCCTACTCACCCTTACTACAACTCACTGTCTGAAGTTTGACTTAGACCTCACCTACCTGTGCATGTCCAACCTAGTTTTGGAATTAGAATGATATCGTTTTGAGTTTTCTTCCAGTTGATCACCCTCTACAAACAAATCGTGACATAAAACTGATGGGTGTAGGGCTCTGCTCCTGCTGCAATCCAGGAGTGACTTCTGACGCTAACATTTATGGCACCGTTGCTGGGGACGAAGTTGAAAATTTTCCCCGAGATTGAACGACATTGAGCCTCTGATTCTGAAGGTGCATCAAGTATCAGAGCCTTTGAAGATTGCTACTGTGCACCTGGCGACTCCATTGTGACGACTCCACTGTGGCGAACCTACCATGTTAATTGTGGCTTTCAGAGGCAGACACACGCGGTCCCATCCATAAATGCCTCTAGCTACACCTAAAACTGATTCGGAGGTAGTTCTCAGAAAAGGAAAGGCCTCTGGAGGAGAAGCTTCCACCGCCGAACCAGGTAATCCGCCATCCCCTTCTGTAGGAACTCCATTTTCTCCTCCTCAGTTTCTTAGCAGACCTCTTTCTGAAGTTTCATGTTTCCTGAATTTTGGGAGTGTTCCTATTGAGTTTTCACTTCCTGGTCTGAGATTGGAGGGAGAAATCCTTCTCACTCCCCTCTCCTCTGAAGCTGTACCTTGGCGTAGACCCAGGACCGTAGAATATTTCCCCACGCCTAGCTTTACCACTCCTCCTCTGGTTACTGTTGCCACTTCTACGCAAAGAGAAGCATCTGCTGACTTAAGCCCACTAGCCTTCTCCCTAAATCCCCTATTGTTTCCCATTCCAATATCCCCTTTTCGAGCTCCTTCTCCTCCAAGTTCTCCTCCAAGTTCTCCTCCACCTAATATTCCCATGGCAGGAGAAAACCCCCCCATGACAATAATGGAGGCTATAATAGCTACTAGGTATGCCCCCCTTGTGTTACCTCAGCCTGTCAATGCCCTCCCAGCAAAGGGCTACCTCAAGCAGTTGCCCAAGTTTACGGGCGAAGGGGACATAGCTGCAGAAGAACACCTTGAAGCCTTTTATGTTTTTACAGATGATCATGTCATCATGAATGCAGATGTATGGATGAGGATTTTCATCCATAGTCTTGAAGGCGAGGATAGAAAATGGTTTAGGGCCCTGCTTCCTGGATCTATTGATGGAATTGAATCTTTGGATAGTGCCTTTTTGAGACAACGGGGAGACAAAAAGGACTTCATGTATTACATGACTGAGTTTGGGTGTTTGAAGAGAAAGGATGGAGAGTCTGTATTTGAATTCTCCAAAAGATTTAATAAAATGTACAATAAGATCCCCACTGAGATAAATCCCTCTGAAGCCTCTGCGAAGATAACTTATGCCAGTGCTTTTGATCCCAATTTCTGCCTCTTGCTGAGGGAAAGGAGAGCCACCACTCTAGCTCATATGCAGGACGCACCGTGGAGATAGAGTCTAACATACTAGAAGTTGACTGACTCAGGAATGAGGCTGACAGAGATGTATCTAGGAAAAGAACAGAGGCCTCCCCATCCCATTCCTCTCCCCTTCCCCTTCAGACAGACGAGGTAACTAAAGTGCTGAAATCCCTTTCGGCTAGGATGGAGAGATGGGCGTTAGAAGGGAAACCCACATGCAAAAATCCCCATAATATTGATAACAGAGGTTTCAGGAGGCCTGGTAACAATATGCCACAGACTTCGCCAAAGGAACAAAAGAGCAGAGACAGGGAGGATCAGAGGATTCAGACCCCTCTCCAGAATAGCCTATTTGCTCACGAGGAAGGGGAGGAGATGGATGAACTTGACCCTGAGATTCACTGCATCGAGGACACCTCCCCTTTTCCCCATTTGACTCAATATGCATATGAAGAATCCCTTATCAACACTCAAATTAATGAGTTGAGTAAAGGGGAAAGGGCCAACAACACTCCTCACAGATATAATCTTAGGTCAAAAAAGAAAGAAGGGAATTTTGATAGCCAGGATCAACCCCTCATAGCAGAAAGGCCTACTAAAGCCGCAACAACCGCTGCTAAAGAGAAGAAAACTCAGAATGCTTCCCCAACAACCAAGGAACCTATCTCAGAGGTAAGGGAAGCCCCTAGGTCTCTCTCCTCCTTTAATTTTGAGCATGAGATTCAGAAGATTAGAATTCCTATACCCCTCTCCGAACTGGTTAAAAATGAAGACTTTAAAAGGTCCCTCTCCAAGCTGCTACAATCTGAGCCCCCCCAACCTCCCTCGGACTCCATAAATATCCAAGATGAAAAGCCAATAGTTGTCCTAGGTCCCATGGTAGAATATAGAGATGATTTATCCCCTCCTTTCTACACATCCTTGAACATACATGATAAAGTGTTGCATAACTGCCTCATGGATTCAGGGGCTTCCCATAATCTTATGCCCAAAATAGTAATGGAAGAATTGGGGCTGAAAGTGACAAGGACTTATCATGATTTGTACTCTTTCGATTCAAGGAGGGTGCAATGCCTCAGAGTCATCAAAGACTTGGCGGTATCTTTGTTTCAGCTGCCAATGAAGAGTGTGGTCATGGACATTGTAGTGGCCGATGTTCCTCCCAAGTTTGGCATGTTGCTGTCAAGATCTTGGATTAAAAATATTGGAGGAACATTACAGATGGATCTCACATATGCTACTATTCCAGTCTTTGGAGGGGAACACAGGAGGCTGTACAGAGAAGCCTAGCTCACCTACATTGTTAGCGATGAGAAAAACCCTACCAATCACCCTATCTTTGCGCTAGACACTGATTTGGGGTCTAGTTTGTTACAGCTCACTGATGCTCCTGAAGTCCCTTTCCAAATCAGAAAGAAACCCTTAGCTAATCACGGGGCACCTCCCCCAACCACCTCTGTCTGAAAAATGTTTTTCGACGGAGCCACTTCTAGCGAAGGTGCTGGCGCTGGAGTGGTCTTTGTGTCGCCTTGTGAGGAAACCATATCCCTGTCATACAAGCTTGAGTTTGAAGTGACTAATAATGTGGCAGAATATGAGGCTCTTGTTTTAGGTTTAAGGGCTGCAAAAGAAATGGGGATTGAGGAAGTAGCAGTGTTCGGAGATGTCGAGTTGATTATCTAGCAAGTCAAAAATGATTACCAGACTAAGCATCCTCGGCTCAGATCTTACATATAGGAGGTACGAGACTTGATTGACAATTTCGCCTCAGCTTT
>JASDQU010735467.1:63651-74839 GCA_032191745.1 Picea mariana
ATAGAGATATTTTGTATTTTATGCAAGAGTTAAGGCCTCCTAATGGAATGGGAAAGAGTAAGGTGAGAGATTTAAATCTCAAGGCAGTCAGATATTGCCTCGTTGATCGAGCCTTTTACTAGAAAGACCCTCTAGGGGTATTTTTAAGGTGCCTGAATCCACAAGAAGCACATAAAGTTATGATTGATTTCCATAGTAGCCTTTGTGGGGGGCATCATTTCTGGAAGACCACAACTCACAAAATTCTCATAGCTGGGTACTACTGGCCCACCTTGTTCACTGATGTTTGTAGAGAAGTTAGAGCTTGTATAAAATGCCAAAGGTTTTCAGGAAAGCAACAACTCAACTCACTGCCACTAAAGCCTGTGGTAGTTTCAACACCTTTTCAACAGTGGGGGTTGGACTTCATTGGGGAGATTCATCCCCCTTCAAGTGGCCAGCACAGATGGATCCTAACTGCGACAGACTATTTCACTAAGTCGATAGAAGCGCCCCCCACCAGGAGTGCTTCTCACAAGGTAATTATCAGCTTCCTAGAAGATATCATAGTCAGATTTGGCTATCCCAACAAAATTGTCACTGATAATGCTGCTTCTTTCAAGTCCGAGCCTCTGATTAAGTTTTGCGAACAGTTCAAAATTTCACTGATTCACTCCACCCCTTATTATCCTCAAGGAAATGGGCTGGCAGAATCTTCCAATAAAATACTAATCAAGCTCATCAAAAGATTGTTGGAGGACAATAAGAGGGCCTGGGATTCAAAGCTCAAATTCTCTCTATGGGCCGATCGAGTGACAACGAAAAAATCCTTGGGCACCACACCTTTTCAACTGGTTTATGGGACGGAGGTGGTTTTTCCCACTCAACTTATCTTACCTGTGGCAAAGTTCTTTCAAGATTATGAAGGAGAGCCGTATCATATGGTTAGAAGGATTCATCAGATGGTGGAAGTACAATAGATCAAGGAACAGGTGATGGATGCAACTCATAGTCGTCAGAAGGTCAAACAGGCCTTTGATAGGAAGTTTAGGAATAAGGAATTTGAAGTCGGGGATTTGGTTCTTAAGTGGGATGCACCCAAACAGGATAAGGGAAAACACAACAAGTTTGACGCCCTATGGATTGGGCCCTTCAGAATCTCTGAGGTTTTCTCAAATAACACATACAAGTTGCAGGATTTGGAGGGTGAGGAGGTTCTTAGCAGCCTGGTAAATGGGCATTTTTTGAAGAAATGTTTTGTTTGAGCCTTAGACGGCTCCTTTGTTTGTAAATATTGTCCTTTGGGTTCTTTGTTTGTTTTTATTTTTTGGCTTAGTAAATGACCCCATAGCCCAACAACAAGGCACTGGAACTGCAGATGAGTCCTTAGAGCATCACAGGGATGACTCTATCCCCCTTGGAGCCTAATGTTAACATTAATTTTTTTCTTGGGCACAAGAGTATTCAGGTTTGCAAGTTACACGAGAGGTGCCCAAGCACAGCATGGAAAAATCTCGTTTCAGGCTTCCAAGCAAGTAAGCAGGCGAAATTATATTTTCAACGGCCCAGATTCAACTATAGAAGCAGATCGACGGGTGGAAGAAATTAACGGTTAGCGGAGTTGCGCCAGGATTAGCGCAATGTATAGCGCCTATATTACATGTAAGACAAGTTATCATCCATCCATCCAAAGGATGCATGGCGCAAGATCTAGTTGCGTCGGCATTTTGACATTCAAGAGTTCGAAGGGTGATGGTTTCTCGTCACTATACATCTCGAAACCTCGAACCCCGAAACACTGAAAGCACCCAGATTCAGGCCCACGGTCATGGCACTCGATCAAAAGAGGCACAGACTTGGGAAAAGGGTGCTGGCGTGCACCATGTGATGGGACAGGCCCCAAGCCGCCAATGTCATATCAGCCGTTCGATCCAGTTGGGACAGGTAGCAGCCAGACGACATTTCGGGAATCAGCATTTCGAGAGACAAGGGACCTCCCATCCACTGCGACAAAAATTGCTGAAATGCGAAATATTGATAAGTGCCTTTGAAGCTAAGCCCATGGTGCTAGCACCCGGTCACATCAAGCGACCCTGATAATGGAGGTAGCCCTCTTCTAACGACAAAGGCCATCTCGACCGTTCCTCTGAAGGACACGCGACACACATCCGTGCTTTCACGGTTTGGTTAATCGGGATTTTGAGGAGGAAGTGCATCGCGAAATCCCGGTGCCAGAAATCTCGAAGGGATTGGGACTGTTCATCTGAAGACATGCAGTGCAATATCTGAGCCACGAGTGGGGCCCCTCTACCTGTCATATTGCTTCCACGTCATTCCCTCCTGAATTCAGTGCCCTATCGTATCCTTCCACATCCACCCACATGGTCCCTCCTCGGCTCATCGTCCTCTTGCCTCCCTCCAGGTGTCTCTCCCCCTTAGTCATCTCCACCTCAGAACCTTCCACCATTCACACATACCCCTGTGCTCCACGTTGCCTCCACCTGTGTCCTTTACAGACTTTGTGGCATCCCTCAGCCGATCTCATAGTTCCCGCCACCACCTCCACAGTGTTCACACCTTCACCCCCTCGTCCACATTCGCCACAGGGGTTCCCACGTAGCAGTCCAACCATTCAGCTGATCCAGGTGGCACCAGGAGGAGACCTCCACATTCCAGGAGGCAGAGTTGACTAAGACTGTTCTTGATCCCTAGATAGCAGTTATTGTAGTTGCTGGAGGTGGTTAAACATCGTCTCCTCTATAAATGGAAAGTCTAGTAGAGGACTAAAAGCATGTCGATTCGCCTGCAGGATAGTCAGGGGTCCGATTGCGTCTGCAAGAAGCGCATGATTGTCTGGAGTCTGCATGCGCAGACTGTTAGAATCTATGCAAATTTAATACTTTTATTGTTGTTTCTTGTTTTCGCTGCTAGGTTTTTGTTGGAGTATATGAAGGCGTTTTCGCCATTTTTTGTAATCCATCAGTGGTAGAGAAAATCTCCCGATTGTAAAGTTTTAATACACTCTAGTTCTCTGGTTATGTATTTGTATGTGAGATTTCTTGTTTTATGACAGACAGTTTTTCTTATTCCATCTAGTTTCATCTCTTACCGAGAGAGTTCACTATCGACTGACTCATGTGAATGTATGTGACTATGTTAAGGTAAAAGATTCATTTTAGCACCGTTACATTCTCCAGTATTGCCTCCATTTGAGCGTAAGAAGTTCCTACATTCAAGTTTTTCTTCCACAGACTGTTAGAAGCTCGATGCCTATAGAAGCCCTTAGCTTTTCCTCATAGAAGTCTTCTCCCTACTCACCCTTACTACAACTCACTGTCTGAAGTTTGACTTAGACCTCACCTACCTGTGCATGTCCAACCTAGTTTTGGAATTAGAATGATATCATTTTGAGTTTTCTTCCAGTTGATCACCCTCTACAAACAAATCGTGACATAAAACTGATGGGCGTAAGGCTCTGCTCCTGCTAGAATCCGGGAGTGACTTCTGACGCCAACAAGAATTATTCTGTTCTTTATTCTTTGTATCTACATAGTACACCTAACAATACACTTTTGTTACAAGGTCAAGATTTAGTTGTTGAAGGCAGTTCAATTTTGTAACTGTTAGTGAGATGATTGTTTGTCTTTTTGGTTGTAGGCATGTGTGTGGAGATGAAGTGTGAATGTGTAGGTTGTTGAAGTGTGCTTCTATAGGTAATTAATGTGTGCATGCGTAGTTTTTTGAAGAGTGCACATATATTTTTTTATAGTTTTCAACCACACTCTATTGGAGTGTCTGAAATCAAGCTCTAAAACTTGGTGTGCATAGTGCTGCCTTGGACCTTCCAAGGGGCTTTGCACTTTTGACTTCACAATAGGAATTGGGGAGTAAGGGTGTCTTGGTTGGAGGAGGTCAACTAAGGGAATGCATGATTTTTGGTGTGCATGAGACTATGCATCAAATACCCGTGGCTATGCTCATATCATTAACACTATATGATACAACACTAAAACTCTAATAATGTATTAGTAAATTAAGATCTTTGTTAGACACCCAAACCCCCAAGTGTCTTTCTAGGGAATGGGGTAATAGTATTTTTCTTTTCATTAACTCCTTGAATCCTCTTTTTGAGGGCGCCATTGTCTTATTCTCTTCAAGATCTTTCCACGATGGTAATTTTTCTCAAAACTCAGTTTTGGATTGAAATTTATGGCCCTTTGAAGTTTTTGGCCCTTCATTGGGCCATACTTCCATACTGTTGTATGGAACCCATGTGGAATCCACGTCACCATACTGATCCAACATGCTTCTAGCTTGAAATCAACGTGGTTCTAGACATATAAAATGGTTAACCCCATAACACCCTTCTTTGGAAAATCGAACAATGGAGATTCCATTAGGGTTTATATTGATGAATCACTTCCCATCACCCCCCCCGCATGCTCTAGGTTTAACGAAGCGGGGGTGTGTAACCTGACCATGGTTTGGGAGAAGTTGACATGTTTCACATTGGTGCACTATGGACCAGCTCGCTAATGGTTACCATAACTCCACAATATCCCTCCCACAATCGATATGGAGCTGACACATGTTCTGGTGATTTCATATCAACAGAGAGTCCACCGAGTGCAATGCCCCACTTGGAAATTCCTCAATGCAACACATGGAAACCAGGCCTCTTGAGACATGGTACTATTTTTCCCATGGGGTCCTACCTAAGAGTGCCAAATCACCCTGACACATGGACCAACCACCACGTGAGACATGGAAACCAGGCCTCTTGAGACATGGTACTTTTTTCCCATGGGGTCCTACCTAAGAGTGCCAAATCACCCTGACACATGGACCAACCACCACGTGACACATGGACTCCCCACATAGATTGGCATGGGTGCACATGTCATCTTCCACTTCTAATCAATGGACCAGATCATTTCTAGGAGTACCTCTCATCGAAGCCCAACAAATTTATATGTAATGGCCGACATTACTCTCCGATTAAATCAACGGATTTAGATTTTTCTCATAGTTCCTCCCTCATTAGAGTGCTTCTTCCCCAGAGTCATATTCCCCTCCGATGAACATACTCCGACCATACATGATCTAATGGATCAGATGGTCCTTGGGGTTGGATATTAACGACTCCAATCACTTCAGATACTTTACTTTCTCGGGGGTTACCGACCATCCCATGCTCTTTCATAGCTTAGTGTATTGAGGGACCCACTTCGACACTCTCATTGATATATGGTTCGGGCCGTCTCTTAATAAACCTCTATGACACTTTGACATGTTCTCATTTTTCAATGTCTGACTTGTAGATTTCATCATGTTATCATATATTTCGTCATGAAAATTTTATATTTTAGCTACAACTTATTAATAGTGTATAAACAAGTTACATCAACTACAAACTAGAGTTAATCACTACATCTAGAATTACGTGTGATTATAAAAAATTGAGAGAAACAACATCACATAAGAATACAATGTTATATGACTAACCTAACCTAAGACTAGACTAAAAATATGACCTTAATATATATAGGCACAACATCATAGAAACACAAAAGTTAGAGATCTAACAAGGCCGGTAAGGGATAGAATTAGACCTAAGAGGATTTTTTTTCCACTTTCTATTTCAAACATTAGTCCAAATAGTAAAGTTGTTATGAGTTGGTGGTTTTGTAATAAGGATTAAATTTACATAAGGAATTGCAGGCTCAAATTAATCTAGATTGATAATGACATCCGTTTTTAATGTTTGAATTGACTTATTGATGGAGTAATTTTCCCTCTTCTTAAAATACTTCTTCGGGAAATATTTTTCTTGACATTTCACATGAATTTCCATAGAATATACTAACTAGATCCAAAAACAAATGACATGAAATATGGTACTGCACATATACTATATTATCAAGGAAAAAACAGGCTACATGAAATTTCATTTGAACAAAAATTTACAAGTTAAATGAGTACATAAATAAAAAAACATGCTAACCTTGAAAGTTCAAATCCTAGATATGTAGATCAAGAATTGGATTTGTTCAACCGGTGTGTGACGAAAAAAATAAAAAGCTCAAACAAAAGCCACAAACAGTGTCGCAACTATAGCAATTGTGTCGCAAAGTCTCTTAAAGTCAGGTATATATAGATCGACTAGTCAACTAGTCGTTAACAAATGCTTTTTGAGATAGGAAAAATATTCGTGGCAATAGCGAAGAACGTTCGTGGCAATAGTGACGAAATTTTGTGGCAATAGCGACGAAAATCCCGCCCAATTCAAAAAACATATTCGTGGCAATAACGATGAACTTTGTGGAAATAACGATGAAAATCCCGCCCAATTTAAAAAAAACATGAAAATAATGGAAACATGGAAAAATTTCATGGAATAATCCACCCATATGTAGTAGTGTTGATACATTGACCCCCACGTGGACTAACGTGGCATACATATCATCTTAGGGCATGGGCTCATCCATTTTGGTTGTGACACATGTCCACTATGCATAGGGTAGGTGACATCATCCTTCGCTACTCCAAGCTTACGATGGGTGGTCAGAACCCCTCCCCAGGAACCTTTCCCCATTAGGGTATTGGGCCATCGGGACTCAGTGACACCTCATCCCTTCTATGAAATTCCCCATCAATACTCGATGTATAGAGGCATTGACCCATTGGGATACTGGCATATAAGGGCTCTCGCAAATGAAAACCACACACAACAACTTCTCGGGGTTCCGGTACTATGATACCCCAGGCACTGGACTCCATCCTAAACTTTAATTACTAGAATGGTGGTTGAGATCCCTCAGAATATAAATCTAACAGTTGATGTTTAAATATCCCACCCAATGGTTCTATCCAACATGGGCCTGCACTCAAGTCCACCGCAAACTAAATTTTGACAAGTGTCAACCCCGTGACACATAGTGGCCACACTGGCACAATACATCAACATAATGTCATCGCCTACACATGTACAAAGGATTTGGAACCCCCATGTGGGAACCCTTCCCTATCGAGTGTTGGCATATTGGGGGAGACAAAACTTACTCCAAAGGAAACTCTCTGTAATCTGGGATTCCGATATCCTGGTAAGCCATGGAATCTAATCACCAAGCAAAGGTTTCCAGGTTTTGTTGGATGATGAAGATTAATCTCCCTGTCGATCTGATTGTTGTTTTTCCTTCAACAATTACATAGGGAATAAAATGGGTGCTAGTTTTGGTACTTGAGCATCACTAATTTTGTTTCTCAAGTTGCTCTTACCTATCGTCCAAAGTAGAAATAATCCTATGAATAACACCAAATCGAGGAGTCACTCTTCCAAAACCATTCTCTGTTGAATGTAAGGAACAAAACGTAGGTTTGGTCGGCCTTCTACATGCAGGCCAAGAGTAAGTACAACATTTCATTCCATCCAGAAAATGTTAATCATTTTACATGATTTTGTTTCCCCTTTTTCCAGAACACCCAAAACAACTATATATATATATATAAGAAAGACTCAAGTTCATCTTCTTTAACTTAGAACAATGTAGGAGGTTCAGGTGTTCACATGTACATGATAAGTACAATTCCACATAGCCTACGATTGATCAACACAACAACCTGTCACAAGTGGTAACTCTCCTTCAAATAAGGTCTTAAGGCCTGATAACTAAACTTTGGACAAGACACTTCCCAATTATGGTATACAACTCCAATAAAGTAAGAAATAACATTCATAACATAGAAAATCAACATTTACATTTTCAGATGTTTTGTGGAGACTTTAACTATTCAGTCTTCAGTATTAACACCTGAAATGTATATTCATACATAATCATATTACCAGAACAAGAATTCGAACCATGAGATCATTATCAAGCAACCATAAATACATTTACATGAAATCATTCATTCTTTTACTCACTACATAGAGTATACAATTACTTATATGAAAGATAGATAATGTTGGAAACTGTTGAAGGGTGTGCCACTTTCCACCTAACCATAAGTGCAACTGCACTAGTTACTTCTACAGCTGGCCACCTCCTAGCCAGAGTATGATTCCATGAGGGGAAAGGTCCTTTTTACTCAACAATTAGTAAAGGATGAAGGTTACTCTCCTTCTCCTGCAGGAACTTAGCAAACTAAGTCTTCACTCCATCAAGAAAGGGGTTCTCCTCACGCCACATAGGGCCACAACAACTAATTGATACAACACAAGAGAGGCCTTTCACTGCTCAACAATTACTCAATGCCTACCCTTCTTAGTTCCTTCGTGATTTCTTAGCCAATCAACAAAATATGCATCCCCGTTTATCAACTCGATTCAAAGACTATTGTTAAAAGTTCCTACACCCCAAAAAATGTAATTTCTTCACTTCTCTCTTCTCTTGCTTAGATCCAGAAGAGTTTCTCCCCCTCTTCTCCACATAGATTTTGGTCCCCCTAAACCAACCGTGTGAATTCTCTGTCCTCCTCTTGATTTCCCTCTTTTTTCCTTTATTCTACCACAAGATTTCATGGTCAAATCCCCCAATTCGTGGGTCAGCTATGAAACTTCCATATGGGTACTTTTCCCATTCTTTCATTGATTTCTGAGAAGGACCCCCCAACTACCATCATAGATGATTTTAGGGGCTAAATTTCATAGATGGGCTAATTTTCCACGGTTTTTCCCAAAAAAAGATTAGCTAATTTCCATATTTTCTAAAAAATATTCTCCCAAATTCCATAGAATAAAGTTATTTTACCTTGAAAATCGCCAAAATTTATAGAAAATATATAAAATCCTTAGAAATTTGAATATTTTTACAAAACTATAGCCAAAAAATATATATTTTACATATTAAGGACCGATAAGATTAGCCCATGTTTCTACATTTTGATATAAATTTCCATCCTTAAAATCATCCCCGACTACCATCCTGAATAGTAAATAAATTTTCTGGGTAAGAGGACAGTTTTGGGTTTGAACATTTTTAATTTAGTAGGATATTTCTTGGCAGGGGTCATCTCAACCAGTAATAGTTCCCCTCACCATTCCCTCTCATGGCATCATAACCTGTTTAGGAAATCCCTTGAACAATTATTCAACATTTTCCTTTACATATAAATATATATTAATAACATAAATATTTACATCACATCCTTTAACAAATGTTACTTGTCTTTCAAAATTCACACATAACCAGTTTATGCGTAGTTTTGGAAATAATAGAAATTATATTTACAAACTGGGGGAAATAGGGGTATTACAATCCCCTCCCCCTTAAAGGAACATCATCCTCAATGTTCTGTTTTCCCCATGTGATCTCTATGTACAACAAAGAACAAAAATGGGTATGCTTGTTTCATGGCATCCTCCATTTCCTAGGTGGCTTCATTTGGGCCAATGTATTTCCATTGCACCTTGATTTGTGCAATGGTTCTGTTCTTGAGTGGGATCTCTTTCTTGTCTAGTATAAATTGTGGTTTTGGAAAGAATGATCCCTTTGGTTCCACCTAGATCACAGACCAATCAATTATATGGTTAGAATCATGTGTATATTTCTTCAATGATGAAACATGGAAAAGATTATGCTCTTTCACTGTGGGAGGTAAAGACAATCTATATGCTACAGGTCCCACTCTATCCAAGATTTCAAAAGTTCCACAAAATTGAGGTGCTAGATTCGCACAAGTTCCCATTCTCAAGGAACTTCTTCTAGGTTTAATTAAGAGATACACATGATCCCATACTTTGAACTCTCTAGGAGTCCTATTTCTGTTTGCATAAACTTTTTGTCTATCCTGAGCTACTTTCAGATTTTGTTTTAGTTGAATTACTTGTTGTTCCATTTATTTTAGAATATCTGGCCTAAGTGTAATAATTTCTACTTGGCTGTCTCAACTAATTGGAATTTTTCATTGTCTTCCATAAAAACCTTAGATGGACTCAGTTTCATTGACTTTTAATAGTCATTGTTGTAGGCAAACTCTACCGGTGGTAGATATTCTTCCCATTTCTTGGTCTGATGCATCACATGAATCCTTAACATGTCCTCTAATACTTGGTTTACCCTCTCTATCTACCCATCTGTTTGATGGTGGTAGGCTGTATTAAATAGAAATTTTGTCCCAAAGCCAACAAATAGAGACTTCCAAAAATTTGAAGTAAATTTAGCATCTCTATCTGTTATGATTACCTTAGGTATACCATGTAACCTAAATATTTCTCTCATGAAAATATTGACAATATCTATTGCCTTGCAAGTTGATTTTACAGAGATAAAGTGAGCAGCCTTGCTCAACTTATCCACAACTACCATAATTGCATCTTTTTGTCTAGCTGATTTGGGTAATCCTATGTCAAAGTCCATGGAGATGGTTTCCCATTTCCATTATGGAATTGCCAGGGGAAGCAACAACCCTGCTAGATGCTTGTGCTCCACTTTAACATATTGACATTCCAAACATTTATCTCAGTAATCAACTGTTTCCTTTTTCATTCCTGGCCAATAAAACTATTTCTTACTAGCTATTACCATCTTTGGATAACCAGGATGACCAATATATGGTATTTTATGTAGTTCATCCATGATGAACATATTCAAGTAATCATAATTTGGAATGTACAACCTTCTGTTGAGGGGTCCTAAATCCCTTTAACTCAATAGTAGGAACCAAACCTGCCACCGAGGCCTAATTAGACTCTGCAGTGTTTAATGGTGGAATGGTTCTCCATATCTTGCGATCCGACCAATTAATCGATGGGATTTATGTAGTGATTGACATGATGTCTTCTTGTGAAATCTCCTCCTTCAATTTGAACATTATCTTTTTGTATTTTCTCTTATAGGTGGGTCCGATACAAGATAAATGCTAGTATAAACCAACTGGGTGAAAAAGGGGAAATGATTAATTACTGAAGAAGGATGAGCTTGGGATAACCCTCGTGCTCAAGCATGTAGACAATGATTCTTACACATATGGAAAGCCTAGTACTAATACATCAACTTGCTGGCATTTCATTTATTGAATGAGATACAATTTATTAGAAGAGAACATACATACAAGAAAATGATGGCAAGAAAAATAGTTTCCTTAGCTCTAATAACCAATCACACATTAACACAACGATTTGTTTACATCATTAGAGGCAAGAATTATAAAAATATTGAATAAGATAACTTATCAACAGATTCAAAAACTCTTACTCATTACAACATCC
>JASDQU010735467.1:100227-139243 GCA_032191745.1 Picea mariana
ACAACAAATTATTAACTAAAAATAACTAAAAGTGCAAGCTAAGTAAAACAAAACATCACCACATGGCACTTTCATCTCTTAGTCTTCTAAAAGTCATAAAATGGTTTCACTTTAGTGGATGACTCTTCTCATACTTCGACCATTTGAAGAAGAGTTCCTCGCATGTGTTGGCATACGAGAATCTATGTTGGTCCATAGGGGCCAAAAGGATCTCCTTTGTCTCCACTGCCTGTGCTCGATACTTGAATACTTTAGCACTTAACTAATGTAACACTGTCTGAGCCTTGATTCGGTGATCCATGAAATGCTGTACTTGACCTGGTGCCATGTTCACCACCTTTCTATCTCTGAAGTCCACGATGAGTCTTGTTTGGCATGTAGTTTGACTATGTCATGCAATTCGACAAAGTCCTCTAGTGTGCCGAATTCTGGGAGGCCGATGTTTCTCATCGCCCGATTGATCTTTGTCACCCTCCTTTCGTAATCGACCCATTTATCTTGGATCTTCTGATGAGGTTCTTGGGCCATTTTCACCCAGTATTTGGCTGACTTCCTTATGCATTCGATGTTGCTATCCCTTAGTACCCAAATGTTGTGCTCTTTGGCATCTTGAACCTGTTGAAACGTGCTGATGTAATCGATCCTTTCCACCACTTGGTGTGATTTCTCATACCATCTTTCCATGTTCTTGCATGTTTCCAGTGCCATAAGGTTGTCTTCTTGGAAATCATCTATCTCTACAGTGAAGATGTGCTGCTCATTTGTGAATTTACTATAGGCATCTTGGAATTCGCTTCTCAAGAACACCGTGGCCTACATGGAGTCCTGATAATATTTTTCCAAATGGTGCAGATGCTCCAACTCCTTTAGCGCAACGACCAACTCCTCTTCATATTTATTCTCTCTATCTAGGGTGGCATCTATGATTTCCATCCCTACACCAATGCCCAATGCACTTTCGAGCATTGACTCGTATCTATTTTGTAAATGCTCATTTAATTGTAATAAGCCTTAGTGGTAGAATGCTTGATTATGATGTGAAAGAACTAACATAGTCTCCATGTATAAATGTATGTAATCTATACCCAAATGAGGTTGTTGAGAGTTGTTGAAGAATATTTTATTTTGTTGATGAAGAATTGTTGAGAGCCGCAAGAACTCTTTGTAAAGGTTTTGCTGAATGAATATAATAGAGGGGATTTGCTTCAAATTTTGAGCTTTCTTATCTTTGATTAATTGGGTAATGTTATGTTATTTTATTTCTATGTTTTATATTCCCATGTGTGTAATTCATGGTTAATTGAATGAACCTATAGTGTTCTATAGGTTTCAATTGTTTCTCTTCTGAAAACTGGTGCAAGGAATGAATAATAGCCAGGCAAGGAGCACGAAGGCATAGTCGTTTTCAAACTTAGTAGCTCAGGAGAGATAACACTAGCCATGCCAAGCGAGTGCAAGGAGTGAACATATACTCAATGGAGTATAAAATATCCAAAAAATTCTTTCAAGGTGTACACATGGCCAACACTTATCCAGGTGTTGAAAGAGTCTTAATGGAGACGAGTGCAAGGAGTTCGCAGGAGGATTTTACAAAAATATTCAAGTTTTCAGTGTAGCACAAGGTGTGCACTGGAGACCCAAATCAATTCGAGTGATAAAGCTCAAGAGGGATAGAAAAAATAAATCCTTTTGGAGGAGGAACCCTTTTATTTTCGAGGTCGAGTGGATGATATCAGTCCGAGGAGGAGTTAAATCTCTCCTAGCCATTAGATCTGGGAAAGGAGCATGAGAGATAACCCTTGAAGTCCTTTGGATTTCGTGCATTTAGAGATTTAAGTAGGTTTTGTGGAGGAGACAAATTTACCGAAGTCTCAGGATCATGAGTGAATCAAGACCGTCCATTTGGGAGGACACATGTCCAATGATCCAGTGTAGTTCACAAGTCCAACTATCGATAGAGTTGGGGTGTGAAAGAAAAAGTGTGTGGAATTCCCGAAGTTTCGAAGCCCGGAATAGATCCTAACCATTGGAAGAAGAGCCACGTGTCAAACAATATTGTAATTCAGAGATCTAGTACTCCAAAAGAAATTGGGTGTGAGGTTTCTTGGGTTGAGGACTCCCGAAGGTCAGAGTCAATCTCGATCTCCCATATATGAGGACATGTGGACCCCTAATCATAACCATTCATGAGTTTTCCATTTTGACACTCGAGAGGATTTAAGTTGATGTGTTGTGGAATGTTATGAAGCCCGAAGTGTGGAGTATAGATCAGTCGTCGATCTGAGGTGAGTGTTGGCCGTATGATTCATGAGTTCAGGGTAGTTGTGTGTGGGAATGGGTAAACCTCCCAAAGCACGGAGGCCTGAAACATATGTGAGTCATATATATAAGCATACGCTAAGAGCCATTGATCCTTGTTTTTGTTCGACCATTCACATATTCGACGATCAGGAAAATTGTGATTTGTTATTGTTGGATCTCCTGAAGTCTGAAGTCCAGAATTCTTCACTGAGTTGAAATTCAAGCCATGATTTTGGCTCGTGGTCCCGTGGAATACTCCGCTGGAGTATTAAGTCCCCCACGAATGTGATTTTACATGGAGGGAAAAGAAATAAGAGTTGTGAAGAAGGAATTCAAGGGTTCAACAAGAGCTCGAGAGTTGATTCAGCTCCTTACTGTAAACAATACTTAGACCAAGAGGTCATGCAATGCCCATGAGGTGGTAGGGGTTTGCATCAAGTGGTGTCAGAGCATAATTTTTTCTATAGACAACAAAAAAAGGAATAGAATTTTCTGATATCATCAAGTGGTATTGGGAAGGGTATTGAGCTCTGTGTGAGAAGAAAACTTAGAACCTTGTCACCAAGAAGACACAGAGATAGACCAGTGGTCAATGCAACCATGGAAGAAGAAATGAGACAAATTCGTGTAAGGTTGGACACCATGGAGACAACGTAGAGAAGAGCACTTGATGCTGGTGACGTCACTGAATATGAAAATTAATATGTATAAGATGAAGAAGGTGCATAAGAACAAGCAACATAGGAGAGATTGTTGAGAGTTGTTGTCAAGTTGGAAACCAGAGAAAAAATGGACGTCCCAATGTATGAAGGAAATTTAAATGTATAAGAATTGCTTGACTAGGTGAGTGCTTTAGATACGTACTTTGATTATGAGGAGATTGATGATGAAAAAAAAAATGAAGCATGAGGTAACCAGATGGAAGGGAAATGCAACGTTATGGTGGGACAAATTGCAAGCTGACAGAATATGAAAAGGTAAGTCCAAAACAATTTTTTTTGGATATAATGGTAGCTAAATTAAAGGCTAAGTTCATACCCAAGGACTATCAAGTAAATATATTCAGAAAACTACATAATTTGAGAAAGAAGGGTTTGTCGATGAAGAGTATAGCGAATAGTTTTACAAGATGAACATAAAAGCATGACATAGAGAGAATGATGAAGAAAAAGTTACTAGGTACATTAATGGCTTGAGGTATGAAATCTAGGATGAGATCAACATTATGAAAATGAGAACTATGGAAGATTCTTAGCAGGTATCCCTGAAATTAGAAGAGAAGTTGGAAAGGAAGCAGAGCCAAAGGAACAGAGCAAAAATTCCTAACAGAGGCAGAGAAACCGTCAGAGAAAAGTCCCATAAGCCTAGAGCAGAAACTGTAAGATATTGTAGTCAGACAGAAAGAGGAGGAAGTTCTATAGGAGGAAATTATGGAGGAATAAAATATTTTTCAAAAGGAAGAGGCAGAGGAGGAGAAGTGAAGTGTTATTCCTGTGGAAAAACAAGGCACATGTGTTGGGAATGTCCCGAAAGGAAGAATAGAGGAGCTGGAAAAACTCACATTTCTGAAGCACAAAAGAAGAACGTGGAGACAAAGATGAAGGAAGAAGTGACAAAAGAAGGAAGATCACTTATGATGACGAAAGTACTCATAAATCCAGAAAAGGATATGCGAGAACCAGTCTAGAGGAAAATTTTGTACAAAAATCCTTGCAAGATGAGAGATAGGGTATGCAAGGTGATCATAGACAGTGGAAGTACTGATAACTTGGTATCCATAGAGATGGTGGAAAAGCTAAAACTGGAGACAACTGCACAACTGAATCCGTACAAGGTATTGTGGTTGCAGAAAGGACATTAGGTCATGGTAAGTTGAAAATGCAAGGTTGAGTTTAAGATAAGTGGTTATAAAGATGGAGTTCTATGTGATGTCATACCTATGGATGTTTGCCATGTTCTTTTTGGAAAATCGTGGAAATATGACAACAATTTCATACATGATGGGAGAAAGAACACTTATACCCTTGAGAAGGATGGGTGTAAACATATGTTCTTTCCAAATGAAGATACATGAGTCAAAGAGGAAGATAGTCCAAGTATACTTCTCACGGGGGGGGGAAGGAACTCTTGAAAGAAGTCAGGAAGGAACATGAAATGCAGTTTGTTGTTTTAGGTAAACCGTAAGACGAGAGTCATTATTACAAGAAATTCTATGAATGATTTTCCTGTAGAAGTACATGATTTATTATATGAGTTTGTTGATATTGTGGTGGATGAGTTAACTCACTCTTTACCACCCATTAGGAGTATCAGTCACCATATTGAACTTATTCCAGGAGCAAGTTTTCCAAATAAAGCAATGTACAAATTAACACCTCAAGAGAATGAAGAAGTCAAGAATCAAGTCCAAGAGATTTTGGATAAGGATTTGATCAGAGAAAGTTTAAGCCCGTCTGAAGTATCAACTGTGTTGACTCCAAAGAAATATGGAGGATGGAGAATGTGTACAGATTCTAGAGCCATCAACAAGATAACCATTGAGTATAAATTTCCTTTACCCATAATGGATGATTTATTGGATTGCTTGAGTGGATCTAGTTATTTTTCCAATTTAGACTTGAAGAGTGGTTATCATCAGATCAGGATGAGTGAGGGAGATGAATGGAATAAAACTTTCAAGACGAATGAAGAATTGTATGAATGTTTGGTTATGTCATTTGGCTTAAAAAATGCCCCAAGCACGTTTATGAGGTTGATGAATGAAGTACTCAAAGAATTTATTGGTAAGTTTGTGATTGTTTATTTAGATGAAATTTTAATCCTCAGTTAAAATGAAGAGGAGCATCTGAGACATTTAAAGATGGTGTTGAGGAGACTACAATAAGAGAAGTTGTTAGTGAATTTGAAGAAATGTTCTTTCATGAAAACATAACTCATATATTTGGGATTTGCAATATCTTCAAATGATTTGAAGATGGATCTAGAGAAGGCGAGGGAAATAAGAGGTTGGCCTTCTCTAAGAAGTGTGTTCAAAGTAAGAAGTTTCATGGATTGGAGAGTTTTTACAGAAAATTCATCAGGAATCTCAGTAGCATTTGCGCACATATACTGGACACCATAAAGAAAGAGCATAAATATTTTAATTGGACAAAATAAGCTGAGAAATAATTTAGAGTGTTAAAAGAAAATATAACAGGACAACCTATTCTAGTTCTGACAGATTTTAGGAAGACATTTCAGGTTAGGTGTGATGCTAGTGGAGTGGCCATTGGCGCAGTTTTAAGTCAATACAATAATCTTGTTGCTTATTTTAGTGATAATTTGAATGATGTTAAGAGGAAGTATTCCACGTGTGACAAGGAATTTTATGTTGTGATTCAACAGTTGAAAAAATTGAGGCATTATCTTATTTCGAAAGAGTTTGTTTTATATTCTGACAATCATGATTTGCAGTTTATAACTAAGAAAAATAAATCGAACTAGAGACATGACAAATGGGTAGAATTCATGCTGAATTTTAGTTTTTTTTATGAAGCATATTAGTGGTAGTGCTAACAAAGTTGCAGATGCTTTGAGCATGAGATGTTTGATCTTGTAGGAACTTCTAGTGGATACCTTAGGATTTTAACACCTCAAGGAGATGTATCAAGAGTATCCATACTTCAAAGAATCTTATGAAGCATGTGAGAACCCTTTGATAAGGGACATAAATCAGTGGGTGGAATATATGATCCAAGGTGGAATGTTATTTAAAGGAAGTTAGTTGTGCATATTGAAATGCTTAATGAGGGATAACTTGTTAAAGGAAAAGCATAGTGGAGGTTTGACTGGACACTTTGTCTATGATAAAACATACACACAATTGAGCTCTTTTTATGATTGGCCAGGCATGAAGTCCGATGTGAAGAAGTTTGTAGACAGATGAAAAATCTTCCAGTATTCCAAAGGAAAGTAGCATAACACTAGATTGTATCAACCATTTCCTATTCCAGACAGGCCGTGGGATGCTATAAGTATGGACTTTGTTCTGGGATTATCAAGAAACCAGAGTGGAAATGATTCAATCTTCGTAGTGGTTGACATATTTTCAAAGATGGAACATTTTATTCCATGTCACAAAACCAACGATGCTACTCACATAGATAATTTTTTTTTCAAGGAAATTGTGAGATTGCATGGATTTCCAAGGAGTATAGTTTCAGACATGGATATTAAATTTGTGGGACACTTTTGGAGAACTTTTTGGAAGAGGTTGGGGACAAGTTTTTCTTTCATTTCGGCATATCATCCTCGGATGGATGGACAGACTGAGGTGGTGAATCGAATTTTAGGGAACCTGTTGAGGAGTTTGGTCACTAGACATAACAACCAGTGGGATCAAATTCTTCCCCAAGTAGTTTTTTCATATAATGAATTACTGAATAGGAGCACTGGTAAAAGCCCATTCTAGATAGTATATGCAATGCATCCAAGAGGAATTTCAGAGTTGATATATTTTGGACGAGATGAGTTACGAAGGGCAGGTGAAAAGGATTTTGCTGCAAAAATGTAGGATTTGCATGAAAAACTCAAGGGATAACTACAAAATAGCAGTCAAAAGTGTAAGAGAAGAGTAGACCAGAGAAGAAGAGAGGTAAATTTCGAAGTTGGAGATCAATTTTTAGCACATTTGAGGAAGGAAATATTTCCAAAAGGGAAATATAACAAACTGAAGATGAAAAAGATAGGACCTTGTGAGATCCTCAGAAAAATTCTTGCAAATGCTTATGAGATCGAATTTCCAGAGGACATTCAAATATCATCAATATTCAATGTAGCAGACTTGTACCCCTACATGATAGATGATACAAAAGGGATAGATGATCAGGAGGAGATTCAATGGAAACAATAGATTCCCATAGCAGAGAAGCCACATATAGAGAATATTTTAGATTAGAGGATTGCTAAGAAGACCATAAGAAAAGTTTATTATGAGTATCTGGTTAAGTGGAAAGATCATCTAATAGAAGATTCCAGTTGGATAACTGAAACTGACATCCAAAAGCATGGAAAGATAATGTCATATGCAGGATTCCATGAATCTTTTTGTCTAGAGGAGTATGATGCAGGAGCATTGTCATTAATGTTCAATGAGGAAAGTGGCACTAGCAAATTTGGGCCATTTTGTGATGGCTATTTTGACACTCTTGCGACGTTATGTCGTGGTTATTGTGACGAATCTTGGGTCTCCCAAATGTCGCTTCGCGTGAAATGTCATGTGCGACGAACCTGACTTAACGTCGCAAGTGCGACGACAGTAGGGAGTTATCACAATTGTGACAAAGAAGAAATACCATCGCCAGAACAACTAAGTAGGGAAATCGTTGAAAGAGTGACAAAGTGGGGAAACCATCGCAAGAGAGACTAGCGATGAAAATCGTCGCAAATGAGACAATGTAGAGATATCGTCATAAGAGAGACAATAAAGGGAGATCGTCTCACACCGGCCAACAATAGGAAGATTGTCACAATATCGACAAACGTAACAAAGTTTGTGACAAATCATCTTTCAAAGGGGTCGTCGCAAGAGCGACGAAAACATGGTATATTGTGACGAAATTGCTATAGAATTTTTTGTGATTTGTATAGCAAGTTTGTCGCAATATTTTTATGGGGTCATCACAATTGCGAAGACAACATTTTATTAAAAAAAAATGTTTTTGAACAAAAAAAATAAAATTTTAATTTTGAGCCAATTATACAAGGTTCTATGATTGCACACTAAAGAGGTCATGCAAGTAAAGTTGTTGCATTGATAGAGTGTTGGTAAGCATGTGAAACATAAGAAAATTGTTTCCATGCTAGGAACCAATTGGTCCTAGTAGAAGGAGGTCATTCACACATCCTCTTATGGAATTGCTACATGATAGCATAACTAGGAACTAGAGAATAGAAAGAACTCGAGCCAGTAACAGAATCCAACATTCATAGTTAGATCCATGGTCAAGAGAAACATAAAGATGACACATTGTTCTAGATTGGTCAACTAATATTTTGGAGAACAAAAAAACACTCTCAATGGGGAGACCTGACTTGAAATGGATCTGAACATGGGAATGATTGTAAGAATCAATACCTACAAGTGTAATTTAAAAATTAATGAAGGTTATATAATAAATGACAATGCAGGATTTAATAAATTAAATGAGACAAAGAAAAAAAAGTAAAACAAAATAAAATAGAAAAATGAAAATAGGAGCAAAAGAGAGAGAGAGCAATGGGAACTAAAAGGTCGGTCTCTTGGCCTTCCCATTACCCCCATGATATCCTATTCATACTTTTGACACGACTCTCAAAGGGTATTTTGGCCAAAGAAGAAAGTATGCACAAAGATCCATGAATTACATTGTAACCAAAGATTCTCAAAATGAGAATTGATTTTTTTTCCCCCATTTGGGTTGGTTCTAGAGTAAACATTATGTCATTGTGTGACATCTCATTTATGTTAAATTAATGGAATATAAGTTGGATTGGAGTTTAATTAAAAGAAAAACCAATGTCCTATACACAAGTTACTGAAGATGAGACACTAACATGCTATGTCTCATATGCAATATGTAGAAATGATGGAGGAACTAGTGAGGGAAATGGATCCACTTTCTAAGATCCCTTTGGCATATTAGTAGTATGTGGTTTAAGTGTGGGATGTAGGAGGAAACAATGTTACCCTTGTGGATCCCTTTGGAATATTAGTAGATGATCCCTTTGGCATATTAGTAGTATGTGGTTTGAGAAAATTTGGTGGTAGTGAGAAATCTTGAGTATAATCGAGATTGCCTTTATTGTTATGTGGGACTTCATATTTCAAAGTGAAATTTTGGGAGCTGACGATTGGCATTGTTACCAGGGTCGAAAAAGTTTGATTCCCTGGATTTAATAGATATGGTATAGCATGGTGTTGGGAAATAGTATTTCTTTGAATCATTAGTTTACAGTTGCTTGTATTTAGGGTGAGAGAAAGAAATGGTATGCAAGGCATTTCAAGATATCACATGGTAACTCCAATTATGGAGCACATCCCTTTGATTGTTATGGATAAATTTTCTCTAGTCCAGGAGGATCAAGATCTTGACTACTATAGTTTTGTGCAACACAAAAGATATATTGATGGGGGTGGTGAGCATAATCTTTAAGGATTGAAATAATAGAATTGGATAGAACCGTAAGGAGAGTATTTTTCAAATCATTGTCAATGGAGAGTTATATGAGGATCCTCTATATGAAATTTAGTACCATGATTATAAAGAAAAATATCATAATTTGATATTTTTCTTGGAGATCACTTTTAACATTGTGTTATGGGTATGGGAGGTCATTTTAAACACATCTAATGCATATCGTGGGGCTTCACAAAAAAATAATAATTGTTGTGATAGTGGGTTCCTTTCCTAATATTTCCATTGAAGGTTTAGTTACAATTTTTTCACTATATTCATGGTGGTTTATGTTGCTACTCAGTTCTCCTCTTTTTGTATGGAAATGCCTAGAATTTACAAGTGGAGGCATGGAATTAGTTGGAGAAGATGATGACATATCATGCTCTCTTTTATTATCCACAAAAGTTGCATTATTTTATTACTTATTGTAGCTTAGGTGACATGCTATCACAACTCTCTCATTGTAGTTTATTTTTTTGACCTCATCAATGGTGTTGGGTTCCCTTTATCTTGGTATTGGTTCATAGGCATAAGGTGTTGGCTCAAAGACTTTACATTAAGCTCTAAACATGATACTAGGGTTTTAGGTCGCTTGTGATTTCTTTTTTGAGGGTGTGTTTATCCCACACACCTTACTGAATATATGTGGGGGATAAACCAAGTCTTTTCTCATAGATAGATTTCTCCCTTGAACATCAATGAAGTTTTTTTAAAGGGACAAAAGAGTTTTGACACATGGTCAAAACTCTCTCATTGTCATTTATTTTGTTTTCTTCATTCATGGTGTTGGGTTCCATCTATTTTATTAGTGGTTTGTAAGATGTGTGGAAAAACCTTGGGAATTTACAGTAATGAATGGGATACTAATGATCCCAATATTGAAATATAAAATGGAGAAYGTGAACATGTTCATGGCATGYTTCAAGATAAAAATGGTATGGCATGTGATGCTATAGAACTTAATGATAKCATTGATCTCTCTTTGTCTTCAACTATAGTACAAAATTAAGGATATATTGCATCTAACACTAACCATGGGTTCAATGATAATCAAATTATTGGTGCTAAATCAAAGTGAAAGGAAATTATCCTTCATCTATTCTTAATGAGGTTATGTGAATCAAGTATGATATTGAAGAACATGAGTGGCAAGTAATCGGGGCCATAACATTGGTTTCTCTCATCAATGAAAAAATTATGAAATTTGTCCATGAGGAACCAATAAAGGAGGTTGAAATAATAGGTTTACATAGGAAACTATGAGAAAAATATGATGGACCTAAATAAAAATGCAACACTAGGTTTTGAGAAATAAAATTATAATATTAAAGAAGGAGCCCTTAAAGATTTTGGTCCTTTGTATTTCACTAGAATTCCAAGGTACCCAAGTTCATGTCTATCTATATGTATATGGATGAACATCAACCTAAGATTTTGAGATCAAATTGTTACATCTATATTTTAACATGTGAAACAAAAAACATGAATAAACAATCCTTAATGTTGTTGAAGAAACAAAAGAAATTTCAAGGAACTAAAAACATTAAATTGTTGCCAAAATTGTGCCCTCTAATCGACAAAGTGAAGATTGGAATTTATGTCAACATTATAACAATGAGTTTTTATATCATGAACCTCTATATGGATTATAAAATTTAAAGACATAATGAAAAAAAGGGTAATGCTATGAAAAAATATTATAAAATATTTGACATCGCCATTTCCAACCCCTCATGTTTAATCCTTAATGTTGTAGAAGAAACAAAAGAAATTTCATGGAACTAAAAACATTAAATTGTTGCCAAAAATGTGCCCTCTAATCGACAAAGTGAAGTTTTGAATTTATGTCAACATTAGAACAATGAGTGTTTATATCATGAACATCTATATGGATTAACATGACCATGAGAAGATTAAAGTAGGAAAATATGAAGAAAGTCTTGAAACCTTGAATAACCCTCCACATATTGTAGACATGAAGATTAAGATGATGCACATGNGATTAACATGACCATGAGAGGATTAAAGTAAGAAAATATGAAGAAAGTCTTGAAACCTTGAATAACCCTCCACATATAAATTGAGAATGACAATGTGATTTTGTTTCTTTGTCATGTGAGACACAATGAAAAGACACAATGAAAAGAAGGGTAATGCTTTGAAAAAATATTATAAAATGTTTGACATGGCCATTTCCAACCCCTCATGTTTAATCCTTAAAACTTATTATTGCATCTTCCCCAAAATTTATTTTTTCATGTTGCACCAAGTTTAAAGTTTCCACATTGCTTGGAAAAGATGCTTGCCACATGTCACATGTCACAAGACTTTCAATGTTGCATATATCATGTCAAAAGATTTTGGAAGTTGCATATTGCATATTCAAGTTCTATTTGTTGCCTAGACTCCATAGCCCAAGAACAAGGCACCATGTCTTGCTTGGATTCTCATGTTATATCTTAAAATACAAAGAGATTGTCATTCTTAAGAGACAAAGAGATACAAGTTTGGAGCTCTTGAAACCCACAAACAAACAAGCATGTAAAATTTAAATCCAAACTTGAACAATTCAATCTCTTAAATTTCACATTTACCAATGCCTTCAAATCATTAGGATGATATCCATGGAGCCACCAATTGATGCAGAAATTGCATGTCAAGGCCAATAGAACCAATAGAACCAAGGAATATATAATCAATATATACTAAGTCTTATAAGAGAAGCTGAAATTATCATTAAGTGTATAACAAAATTACATTCATAGATATATACTAGCCATAGAAATAGCCTTGTATATATTATCAGATGAAAAAGTACCCATAATGTCAATGCATTATATGCATCATTACATGTTCAGCTATATAATTTACATCTAACTGTCTTATAAAATTATTACACATCATGAATTTCTTTTAGTCTTCTTTTGTGCTTTCCAGGTCTTAAGTAATTCATCCATCTCCATGTCTTTGTTTACTGGGTGTTCTTCAACAGTTGATGTTGTTTCAGTCCTTTCATGTCGAGTACATCTGGTATCGTACCCATGTCATGGATTTTGATGTGATGGGCCATCACCTACAAAAACCAAAAATATTAAATTTATATGGCCAATTTTTAAATATCATTGAAGTAGTTCATTAATATTGAAAAAAAACTCTGTAATGTAATTATTTACCTGGCCCTCTAGTCGGCACTATTGGAATGGCTACTGGCCTGTTCACCCGATCTTCAGGTCAAGGAGGATCAACTATGACATTCTCTGCCATTGAAACGTCAAAATTTATAAGTACAAAATTTATAAGTATATGAGTAATATATAGCCATTTTACCATCGCGGGCCTTAGTCACATGAACATATTGGGGATGCACCTCACTGGGATGGGGTTGCTGGGGAGCACCATGATCTTCTGGCTGCGTTGCATTATCAATGCTCTGTTGTCCAATACTATTGGTTTCATTGATAGTGCTGCTCCTCTGATTAAAAAAAAGTAAGACATTAAATTATGGATGATATCAAACATTTACGTATTTTATAAGTAATGAAAGGTTAATGTGGAATGATTTTTATTTACCTTATCCTACAAATTGGATCTTGGGGTCTGCCCCATGCTTTTCCTACGATCAACCACAGTTTTATAACCATACTTGTAACTAAGTTGGAGGTCTTCCTCCATGGTTTCAGTTCTGAAGTCGTCGCCCTTCATTGCATAAGGGTATGGTTTTTTAATGCTTTTGGCTGAATTTACTTGAAAGTTGTAAGGCGATACAAATAATATTATTAAGATGTTTGGGTACTTACGATTTGTGACTGTAACATCGAATAGCCACCCTGGCCTAGCTTGTGTTGGCCATGTTTGGAAATCCTTGCTTTGGTTGCCTTTGAAGTGTCAGGCAACCTATCATCAAAATTTTCAAGTATGTTATATATAACCAAAATTTTATTTAGATCTAAAGAAAAATAAAGCTGGTATTGAAATCAAAATATTGTAATTTACCTTGGTGTACCAGTTATTTGTTCTCCTGATTTTTTCAAAATCTTCTCTTTTTCTTCATCAATGATCACCTTCCACTCCCTCTCTAGAATTGAGGGAGGATGCTCATACCTAGGATTTCCTGCCAAGATTCGTCTATAAACATCCCGCGTATATTTTAAATATTCGCCCGCTGTAGAGGTGACCACTTTTTTATTGAATGTTTCTACTCCAAAGAGGCCTTCAAGATAATCCATAAGTTCCTTTTTGAGGATGGAATTCTGGCAATTCCACCTCATGAGTAAGTGATGCAGGAGCATTGTAAGCAAGCCAGCAAAGTGGAGGACAAATTGATACGAACCAACACACATTTTGATAATGTTTTGAATTTGAAAGGGTGAAGCATTAATGTAATGTTTGAAAATGTATTTTTTCTTTTATGGTTTAGAGATTGTAACATAGATCTTGAGCGTTCACTCTCATCTGTTGGTTGGAGGCATTTATTGTAATAAATATAAAGTAGTTGTAGTCTTTATTTCAATTTGATATCTTAGAGCTGTGGGGGGGGAAAGCTCTAGAAATCTCCCTCGTATGTATTGTATTGTAAGATTATTATTCTCATTGTAAGAGTAAGAGCTGAAGAGTTGTAGAGCAAGAGAATAGAAGAGTAGAAAAGAAAAGAGACTGTAGAATTTCTCTAAGCAGATAGTTGATGCTATAGAACCCATGTATCTAACCAAAAACAAGGGAAAGAACTCGAAGATCGTACCCTATTCATGGACCATGAACCTCATGCAGTCCACTCTGCTCAATGTCATGAAGATCCCGCACTTCGAACGACACTAAGAAGTGAACGCATGCATCAAGTTACTGTTGTCCTGCTACCATGGAGGATATTTATGGTTGAACCGCCGTGTCACAATGGATCTGACATTGATTAATCAGATCATAGGGATGAGCATGTAAGGCCCTGACCCACAAGAATTCTACCCAGGGAAAACCATGGATCGTGCTCTTGCGCAGAAGATTAAAGACACATACGGAGATGTCGAGAAGGGAATGCGAGGCTACAAGGTAGCCTCTATCTAGAGCAATGCAGTGCACCTAGCCTACCAATTGATCGCAGGAAAGTTAGTTCGCAAGAACCGACCCACCCAAGTGACTCGATTTGTAATCGACCTCGCAGGGAAGTGCGCAGAGGGCCTACAAATGAATTGGGCAAAGTACCTTGTAAACCAGCTAGAATTGGATTGCAAGGAAGCACAAGATCAAGGATATGAGTTCCACTTCAGCTGGCTTCTCATACTGATCGCTTTCATCGCATGGGAGATGCTGGAAGGTACAACCTTCTCGAACATCGAGCCGTTTGAACCTCTGGTTGCGAAGTTCAGTACACTATGGTACTCGAACGACACGAACAAGCAGTGGCAATCAAATTCCATCTTCCACACTTATTACAACCAGTTGAAGGTAGCCATCTAGTCTGTGCCTCGTATAACCTAGAACACTCTCCAAAGGTTCAGGCCCTTGATGAAATTCAACGCAAAACACCATTTCATCTATATCACAACATGCGTTGATGAGGATAAAAAATAGCTGCAGTCGTACTACAAGTTGACGGAGGATGACTTGGAAGAGATTACCAAGGAATGGTTAGAGAACCTCCTTTTTCTAGTGGACCCTGTGGAGATGTCCGATGTTGACAGTCCAGAAACTGTGACGGATATACCCGGACCTAGCAAGATAAAGAAGACCAAAGAGGTCCATGATTTAGACAACACATCCGTGAATACCGCGTCCATCTTAGCAGAGCAAGGAGGAGATGGCAGAGAGATAGATGGCATAGAAGTTGAACCGAAGAAAGGCATGGTTACACCACCTAGAGACGAGGAGGACCCCTCAAAGAAAATGAAGGTTTCCCTTCCGAAACCTTCTTCAAGGAAGAAATCAAAAGAAAGCAGGACCAAATTTGAGACCACCCTCACCTTAGATGACTTCGACTTCATCGTTGCAGCACTAAATGATGCTTCGCTGGAGATAGAAGAGAAGCAAGAAGCTAAGTAGGAGGAGGTGTTCAGTCGGATTAAGGACACGCTCCAAGGGGTGCAACAGGCATTATAGTCCAGCCGCGCAGTTTCCACCGTGCCTCTGTCATCAAGAAGATTAGAACAAGGTGTTGAGACATCTCAACTACACCACATTGCTAATATAATCGAACCTCACCTTCGACGAGCACAGGAAGAAACAACACAAGCCATATAGGATTTAGCACAAGTACAGAAAGATCTTGAGTAACAATGTAGTATTGCAGAAGGAGAGAAGCTTGCTTTGCAACCATAGTGGGATGAAGAAAAAGCATAGTTACAACAAAGCAAGGAACAATTTCTCGATGAGAAACTCAAAGTTAAGGAAATGGTTCATAGAGCACTTTGCTCTGTGACAGTCATCGAAGTAAAGGCCGAAGAACAAGTTCCACAGTAGGTGGCACAACTCAAAGAAGTAAACTAGCAGGTCCAACAACGCATCGCAGAGTTGGAGCTCTGCACTGTTCCTAAGACCCCTCAAGATGTAAGAGACCTAAGGGAAGTAATTGCTCATAGCACAGTTGACAAATCAAAATATCTTGCCTTGGAGTGCAAGCAATTGAGTAACCGAAGCACCCAGACATATGATAACCTCACTGAGAACTCAGAGTTACAGACACTGGAGTTGCAGCTCCAGGAAGTGAAGCAACACGCAGATAAACTACAGGCATAGTTGAAAGCCATGTCAGTTGTAGAACGAATGAAGAGGTCTCATGAGCAACGCACCACCCAACAACAAATTCATATGCTTCAAAGAAAAGTGATGGAAGTCACTTAATGGCTTCAACCTATGCAAGATAAGGCATGCTAGTTGTTCACAGAGGTGGAGAGCCAAGGAGCAGAATTAGAACAGGTTGTCACCACAACAGAACAATGCCTAGAAGGGCTAGTGAATGACACAATGATCCAGGAATTCACCAAACAAGAGGCCAAAACAAAGAAACAAGTCGAAGAAACTCGAGCCAAGCTCGAGGCGTTCGAGGCAGAATTGCTCAGACCAGAGTGACTCGGGACGAGTCATAGGTGAGTGTTGGGGGCCTTTTGGCCCTTGACTAAGTTTTGGGAGTTTCTTGGTCATGTTGACCTATTTTGGGACTTTAACATCTTGTTGAAGGAGGAGTGCAAGACGAAGTGGAGATCATGGGATATTGACCCCCTTTTGGGCCCCTTTTTTGAAATATGGGAATATGTAATGAGAATGGGATGTCAGCCCATGGGTTTACCCATGTTTAGGCCTATTTTGTATGTATAAATAAAAGGATAGACAATGAAAGAAGGGAAGAGAATAGTGCATCTATGTGATTTGAATGTATGCTAGGTGTGAGTAGAGTTTGTAAGTGCTTTGTGCATGACTGTGAGAGACTTGCAGAGCTAAGTGCAGGTCCTTGTAGTAGATTTTGGAGAGCTTAGTGCTGTAACACAAGGAAGGATCCAGTGGGCTACGTAGATATTCTGTCTTGTGTGGAGTAAGGGTTTTAATGGATTTGTGCTTGTAACCAATTGACTGAAGACAATAAAGAAGAAAAGTTGCTGGATGTTGCCCCAGCGTGGGGGTTAACCACATAAACATTGTGTTATGTGCTTTGTGCTTTGTCTTGTTGTTCTCATATGTTATATCCTAAGTTCTTTGATGTGTTTAGATAGATCTATATTATATGTGAGAATGTTAGATATGATCTAGATAGTCATGCTTAGTGCTTGATATACTCATTCTGATCCATTTGTATATGCTAAGTGCTTGATACTGTAGATTAGTGAGAATACTACGAAGTTCTGTGTTAACAACGAAGTGGATGTTGATTGCATATTGAGGAAATGACGGTGCTAAGTGCTTTATTAAGTGTTATAATCACAGATATGTGTCCCAGCTAAGGTTGCAGACACCTGAGTCTCGCAACCACCCCTGCCTCTACCTCGGGTGAGACTTCATCTTCTTCACATGTGTTTTCGAAAGGGTCGGTAGTTAGGGATTTTTTGGTGCACTGTTGTAGCATTTAACCCTGGGTCTGCCCCCATGCCAACACCAACAGAAGTGAAAGTATAGCACAGATCCATGCAATATGTGTGCAGGCCAGTTGAAGTCTTTGAATTTTCCAACCTAGTGAGTGGTTAAAGAGTTACTATCACAAGGAGTGTGTAGAACTGGGAAGTTCAGATAATCAAAGATTATCGTGAAATCGCAAGGAGTGCAAACAAAATTCCATAGAATCCTTGAATTTGTATCAAGATCCAAGCTCAGGAGGGATAGAGACTTCGAAGAGATCGAAGGGAATATGAGGGCTGAAGTCAGGCTCAGAAGGAGGCACCGAGTTATTTGGCTAGGAGTACCGAGAACTCAAACGAATGGTTGAAATTCTCAGAAGGAGAACGACCAATTTTCCATGGACCGTTAGATCTAGTGGATCAACAGACAAGTTAAGGATGAGTGTCTGTCAACACTCACAAGCACAGGAGGAGTAGTCACTGTTAGATCTAGATCAATGGGAGCCATTGATCTTGTGGTTTTGAATTTCAACATTTCGAGAGTCAGAGCAGTGGAGGAAGTCATTGACTCAGAGTCAAGAGTCACAGAATTCCGATTCACGAAATACCGACACAATTTGGACCATAAGATCATGGAAAGCCCAGGGTCATCAATATGAGGATAAGAAGTTGTGAGTTTAGACTTTGGGAAAGGGAGAAGAGGTTGCATTGTGAACTCACGAGTCACGAAATCCCAACGTGCTCAGACATGGACCCCAGGACGTGACTGAGGTCACATGATTGAGGCATAAAGAAGGGTTTAAAGATTATTTAGCCCTTTTTTGGGGTTTCAGGATCTGAGGGAGTTAGGGAACTCAACAATAGGAATCATGAAGTCGCAAAATCCGATGCTCCCTTTTGAGGTTAGGTCTGTGGTCACACCAGTGGTCCCAAAGAGTGGAGGTTGATGCCTAGCACCTGTTCGCGTGGGTGTGGCTTCTAAGAAGGACCTGTGTTTATATGTTTTGGGAGATTCCAGCTAGGAATAAAGGAGCCATTTCATCTCAAGGGAGATTAAGAACGATCCTTAGACTGGGAGGTCACGCAGAACCTGCTAAGGTATGGGTGATGCATCACGTGGTATCAGAGAAAGAAATTTTTGTTTTCTATAAGAAAGAGAAGACAAAAGGGAAGCTATTATTTGAATTCTTCATGGAACATATTTAAACAATGCCGCCCAAAAGATGTCAAGAGAGGCCTATGCCCGATCCAGCTGTGGAAAGGGAAATGAGAGAACTTCATGCTCAATTGGATGCTACGGAGACAACACAGAGACGAATAACTGATATTGGAGATGTCAGTGAATTCAAAACCGAGAATGAGGCCAGACCCAAAGGAGAAGAAGTTGTAGCCGAAGATGCTGCAAAAGAATGTCTATTCAAAGCTGTAGCAAGAATAGGGGTTAGAGAAAAAATGGGCATCCTGATGTATGAAGGTAACTTAGACGATGAGGAGTTGCTAGATTGGTTTAGAGATATCGATAAATACTTCGACTATTAGGATATCGAAGAAGATAAGAAAGTAAAACATGCTGTCACTAGACTGAAAGTGCATGCAAAACTGTGGTGGGATGAACTGTAGACTAACAGGTGTTGCAAAGGTAAAAAATGAATCAAAATCTGGGATAGGATGGTCGCAAATATGAAAGCCAAGTTTATACCCAAATATTACCAAATTAATCTGTTTCGAAGAATGAAGAATTTGAGACAGAAGGGGATGACAGTGAAGGAATACACTGAGGATTTTTACAGACTCAACATCATGGAAATTCGTCATGAGAGTGATGATGAAAAATTCACCAGATACATGAATGGCTTGAGATATGAAATTCAGGATGTGATGATCATGGTGACAATCATAACTATAGAAGATGCTTATCAGATTGCTCTAAAGGCATAAGTAAAATTGGCCTGAAAGCAAGGTCAAAGGGGCAGAGGTAGAAATCAGAGTAGAGGCAAAGAAATTGCCCAGGACAGAGTATAGAAGCCCAAGGATGAATAAAAGAAACCTCATAATCACCCAGAAAGGGGAGGAAGCTCACAAGGAGGAAAATATGCCAATAGGAACACTTTTCCTGGAGCGAGAGGAAGATGAAGAGGTAGGGGTGGTGAAATTAATGATTTTGTCTGTGGAAAGATCAGACATAAATATTTTGAATGCCCTGATAGAAAAAGAGATGGAGGAGGTGAAGCTCACATTTCAGAAGCGCAAAGGCGAAATGTTGAGGCAAAATATGCAGAAGGCGGAAGATTCTTAATGATGCGGAAAATTCTCTTGAAGCCATAGAAGGAGATAGAGAATCCAGTCCAGAGGAACAGTTTTTTCAGAACTCCTTGCAAGACCAAGGATAGGGTGTGCAAGGCGATAGTGGACAGTGGAAGTACAGATAAACTAGTATCTACAGAAATGGTGGAGAAGATGGAATTGGAGTTATTTGCACATCTGAGCCCATACAAGGTCTTGTGCTTGCAAAAAGGACATTAGGTAACAATCACTAGACAATGTTTAGTTGAATTTAAGATAGGGGGATATATAGATGAGATCTAATGTGATGTTATTCTCATGGATTTCTTTCATATTTTGTTGGGGAGACTTTGGAAATATGACAAAAATGTTTTTCATGATGGGAGAAAGAACACATACAACTTGGAGAAGAATGGTAGGACACATATGTTACTTCCGATTGAAGATAACAAGGTGAAAGAAGAAACAATAAACACTATACTTCTCATGAGTGGGAAGGAACTTATGGATGAAGTCAGAAAATAAGAAGCCATGTAGTTTCCTATGGTAAGGAAACCTAATTCATATTGACCAGTACTTCAATGGATGATCTATCGGAGGAAATTCAGGAAATGCTTGAGAATTTCGCTGATATAGTGGTGGACGATTTACCTTGTTCGTTGCCACCCCTCAAAAGTATAAGCCATCACATTGACCTTATACCGAGGGTGAGTTTACCAAACAAAGAAGCATATAGATTGACACCACAGGAGAATGAAGAAGTCAAGAAGCAAGTGGAAGACTTGATGGACAAAGGGTTGATCAGAGAATGTGTACGGACTCGAGGGCTATAAACAAAATCACCATTAGGTATAGATTTCCTTTACCGAGGATGGATGACTGATCTTGAGTGGAGCAAGGTTTTTTTCAAAAATTGATTTGAAAAGAGGATATCATTAGATTAGAATGAGATAAGGTGATGAATGGAAGACAACATTCAAGACAAATGAAGGGTTGTATGAATGGCTTGTCATGCCATTTGGTTTGACGAATGTGCCAAGTACTTTTATGAGATTGATGAACGAAGTCTTGAAATATTTCATTGGCAAGTTTGTAATTGTGTATCTTGATGATATACTGGTCTTCAATAAGACTAAGGAGGAACATTTGAGACACCTAACTCTAGTGATGAGAATATTACATCAAGAGAAGTTTCAGATAAATCTAAAGAAGTCATCCTTCATGAAGAAAAAACTCATTTATTTGGGTTCTGTGATCTCTTAGAATGAGTTGAAGATGGATCTTGAGAAGGTAAAAGCGATCAAAGAATGGTCGTCACCAAGGAATATCTTTGAAGTCATAAGATTCCATGGACTAGCTAGTTTTTACAGGAAGTTCATCAGAAATTTTAGTGGAATTTCTGCACCAATGATGGACACAGTTAAGAAAAGACACAAATATTTTCATTGGATAGAGGAAGCAGAGAAAATTTTGAAGTTGTTAAAGGAGAAGATAACTGGAAAACCAGTTCTGGTTCTATCGGATTTTAGTAAGACATTTAAAGTTAGATGTGACGAAAGTGGATTCACGGTTGGAGCGATCTTAAGTCAAGACAATATACTAGTTGCATACTTCAGTGAGAAGCTGAATGATGCCAAGATGAAATATTCCACGTATGACAAGGAGTTTTATACAATCATACAAGCGCTGAAGAAATGGAGGCACTACTTGGTTCTGATAGAGTTATATTTGTACAACGACAACCATGCTTTACAATTCATAGCTAGACAGGAGAAATTGAACCAAAAACATGCAAAATGGGTTGAATTTTTGCAGAACTTTACTTTTGTTATAAAGCACATTTATGGAACTGCTAACAAGGTTGCTAATGCATTGATCAAGAAATGTTTAATTCTGTAGAAGTTTCGTGTCAAGACCTTAGGTTTTGATAGCCTTAAGGAAACATACAAAGATGATTTAGATTTCAGGGATGCTTATGAAGCATGTGAGAATCCTGTTCTGAAAGATAGAAGACAATGGGTTGAATATTTAATCCAGGATGGATTATTATTCAAAGGGAATCAATTGTGTATCCCGAGGAGTTCTATGAGAGAGAATATTTTAAAGGAAAAACATAGTGGGGGATTGGATGGACATTTCGGCCATGAAAAAATGTTTGTGCAACTGAATAGTTTGTATTATTGGTCAGGGATGAGGACAGATGTCAAGAAATTTGTGAACATATGCAAGACAAAATACAAGATTGTATCAACCATTTTCAGTACCAGAGAGGTTGTGGGACGTGATAATTATGGATTTTGTGTTAGGACTGCCAAGGACATAGAGAGGTTGTGATTCCATATTCGTGGTAGTCGAAAGATTTTAAAAAATGGAACATTTTATTCCATGTCAGAAAACCAATGATGCAACACACATTGCAAACCTATTTTTCAAAGAAGTTGTTTGACTTCATGGTTTACCCAAGAGTATTGTTTCAGATCGAGATACCAAATTTGTTGGTCATTTCTGGAGGACACTATGGAAGAAGCTGGGGACAAAATTATATTTTAGGTTAGCATATCACCCTCAGATGGAAGGATAGACTGAGGTAGTAAATCGAAGCTTGTGAGACTTGTTGAGGAGTTTAGTAGCTGAACATCATAATCAGTGGGATCAGATTCTGCCACAAGTAGAATTTTTCTATAATGACTCACCTAATAGGAGCACAAGACAAATCCCATTCCAGATAATGTATGGAATGCAATCGAGAGGAGTCTTTGAGTTGATATACTTGGAGCAGAATGAGTTTGAAAGTGCTAGAGAGGAGGATTTTACAGCAGAGATGCAAGAGCTCCACAGTAAAGTTAGAGAGAGGTTGCAAAATTCCAACCAGGAATATAAGCGCAGAGCCGATCATCACATGAGAAAGCTTCAATTTGAAGTGGGAGATTTAGTTTTAGCACATCTAAGAAATGAAATATTCTCAAGGGAAACATATAATAAGTTGAAGATGAAAAAGATAGGGCCGTGTAAGATTTTGCAGAAATTTGAGGCAAATGCTTATGAAATAGAATTACCAGATGGGGTAGGAATATTGCCCATATTCAATGTAGCAGATCTGTATCCTTACAGAGAAGATGAAGCAGGAGGACCAAATACTCAGAAAGAAGTTCAGTGGGTCAAATAGATGCCTGTAGCTGAAAAGCTGTAGATGGAAAAGATCATTGATCAAAGAGTTAGCAAGAAGACCCATAGGAAGATGTATTTTGAATACTTGGTAAAGTGGAAGGGACACTCGATTGAATATGCCAGTTGGGAAAGAGAAGTGAATATTCAAAAACATGGAAAGATGGTGCAGGAGCTCATGAACAGGAGTCCATGAATTTTTCATTCAGAGGAGTATGATGTAGGAGCATCGTAAGCAAGCCAACAAAGCAAGTGAAAAGTGGAGGACAACTGGATACGCTCCAATTCACATTTGAGAATTTTTTGAATTTGAAAGGATGAAGCATTAATGTAATGTCTGAAAATATATTTTTCCTTTTATGGTTTAGAGATTGTAACACAGATCTCAAGCATTCGCTCTCATCTGTTGGTTGGAGGCATTTATTGTAATAAATATAAATTAGTTGTAGTCTTTATTTCGATTTGATAGCTTAGAGATGTAGGGGGGAAAACTCTAGAAATATCCTCATATGTATTGTATTGTAAGATTATTATTCTCGTTGTAAGAGTAAGAGCTGAAGAGTTGTAGAGCCAGAGAATAGGAGAGTAGAGAATAACATAGACTGTAGAAGTTGTATAAGTAGATAGTTGATGCTATAGAACCCATGTACATATGCACTTGAGTTAATATAAGAAATCTTTGACTCAGTTTCATGGTGTTGTGATGAATATTGTTTGCATCTATTAAATGGTATGTTTACAATTTTCTTATATGGTCTGTTATGCATTTGTTTCAATGCTCTTTGTATGTATGATTTCATGTTGAATGTATGAAGTATTTGAGAGGGAGAGTATGAGTTTCAATTGTTTCTCATCTTGAGAATTCCTGCAAGGAGTGCAATGAAAGTCCACAAAGTGTGTGTTGACAAGATGTGAGTTTTACCTCAGACAAGCTCATGAGAGATAGCATTGTTCTCATACCAGCATAAGTGCAAGTATAGCACAGAGCCGTGCAAGGTGTGTGCATGCCAGTTAAAGTCTTAGAATTTTCCAACCTAATGAGTGGTTGAAGAGTTACTGTCGCAAGGAGTGTGCAGAACTAGGAAGTTCATATAATAAGAGATTATCGTGAAATCGCAAGGAGTGCGGACAAAATTCCATAGAATCCTTGAATTTGCATCAAGATCCAAGCTCAGGAGGGATAAAGACTTCGAAGAGTTCGAAGGGAAGACGAGGGATGAAGTCACCTCATAGAAGTCAAGCTCAGAAGGAGGCGTCGAGTTATTTGGCTAGGAGTATTGAGAACTTGAATGGACAGTTGAAATTCTCAGAAGGAGAACTATCGGTTCGCCATGGACCGTCAGATCCAGTGGAACAGCGGAGAAGTTAAGGCTGAGTGTCTGTCAACACTCACAAGCTTAGGAGGATTAGTCACCATTAGATCTGGATAAGTGGGAGCCATTGATATTGTGGTTTTGAATGTCAGGATTTCGGGAGTTGGAGCAGTGGAGGAAGTCATTGACTCGAAGTCAAGAGTTGCGAAATCCTGATTCGCGAAATCTCGACACAATTTGGACCATTAGATCGTGGAAATCCCAGGGCCATCGATTTGAGGAGAAGAAGTCGCAAGTTTGAACTTTGGGAAATGGATAAGAGGTTACATCATGAACTCACGAGTCGCGAAATCCTGACGTGCTCAGAGGTGTACCCTAGGACGCGACTGAGGTCACATGATTGAGGCATAAAGGAGGGGCTAAATATCCGTTAGCCCATTTTCAGGGTTTCAGGATCTCTGGGAGTCAGGGAATTCAACAATAGGAATCGCGAAGTCACGAAACCCGACGCGCCCTTTTGGGGTTAAGTCTATGATCACGCCAGTGGTCATGCAGAGTAGAGGTTTACGCCTAGCGCCTATTCGCATGGGCGTGGCTTCTAAGAAGGACTTGTGGTTATGTGTTTTGGGAGATTCCAACTAGGAATCAAGGAGCCATTTCGGCTCAAGGGATATTAAGAATGATCCTTAGATCGGGAGGTCACGTAGAACCTGCTGTGGTAGGGTTGTTGCATCAGTAAGGTTGCCCAAAAAATCAACAAGGCCTTTCTCTCTAGGTGCCTATAAAAATGGTCGTTTCCTACAAACAAAAATATATGATCATTAATTTAAAATTACTAATCTAGATGATTTGTGTATGGTAAGGAAAGCATTAAACGATTAAAATATGAATTAAAACTACCTGGGAGTCTTGATTTTTTTAATGGAATTCCATTATCGTCGACCAAAAATGTGCACGGAAGGGTCCCCATGCTTGTCACACGTCTAGCTCCAGGAAATTCAACCATGTCAACCACATCACCACGAGCCTCATATCTTCCGCCATCTCTATACTCTGATCAAGGTGTGGATGTTTGGCGGTGCGTGTCATGGCTCATATCTAAATTAGGTGTGGAAGATGGAGAATTAAATAGTACTCTAGCAACTGTATGACCACCAACATTAGGACTCTGTAGCATCTCTGTAGTGCTACTACTACCAACAACCGACTGAACAGGATCCAAAAATATCTTTATAAAAAGAATTTTTTTTTTCGTGAGACAATGTAAAAGTTAAAGAACAAAGTTTCATAATTGAACATATGAGTACATTAAAAAAAAACACTTTAAATTATGGTTATTACCTTATATGTGTTAAGTTGTGACATAAGGAGATTGATCTTTGCTAGGTCGTTAGAAGTTTGATCTAGATGATCTAAGAAGCTATCAAGTTCCTTGTTCGCTTTAACGATCCTTTTTTTTTTATTAAGACCATCGGATCAGGGGATGAATAAAACCCCTCCTCATCGGCAGAATCATGATCAACATGGCCTGCGGACTACAAATAATTTCAACAAAAACAATTTTATTTCAATACAATCATATAAGCAAATAATAAAAATAACGTAAAAAGAAAGTGGAAATTGATAATCATTTACATGTTCCTCGGCTGGCCCTTTTCCACGGACATCCTATCACATTATAATATAATTAGAACCCCCAAATATTTAAAAAATTGTTGACGATAAAAAAAAAAACAATGTTAAAGATAATAAAAAAATATAATGCAATAAGTAGAGGTTTATTAAAGAGGTGTTGGATAAGAACCTGCACACTATTAGTCAATGTGTCTATTCGATTCAAATGGTGATCCACTAATAACTCTTCCCCAAGAGATATATTTTTTATTGCACATGGGTTTACCCGATTCGCTTCATGTCCCTCATATATGCAATTTGGTTGTTTGTTTGTTGTCCCAGGTCATGCGCTGTTTATAAACCCTGTGATATTGCCGGAAGCTTTAGGCCTTCCATCAATATAGATAGTCGCTCCCTTATATTTATCCTTGTTTATTAGTTGTATATCTCCACATACTTCACATGTACTGGACTAGCCGCATCCAATCGTTATAATTATAACACGGTCCGACACAGTCCATCAATTCAGTTACTGTATTGTATTTTACAATTATTCCATCCATGGAAAATATCCCCAAGCCATGTAGGGAGGATCGTGCAATGCGATATGTCCTATTGTTGACAATGAAGTCAACATCTATAGGAGGTAGTTCCTTAGGTACCCATTGTTTCACCAGATTCTCATACCTGAGTGGCAACTCTATGCCTCCTATTCTCTCATCATCATAAGAGCATGATGGTCCTTTGACAAGAAAAAAATTCACGCATCTACAAAATTTTATTCTGACTTTTTCACCTCATGTCCTTGTTTGCTTATCATATCTACTAGATGCTATCACATTTCCCTCTATTTTTCCTAAGCTTTTGTCACTCAATGAAGAAATATCTGACAGGTACTTGTTTGGTTGTACCTTCAGTTGCATGTGCACATGTTGTTAGTGAGTAGTCCATCATCATCCTAGTTCCAATTTATAAACTTTGTTTTCTATATTCAAAGCTCTAAATAAACTTTTTATATCTTTAGTTTTGGATGCACAATTAGACTAGGGTGAAATTACCAATATTAGTGGTCAACCACCTAATTTAATGTGATATCCCTCTTGATTTTGGACATATTAAGGACATATTAATGTGATAACACTAAGGACATGATTAGTTTATCATATGGATCTATGAAAAAATAGTAGTAAGGTTGTTGTTTGTTGGATTTGTGCAAATTAGAATTATTATAAGAAATGTCCATTGAAGATGAGGGTCAATGCAAATCTAGCCATCAATTGGTGTGCTGCAAATATTGGGTGCTTTAGTTGGCAATATGTCTAAGTCAAGCCAAGAGTAGAGCTATACACATATTAGTTTTGTTCAAGAGAAGAGTAGAACTATACAAATATTAGTTTTGTTCAAGCCAAGAGTAGAACTATACAAATATTAGTTTTGTTCTATCCAAGTTGAAGAATAAGTTATTTATGGTGATGGTTAACAATAGTGAAACCCACATTTTTATGTAGGAAGTAGTGGTTGTTAAACTCAATGTGTAGTTGAAATTGGTGCAGTCTTTGAAATTGGCACAGTTGACTTGCAACTGGGCATAAAAAGAAAACCGAGACTTGGATTGAGGAACTGTCATCTCTGTTGGATTACTAGCATAGGATTTTAGCTAGAGAACCCCTCACTCCTGGTTCCAACCCCTCGAAAGTTGATTTTTTCATCGATTTCGATAACTAGTGCTTTGATCAGTAAGAAGCAATGAAACATTTGGATTTGGGGGTCCAATTTATGAAACCATGCCTCGGGAGTGGATGGACAATGTGGTCACCTAGTCCATGGCTAAACAAGCATGCAACATCTCATGGAACTCAAAAATGCTACTTCGTTAGGCTTTTATGCCCCAAGTAGGAATTGCCAAGAGTCCCCGAAATGGTTTGGGATGTGACTTGAAACTGGGCATAAAACAAAAATCGAGACTTAGATTGAGGAACCGTCGTATTTGTTGGATTCTTGGCATAGGATTTAGATAGAGAATCCCTCACTCACAATTTCCATTCCTCATAAGTTGCTTTAATCATTGATTTTGAGAACTAGTGTTTTTCTCAATTTGAAGCAATGCAACATTTGGATTAAGGGGCCAATTTATGAAACCATGCCTTGGGAGCGGATGGATAATTTGGTCACTTAGTCTATGCCTAAACAAGCTTGCAACATCTCACTCCCGGTTCCAACTCCTTGGAAGTTGTTTTTTTCATCGATTTTGATAACTAGTGGTTTGCTCAGTAAGAAGCAATGCAACATTTGGATTTAGGGATCCAATTTATGAAACCATGCCTTGGGAGTAGATGGACAATGTGGTCACCTAGTCCATGCCTAAACAAGCTTGCAGCATCTCACAAAACTCAAAAATGTTGTTTCGTTAGTCTTTTATGCCCTGAGTGGGAATTGGCCAAGAGTTCCCGAAATGGTTTGGGATGCGACTTGCAACTGGGCATCAAACAAATACCGAGACTCAGATTGAGTAACCATCATCTCTGTTGGATTCCTAGAATACGATTTTAGCTAGAGAACCCCTCACTCCCGATTCCAACCCTTAAGAAGTTTTTTCCATCGATTTCGATAACTAGTGTTTTGTTCAATAAGAAGCAATGCAACATTTGGATTTAGGGGTCCAATTTACGAAACCATGCCTCGGGAGTGGATGGACAATGTGGTTACCTAGTCCATGGCTAAAAAATCATGCAACATCTCATGGAACTCAAAAATGCTGCTCCGTTAGGTTTTTATGCCCCGAGGAGCAATTGGCCAAGAGTCCCCGAAACGGTTTGGGATGCAACTTGCACCTGAAATAAAATGAAAACTGAGACTCGGATTGAGGAACAATCAACTTAGATGGATTACTAGGATAGGATTTCAGCTAGACCACCCCTCATTCTCAGGTGCCATGCCTTGAAAGTTTCTTTACTCATTGATTTCGAGAACTAGTGTTTTGCTCAGTTTGAAGCAATGCAACATTTGGATTAAGGGGTCCAATTTATGAAACCATTCCTCGAGAGTGGATGGATAATTTAGTCACCTAGTCCATGTCTAAACAAGCTTGCAACATCTCACGGAACTAAAAAATGTTGCTCCGTTAGTCTTTTATGCCCTGTGTTGGAATTGGCCAAGATTCCCCGAAATGGTTTGGGATGTGACTTGCAACTGGGCATAAAAAGAATACCAAGAATCAGATTGAGGAACCATTATCTTCGTTGGATTCTTGGCATAGGATTTTATCTTGAGCACCCCTCACTCCCAATTCCAACCCCTCGAAAGTTGTTTTTTCATCAACTTCGATAACTAGTGCTTTGCTCAGTAAGAAGCAATGCAACATTTGGATTTAGGGGTCCAATTTACGAAACCATGCCTTGGGAGAAGATGGAGACCGTGGTCACCTAGTACATGGATAAAGAAGCATGCAACATCTCATGGAACTCAAAAATGCTGCCTCGTTAGGCTTTTATGCATTGAGGAGGAATTGCTAAGAGTCCCCGAAATGGTTTGGGATGCGACTTGCAACTGGGCATAAAATGAAAACCGAGACTCGGATTGAGGAACCGTCATCTTTGTTGGATTCATGGGATATTATTTTAGCTAGAGAACCCCTCACTCATGGGTGCCATTCCTAATAATTTGGTTTAATCATTGATTTTGAGAACAAGTGTTTTGCTCAGTTTGAAGCAATGCAACATTTGGATTAAGGGGCCAATTTACGAAACCATGCATTGGGAGCAGATGGATAATTTGGTCACCTAGTCCATGCCTAAACAAGCTTTCAACATCTCATGAAACTCAAAAATGTTGCTCTGTTATTCTTTTATGCCCTGAGAGGGAATTGGCCAAGAGTCCCCGAAATGGTTTGGCAAGTGACTTACAATTGGGCATAAAACAAAAACTGAGACTTGGATTGAGGAACCATCATCTCTATTGGATTCCTGGAATAGGATTTTAGCTAGATAACCCCTCACTACCAGTTCCAACCCCTCATAAGTTTCTTTAATAATTTATTTTGAGAACTAGTTTTTTGCTCAGTTTGAAGCAATGCAGCATTTGGATTAAGGGGCCGATTTACGAAACCATGCATCGGGAGAAGATCGATAATTTGGTCACTTAGTCCATGAATATAAAAAAAAATGAGACTCATATTGAGGAACCATCGTCACTGTTGGATTCCTGGCATAGGATTTTAGCTAGAGAACCCCTCACTCCCGGTGCCAACTCCTCAGAAGTTGTTTTTTTCATCGATTTTGATAACTAGTGCTTTTCTCAGTAAGAAGCAATGCAACATTTGGATTTAGGGGTCCAATTTATGAAAACATGCCTCCGGAGTGGATGGACACTATCCTCACCTAGTCAATGGTTAATCAATCATGCAAAATCTCAGGGAACTCAAAAATGCTGCTCTGTTAGGCTTTTATGCCCCAAGGAGGAATCCCCAAGAGTCCTCGAAATTGTTTGGGATGCGACTTGCAACTAGGCATAAAATGAAAACCGAGACTCGGATTGAGGAACCGTCGTATTTGTTGGATTCATGGGATAGAATTTTACCTAAATATCCCCTCACTCATGAGTTCCATGCCTCATAAGTTTCTTTAATCATTGATTTCACAAACTAGTGTTTTGCTCAGTTTGAAGCAATGCAACATTTGGATTAAGGGGCCAATTTACGAAACCATGCCTCCGGAGCGGATGTATAATTTGGTCACCTATTCCATGCTTAAACAAGATTGCAACATCTCATGGAACTCAAAAATGTTGCTCTGTTATTATTTTATGCCCTGAGAGGGAATTGGCCAAGAGTCCTCGAAATGGTTTGGCATGCGACTTGCAACTAGGCATAAAACAAAAACTGAGGCTCGGAATGAGGAACCATCATATTTGTTGGATTCTTGGAATAGGATTTTAGCTAGAGCACCCCTGACTTCTGGTTCCAACCCCTCGGAAGTGTATTTAATCATTTATTTCAAGAACTATTGTTTTGGTTAGTTTGAAGCAATGCAACATTTGGATTAAGGGGCCAATTTACAAAACCATGCCTCGGTAGCGGATCGATAATTTGGTCACCTAGTCCATGCATAAAATGAAAACCAAGACTCATATTGAGGAACCATCATCTCTGTTGGATTCCTAGCATAGGATTTTAGCTAGATCACCCCTCACTCCCGATTCCAACCCCTCAGAAGTTGTTTTTTTCATCGATTTCGATAACTAGTGCTTTGCTCAGTAAGAAGCAATGCACCATTTGGATTTAGGGGTCCAATTTATGAAACCATGCCTCGGGAGTGGATGGACATTTTGGTCACCTAGTCCATCGCTAAACAAGCATGCAACATCTTAGGGAACTCAAAAATGCTACTCCGTTAGGCTTTTATGCCCCGAGGAGGAATTGCCAAGAGTCCCCGAAATTGTTTGGGATGCGAATTGCATCTGGGCATAACATGAAAATTGAGACTCATATTGAGGAACCATCATCTCTGTTGGATTTATGGCATAGGATTTTAGCTAGATCACCCCTCACTATCGGTTCCAACCCCTCAGAAGTTGTTTTTTTCATTGATTTCGATAACTAGTGATTTTCTCAGTAAGAAGCAATGCGACATTTGGATTTAGGGGTCCAATTTATGAAACCATGCCTCGGGAGAAGATGGAAAATGTGGTAACCTAGTCCATGCCTAAACAATCTTGCAACATCTCACATAACTCAAAAATGTTGCTTCGTTAGTCTTTTATACCTTGAGCGGGAATTGGCCAAGAGTCCCCTAAATGGTTTAGGATGCGACTTGCAACTAGGCATAAAATGAATACCGAGACTCAGATTGAGGAACTGTCATCTCTATTGGATTCTTGGCATAGGATTTTAGCGAGAGAATGCCTCACTCCTAGTTCCAACCCCTCAGAAGTTGTTTTTTTCATTGATTTTGATAACTAGTGCTTTACTCAGTAAGAAGCAATGCAACATTTGGATTTAGGGGTCCAATTTACGTAACCATGCCTCGAGAGAGGATGGAAAATTTTTCCACCTAGTCCATGTCTAAAAAAGTATGCAACATCTCATGGAACTCAAAAATGGTGCTCCGTTAGGTTTTTATGCCCCGAGGAGCAATTGGCCAAGAGTCCCCGAAATGGTTTGGGATGCGACTTAAAAATGGTCATAAAAAAAAAAAGAGACTCGGATTGAGGAACCGTCGACTTCTTTGGATTACTAGGATAGGATTTCAGCTAGACCACCCCTCACTCCCTGGTTCCATGCCTCAGAAGTTGCTTTACTCATTGATTTCAAGAACTAGTGTTTTGCTCAATTTTAAGCAATGCAACATTTGGATTAAGGGGTCCAATTTACGAAACCATGCCTCAAGAGAAGATGGATAATTTGGTCACCTATTCCATGCATAAACAAGCTTGCAGCATCTAACAAAACTCAAAAATGTTGCTTCATTTGTCTTTTATGCCTTGAGCAGGAATTGACCAAGAGACCCCAAAATGGTTTGGGATGCAACTTGCAACTGCGCATAAAATGGATACCAAGACTTGGATTGAGGAACCGTCGTCTCTGTTGGATTCCTAGCATAGGATTTTATCTAGAGAACCCCTCACTCCCGGTTCCAACCCATCAAAAGTTTTGTTTTCATCAATTTCGATAACTATTCATTTGCTCAGTAAGAAGCAATGCAACATTTGGATTTAGGGGTCTAATTTATGAAAGCATTCCTCGGGAGAGGATGGACACTGTGGTCACCTAGTCCATGGATAAACAATCATGCAACATCTCATGGAACTCAAAAATGTTGCTTTGTTATACTTTTATGCCCCGAGGATGAATTGCCAAGAGTCCCCAAAATGGTTTGGGATGCGACTTGCAACTGGGCGTAAAATGAAAACCGAGACTCAGATTGAGGAATCGTCATCTTTGTTGGATTCCTGGCATAATATTTTAGCTAGAGCACCCATCACTCATGGGTGCGATGCCTCAGAAGTTGCTTTAATCATTGATTTTGAGATCTAGTGTTTTGCTCAGTTTGAAGCAATGTAACATTTGGATTAAGGGGCCAATTTATGAAACCGTGCCTTAGGAGTAAATGGATAATTTGGTCACCTAGTCCATGCCTAAACAATCTTGCATCATCTCACAGAACTCAAAAATGTTGCTCCGTTAGTCTTTTATGCCCTGAGCGGGAATTGGCCAAGAGTCTCCGAAATGGTTTGGCATGCGACTTGCAACTGGGCATAAAATGAAAACCGAGACTCAGATTGAGGAAATGTCATCTCTATTGAATTCCTGGCATAAGAATTTAGCTAGAGCACCCCTCACTCCCGGTTCCAACCCCTCAAAAGTTATTTTTTTCATCGATTTCGATAACTAGTGCTTTGCTTAGTAAGAAGTAATGCAACATTTGGATTTAGGGGTCCAATTTACGAAACCATGCCTCGAGAGAGGATGGACACTGTGGCCACCTAGTCCATGGATAAACAAGCATGTAACATCTTAGGGAACTAAAAATGCTGCTCCATTAGGATTTTATGCCTCGAGGAGGAATTGCCAAGAGTCCCCGAAATCATTTGGGATGCGACTTACAACTGGTCATAAAATGAAAACCGAGACTCAGATTGAGGAACCATCATCTCTGTTGGATTTCTGGCATAGGATTTTAGCTAGAGTACCCCTCACTTACAGGTGCCATGCCTTAGAAGTTGATTTAATCATTGATTTCAAGAACTAGTGTTTTGCTCAGTTTGAAGCAATGCAACATTTGGATTAATTGGCCAATTTACGAAACCATGCCTCAGGAGCTGATGGATAATTTGGTCACCTAGTCCATGACTAAACAAGCTTGCAACATGTCATGGAACTCAAAAATGTTGCTCCGTTAGTCTTTTATGCCCTGAGCGAGAATTGGCCAAGAGTCCCCGAAATGGTTTGACATGTGACTTTTAACTGGGAAAAAAATGAAAAATGAGACTCAGATTGAGGAACCATCCTCTCTGTTGGATTCCTGGCATAGTATTTTAGCAAGAGCACCCCTCACTCCCAGTTCGAACCCCTCGGAAGTTGATTTAATAATTGATTTCAAGAACTAGTGTTTTTCTCAATTTGAAGCAATGCAACATTTGGATTAATGGGCCAATTTACGGAACCATGCCTAGGGAGTGGATCGATAATTTGGTCACCTAGTCCATGTCTAAAAAATCTTACAACATTTCACGGAACGCAAAAATGTTGCTCCGTTAGTCTTTTATGCCCTAAGTGGGAATTAGCCAAGAGTCCCTAAAATGGTTTGGGATGCGACTTGCAACTGGGCATAAAATGAAAACCTGGACTCGGATTGAGGAACCATCATCTCTGTTGGATTCCTGGCATAGGATTTAGCTAGAGCACCCCTCACTCCCAGTTCCAACCCCTTAGAAGTTGTTTTTTTCATCGATTTCGATAACTAGTGCTTTGCTCAGTAAGAAGCAATGCAACATTTGGATTTAAGGGTCCAATTTATGAAACCATGCCTTGAGAGTGGATGGACACTGTGGTCACCTAGTCCATGGCTAAACAAGCATGTAACATCTCAGGGAACTAAAAAATGTTTCTCCATTAGGCTTTTATTCCATAAGGAGGAATTGCCAAGAGTCCTCAAAATGGTTTGGGATGCGACTTGCAACTGGGCATAAAATGAAAAATGAGACTTGAATTGAGGAATCATCATCTCTGTTGGATTCCTGGCATAGGATTTTAGCTAGAGAACCCCTCACTCCCGGTTCCAACTATTAATGTTTATCCCATTATTATAGTTCTTTTCATTTCAATAGATAAGAGCATAATAAGAACAAGATCAATGAGAAATACACATTCACAAGAGACACAACATTTATCCTGGGAAACCCTCTAGGGGAAGAAAACCCAACAAAAACTTCCTTATCATAAATAGCTTAAACAGTGTTCAAGAGATAACTCAAACCAATACAGAATGTCCTCCCCAAGATATGCACCACTCTTCTCCTCCTCTCTCTGGTAATTGCAGCTTGCCTCATAAGAGAAATGAGCAAGTGAGTTGTGTGTTTGAAGTGAGGTGCTAGCCTCTTATTTATACAAGACTGGCACATGTGAAAGGTCACAACTGGCAGGGCCGACCTCTCACTCTGGGTGGGTAAACCCACCTTTAATTAATTCTGGGTCTTCCATAATAATTGTTGGGGCCGACTTCTTATTCTTCCCTTTGTAATTGTCCGATAACCAATCCACAAAAGGGGATTTGGTCCTTATACAATTACCAACATGATTAATCCACAATGGGGATTAATCCAATAACAATAATAATAATAATGACATGATTAATCTGCAATGGGGATTTAATCCAATAATAATAAGAATGCTCTTCACAGATACATTATTTCAACACTCCCCCTTAACAAGAATGGTATTCTTCATCAGCATCAGGCGAGAGAAGTCTGCATCATCAATGGCATCTGGAGGATAGTATCGTTAATATCATCTTGAAACATCGGCTAGAACATTTACGAGTCATTAGAAGTTTTCTTCATCAGCAACATCATCATTCTCGAAAGAATGTTATCATCATCTACATCAAATATGTATCAGTAAAAATGATACCTCATCACAGCACTAGGCTGGCACATCACAGTACTACACTAGCTCAATGTCACAATGGTTAAGCTGGTAGCTCAGTGTCAGTCACATCTTTCTTTATGTCTAACAACTAGGTCAAAAGAAAGTAATATCATCATCTCACTTTACGTCTAACAACTAGGCCAGAAGCGAGGAATCACAACGTCATGCTTTACGTCTAACAACTAGGTCAGAAGCATGACTCATCTTGCTTTACGTCTAACAATGAGGTCAGAAGCAAGGAACACATCAACATCTTGCTTTACATCTAACAACGAGGTCAGAAGAAAGGAATCATCTTGCTTTACATCTAACAACTAGGTCAGAAGCAAGGAATCAGCGACGTCATGTTTTACATCTAACAACTAGGTCAGAAGCATGACTCATCTTACTTTACGTCTAACAGCTAGGTCAGAAGCAAGGATCACATGGCGTCATGATTTACGTCTAACAACGAGGTCATAAGCATGACTCATCTTGCTTTATGTCTAATAGCGAGGTCAGAAGCAAGGATCACACAGCGTCATGCTTTACGTCTAACAGTGAGGTCAGAAGCATGAATCATCTTGCTTTACGTCTAACAGCGAGGTCAGAATCAAGGATCACACGGTGTCATTCTTGACGTCTAATAGCGAGGTCAGAAGCATGACTCATCTTGCTTTACGTCTAACAACTAGGTCAGAAGCAAGGAATACATCTACTCCCCCTTTTAGGGAGGGTCCTTTCAGACAATACCAAGCTTATTTCGAAAGTGTTCAAACTTTACATGAGATAGAGGCTTAGTCAACAGGTCAGCAACATGTTCATCCGTGCTAATGTACTGGAGCTTCAAGGCTCCTATCTGTACCATGTTGCGGATGAAATTATAGAGGATTTCTATGTGCTTTGATCTGTTGTGGACAAAGGATTCTTTGTCATTTTAATGCATCTTTGATTGTCACATAGAATCGCAGTTTCTCTCATCTCCAAATCAAATAGGCCTGTCAGCAACTTTCGAAGCCATATAGCTTCGTAGCTAGAAAACATGCGGCAATGTACTCTGCTTCCACTGTACTGAGAGAAATACTGGATTGCTTCCTATTCTTCCATGAGATCATAGCTGATCCCAAACTGAAACAACATCTGGAAGTGATTTTTCTGTTAGCGACGCTTCCTACCCATTCTGCATCAGTATATCCACTCAATGTGAAGTCATGATCTCCATCATAGCTGAGACCATAATCCATTGTACCTTTAAGGTACCTCATCACATGTTTTGCAGCCACTAGGTGAACATNCCAGAAACTGACTCAAGGTGTTCACTGCAAAACAAATGTCTAGTCTGGTGTTCATCAGGTACATCAACGATCCAATAATCTATTTGTACAGAGTGGCATCTATCGAATCTGACGAAGTATCAACCAACAACTTCAGCTTCGCTTCCATGGGAGTATTCATGGACTTGCATTCTATCATGTTGAATCTCTTTAAGATTTCGACCGTGTACTTCCCTTGGTTAAGAAAGATTCTCTCTGGACTCTGCCATACCTCAAGGCCTATGAAGTAATGCATTAGACCAAGGTCTTTCATTTCAAATTCTGTGACAAGTCTCTATTTACATTTAGCGATGAGATTTTCTTCTCCAGTTAAGAATAAGTCATCCACATACAGTAATAGTATTACTGGTTCATTATCCATAATCTTGAAGTAGAGATTTGAATTTTCTTTACTCTTGGTAAAGACTAAGCTCGTCAAGAAACTGTCTATATGGCCATACCAAGCTCTCGGAGCTTGCTTCAATCGACAGACATGAGACTTCCTATCTTCAACCTCAAATCCTTGGGGTTTCTCTATATACACTTCCTCTTCGATAACACCATTCAACAAAGTTGTCTTCACATCCATCTGGTGCAACTTCCACTTCATCTTGGCAGCAAGAGCTATAATGGTTCTAATCGAAGTGTATCTGGCCACAGGAGCGACTGTCTCTTCATAGTCAATACCTTCCTTCTGGGAAAAGCCACGAGTGACAAATCTTGCTTTATATTTCTCAATACTTCCATCAGCAGCATGTTTTATTTTGAAGAGCCATTTTGATGATACCACATCCTTAATTTTTGGTCTGGGAACTATTTCCCATACATCATTCTTTATTATGGATTAGTATTCCTCTGTCATGGAATCTACCCATTCCTTCTTCTGGATGGCTTATTCAAAACATGTGGGTTCTTCATCAAGTAGATTTCACATCAAAGCCGTGTAACTAGAGAATGGCTTTGGTCTCTTCACCTGTCTCGTGGTTCCTTCTGGAACACCATACTTCTATCCATCTTGAATAAGCTCTCTTTCCCAAGAAGGCTTTATTTTATGGGAGAAGGTCATTTGAGGAGGTTCTTGAACTCTTGTTATATCATGATCTTCAGGAGTATCCTCATCAGGGGAAGCTATGACTTCCCTTACAGGTTCTGCAGCTCTGGGAACTTCCCTCATGAATTCTGTCGTTTTGGGATTTACAAGTTCCTCTTCATACATTTCTTCAAGATGGAATCTTCTCAATTTCTTAAGTGCTACTTATTCATCAAAGGTCACGTCCTTGCTGATCTCAATATGGCGGTGACTAGGTATGTAGATTCTGAAGGCCTTGGATACCTCACAGTATCCCACAAGTATTCCCTTCTTTCCAGAGGGTTCCAACTTGTTTCTTTTCTCTTTCGGTATATGGATAAACACTGGATAGCCAAATATTTTGAGATGGCTTACCTCTAGCTTCTTTCTAGTGAACATTTATTCTAGGGTTTTGAACCCAAGTGCACTATGGGATAATTTGTTCTGCACATAAACAACTGCCATTGCTGCTTCTACCCATAAGCACATAGGAAGATATTGATCATGAATCATGGTCTTCACAGCTTCCATGATTGTTCTATTCTTCCTTTCAACTACACTGTTTTGTTGAGGATTATAGGGAGTAGTTAGTTCCCTCTTGATCCTGACATCTCTGCAGAAGTTTACAAACTCCTTTGAGGTATATTCTCCTCCATTATCTGACCTAAGTATCTTAATCTTCCTTTCAGAAAGATTCTCTATCAAGGCTTTGAATTCCTTGAATTTACTGAATACTTCATCTTTAGATTTTAAGAAATATATCCAGGTCTTACGATAATAATCATCAATAAATGATACATAGTATACATACCTGCTAATGGAGGTTGATGGCATTGGGCCACACACGTCTGAATGAATGAGTTCCAATGCTCCTTCTGTTTTACTGTCCCTCTTTGGAAAAGGGTTCTTGATGTTATTCCCTTGCGCGCATCCATTGCATATGCCTTCGTGATCAACCTTGAGTTCTAGTAAACTTGTGACAGCTTTGCATATGTATGGTATTGCCTTGTAGTTGATGTGGGCCAATATTCTATGCCAAAGTTCGCATGAGTTTTCGATGGCATGGGTCATAGCAGTTTCTGGGTGACCCTTCAGCTTATATAA
>JASDQU010735467.1:160686-171197 GCA_032191745.1 Picea mariana
GTGTAACTTGAGAATGAGAAAATATCCATACACCTAAAGCACTACTGAGAAGAGACACTTGACATTTGAACCCTTGGAATATATTCTACATTCATCACTCGTTAGATGCAAATATTCAATGACCAAAATGGTAAGGAGATATGCTTAAGTGTAAACTTTATGTCTTACAATGCAATTTTCTTAGTTTTTAGTTAGATACTCAAATTTATTTTTATCATTATAAATTATTGGTTTAAAAAAAAATGGTTTTAATGTGAGAAAGTATTGCTCTTAAAAAAAAAATGGTTTATGGTTATTACACATTTATAAAAGGTTGTGGTTTATATGTAGTAGTGTGCATTTATAAAATGTTGTGGCTTATATGTAGTAGTGTGCATGTGAGGGTAACACATGTCATTTTGTTTCTCTATCCAGGTTGAGTGCTTTTGATATTGGTTTTATTGAGGCTCCTTGTTGCTTCAAGGTATTTCCTAATATCAATTATTCAAGTTGAATTCAACACCGTGTTTTTTGTTTTTTTTTATTTGATTTTGGTGTTGTTATCACTTTTAAGATGTTTGTAGAAATTATTGTCATTAGTAACAATTTTCATTAATGAGTTTTAGTGATTTTTTCTATTTTTATTACAAATATTTTTTTTTGTCAAGATTCTATGCTATTTAGAATTTAGAATTTCTTTTTAAATTAATCTTATTAATGAATTGAACCAACCCAATATTTTAATGGCCATTAGTGAATTGAAATTGACCACAAGTCAAGAGAACAACCACTTTGATACCATCTGAAGTTAAACTAGTAGTTCACTTCATAAAATAATTATTCATGAATATACAACCCTAGCATTGTTTATAATATAATCATATTACATAAGTAAAGATCAAGAATTAACTTGGACCATTTAATTGAAATGCATCACCACGACGTCTTTGACATACCCGATATTTCTCCCATGGATTTGATAGAAAATTTGTTGTGTTATCGATGCATTTAGGGTGCTAAACATTTCCAATATGCATTCCCAATTTTAAACTCATGCCATCACACTCTAATCCCATAGTCATGCTACAATAAATGAAATCTTTTTATTTAACTTCAATGCTATTACTACAGTGATTTCTTTCCTTGCAACAATTATTTTTTTATGAGTTATTCTCTGTCACAAATTATTTCAAAGTCGGGTCATGATATTGTAAGCTTGTTATTTCTACCCACTATTAGTGTTTCTAGAAAAAAGGAAAGTACATAGAAATTATTGCCACTATCAACAATTTTCACCAATAACTTTTGGTGACTTCTTCTACCATGAATACAAATTTCTCTGTCACGATTCTAGGCTACAAGCTAGAATTTAAAAATTATTTTAAAAATACTCTTATGAATGAATTTGACCACTATCTCAATATTTTTATTGCCACCAATAGATTGTAATTGACCACCAGTCAACGAAACAACCACTCTAATACCACTTGAAGGGAACTTGGTGGTTCACTTCATGAAATCATTGTTTATGAATATAAAACGTCAATGATGTTTATAAGATAATCATCTTACAACAATAAGGATAGAGAATCACCTAAGACCATTCATTTTCTTGATTTGGACACTTATAGCCTAATATATGCTTCTAGAGTACATGCTTCAACAACCATAAAATTTTGTAGATTTGAGGCACAAATGCTAATCCTACATGCACTTGAATAATCTCTTCATAGAATATATATGCCAACATGTCGTGTTGTCATTAGATGTGAGATAAGTGTTAGCTTGCCCACTATTGCCACATATTAGTTATCCCTAGTTGCCACTTGTTCCATGTGTAACACTGTTATTAGATGTGAAGATTTCCACCTATTAGTTATCTATTATTTCCACCTTATCCCCTCATCCATGCATCATGTTGTCGTTGGATGTGAAGAATGCTACTTGTCAGTTACCTTAATTTACCACCTCATCACTTGGTTAATGTGTCAGGCCACCATTGGATGTAAAGAATGCCAAATTTCAACTATCCTTGTTGCCACCTCATCATCTAGTTGCTATTTCAAGTTGTCATTAGATGTGAAGAAGGATTAAGGGGTGAAGATGGTTGGATTAGTTAGCTCTGGTTACCACTTGGTCCAATGTCATGTTTTCATTGGATGTGAAGAATGCCACTTGTTATTTAGACATGGTTTCCACCTCATCACTTGGTCCATGTGTCACATCATCATTGGATGTGAGTAATGCCACATATTAGTTAGCCTAGGCTACCACCTCATCACCTAGTCCATTTGTCATGTTGTCATTGTATGTGAAGAAGGGTTTAGGGAAAAAGATGGATGGGATGGATGGAGCATGGTGGATGATCTCTAAGGTGGATGACCGTGTGCACGGTTGATGATATATGATACAAAAAAGGATTTTTATAATGTTGGTATATAACCTCCTATATTTTATTGTATAGATTTTATTTGAGGATTGCCTTAATAAGTGGACAAACTCAACCTTTATGGTGAGTCTATTTTTTTGATGAGGCAAAATTCTGCCTCCATTCTACTCATTTTCTTGAAATTCTAACGATGTGGTTTATCTCAAAATGAGCCAAAACTATTAATAAAAAAGTTCAATAATCAAAATTCCCATCAATTAAACAAAACTATATAATTTTTCACAAAATTTCTATAAAATTAAATTAAAAAAAAAAATGAATTCATCTATTTATTAACTTACTCCTCTCTTTAAAACATCATCCTTCATGAATCTTATAATATATTTCTTTTAATACTAAGTTTCCAAAAAAATGACACTTTATCCACTCTCTTGACCATGAAAGAGCCCTCACATAGACTTCACTATCAATTTAAACTTTTTCCACTAATCTAAAATATAGTTGTAATGTCGATATATCAATTATTTGGAGGTTTTTGAATCCCTTACCTGTTTTTTTTCCACAAGAAAATTGCACATTATATTAAGATATATAATCTGTTGACATAGTCATAAAATCCATTACAATCAAAGGCTTAGCCTTGTGACTTCTCCACCAAAAAAAAAACTAGCTCCATCTCATATCAAAAGACAAATGATACCATTGCTTCGACATGGTGACTATCCAAAAAAAATAGCACCATAATATAACTATCTCCATAATGACAACAGTGAAGAACTTATGCAAAGAAAGTTTGACACTACATTCAAACCTCAAAATATCCTCAGAAAAAACTCATAAATATCAACATGATTTAGATAGTAGAAGTTAGTACATATTTATATGAGCTCTTGGTCCCTCATGACCATCATTCGATCGATTGAAAGCGATAGCTCCAGGATGCTCATATAGAGCTTGTTTTGATAATGAATTAGCCTCCTGATTTTCTTCTCTGAAGATGTGGGCAAAAGTGATGACAGAAAAGTGCTTGATGAGATCCCTTACTCAATCTTTCCAATAGTCAATGGAATTTACATGCAAAGAACCAATATTATTTATCCAATCAATAACTATTTTGGAATCAATAACGAATAGTCTATCCATGTCAAATTTCAATGCATACAGAAACAGTTTGAAAAAATTTCAACGTTGGCCCCATTCACATGTCACTGTTGTCCACCTCTAGTATTTTTATGGTGTTGATTAAGAAATCAACGAAAAAGAGGTATTTTTCATCACAAATATGACACAGATACATTGTATATACATTAATGTAGAACTTGAAATAAAAATGAATAAAGACTGATGGAAACTTAAAACTTGCGTCAACCAAATTGTGTACTTTGAAAGAAAATTAGGGTTTATGGTTTACATGATGAATTGATGATGGAATAAAGTGGGTGTGTGAGTCAAATTTGAGCCCATAAAACCTCCCATATAGTTAATTCATGTGAATATTCTATCCATGCCAAATTTCAGTGCATACAAAAACTGTTTGAAAACATTTCAACGTTGGCCCCATTCACATGCCACTGTTGTCGGTGTCTAGTCCTAGTACACTTTTCGTTCCTTGTTCTGTGTTCCTCATTCATCGTTACTTGTTCCTTTTTCCTTTTTCCTCATTCCTTGACCATGGTGTAGTCCCCAAGATCCATTAATTTTGTACAAAACATACTAATGGCATAAAATGTCCCACACAAAGACCAAATATCCGCTACATAAGTCTTTTGTCTTTTTTCAAGGACTATGTAATGAATCTCAATTCTAAGAAGATTCAAATAGGACCTAAGAACCTTATGTTCTTTCCTTAGCCATGGGTGACATAACACTATCATAAAATAGTCAAATTGTTACATTTCATTGTCATGCATCATGTGTACCGAGGGCTTGAGCCACCACAAAGGAAACATAGAAAGAATATTTGTCTTATGAACAAGATATATATAATACTATCCATTTTGAGGTTTGGCATAGAGATTGTTATTATAGACTACACTAAATTGCACCATATTATAATCCCTACACTCCTCGCAAACCATGTAACACCATTCAAATTAGACACATTCTTGCGATGAATTAGCTATACTATCGACGAACGTTTTTCGTCGATAGTATAGCTATTTCATCGCAAGATTATTTAAATTTGTCTCTCTTGCGACGATATCAAATGATTCTTGGATTTATTTAATATTTGGTTTATCAACTTGAAATTAAAATTTGATACTTTGCAAGCTAGTTGCACCTTGAGTCAAATACAAATATGAAATTTGGAATCATTAACATATCTACTAGAACAAATGAAAAATAGGGTTTATGGTTTACATTATGATATGATGATGGAATAAAGTGGGTGTGTGAGTAAAATTTGAGTCCAGAAACCCTCCCATATCGTTAAGGCATGCAAATAGCCTATCCATGCCAAATTTCAATGCATACAGAAATAGTTTGAAAAAATTTCAATGTTGGCCCCATTCACATGTCACGGTTTCCCGCCTCTAGTATTTTTATGGTGTTGATTAAGAAATCAACAAAAAAGAGGGATTTTTCATCACAACTATGACACAGATACATTGTATATACATTAATATAGAACTTGAAATAAAAATGAATAAAGACTGACGAAAACTTAAAACTTGCGTCAACCAAATTGTGTACTTTGAAATAAAATTAGGGTTTATGGTTTACATGATAAATTGATGATGGAAGAAAGTGGGTGTGTGAGTCAAATTTGAGCCCAAAAAACCTCCCATATAATTAATGCATGCAAATAGTCTATCCATGTCAAATTTCAGTGCATACAAAAACTGTTTGAAAAAATTTCAAAGTTGGCCCCATTCACAGGTCATTGTTGTCAGTGTCTAGTCCTAGTACAATTTCCGTTCCTTGTTCCTTATTATGTGTTCCTCATTCCTCATTCCTTGTTCCTTTATCCTCATTCCTTGACCATGGTGTAGTCCCCAAGATCCATTAATTTTGTACAAAACATACTAATGGCATAAAATGTCCCACACAAAGACCAAATATCCGCTACATAAGTCTTTTGTCTCTTTTCAAGGACTATGTAACAAATCTAAATTCTAAGAAGATTAAAATAGGACCTAAGAACCTTATGTTATTTAATTAACCATGGGGGACATAGCACTATCATTCAATAGTCAAATTGTTACATTTCATTGTCATGCATCATGTGTACCGAGGGCTTGAGCCACCACAAAGGAAACATACAAAGAATATTTGTTTGATGAACAATATATATATGGTACTATCCATTTTGAGGTTTGGCATAGAGATTGTTCTTATAGAATACACTAAATTGCACCATATTATAATCCCTACACTCCTTGAAAACCATGTAACACCATTCAAATTAGACACATTCTTGTGACGAATTAGCTATACTATTGACGAACTTTTTTCGTCGATAGTATAACTAATTCGTCGCAAGATTATTTACATTCATATCTCTTGCAACGATATCAAATGATGCTTGGATTCATTTCATATTTAGTTTATCAACTTGAAATTAAAATTTGATACTTTTCAAGCTATCTGGACCTTGAGTCAAATACAAATATGAAATTTGGAATCATTAACATATCTAAGAGAACATATAAAAAATAGGGTTTATGGTTTACATGATGATATGATGATGGAATAAAGTGGGTGTGTGAGTGAAATTTGAGTCCAGAAACCCTCCCATATAGTTAAGGCATGCAAATAGTCTATCCATGTCAAATTTCAATGCATACAAAAATAGTTTGAAAAAATTTCAACGTTGGCCCCATTCACATGTCACTGTTGCCTGCCTCTAGTATTTTTATGGTGTTGATTAAGAAATCAATGAAAAAGAGGTATTTTTCATCAAAAATATGACACATATACATTGTATATACATTAATGTAGAACTTGAAAGAAAAATGAAGAAATACTGAAGCAAACTTAAAACTTGCGTCAACCAAATTGTGTACTTAGAAAGAAAATTAGGGTTTATGGTTTACATGATGAATTGATGATGGAAGAAAGTGGGTGTGTGAGTCAAATTTGAGCCCAGAAACCCTCCCATATCATTAAGGCATGCAAATAGTCTATCCATGTCAAATTTCAGTGCATACAAAAACTGTTTGAAAAAATTTCAACGTTGGCCCCATTCATAGGTCACTGTTGCCAGTGTCTAGTCCTAGTACAATTTCCATTCCTTGTTCCTTGTTCTATGTTCCTCGTTCCTCATTCCTTGTTCCTTGTTCCTAGACCATAGTGTATTCCCCAAGATCCATTAATTTTGTACAAAATATACTAATGGCATAAAATGTCCCACACAAAGACCAAATATCTGCTACATAAGTCTTTTGTCTTTTTTCAAGGACTATGTAACGAATCTCAATTATAAGAAGATTCAAATATGAACTAAGAACCTTATGTTATTTACTTAACCATGGGTGAAATAACACTATCATTCAATAGTCAAATTGTCACATTTCATTGTCATGCATCATGTGTACTGAGGGCTTGAGCCACCACAAAGGAAACATACAAGATATATATGGTACTATCCATTTTTGAGGTTTGGCATAGAGATTGTTCTTATAGACTACACTACATTGCACCATATTATAATCCCTACACTCCTTTAAAACCATGTAACACCATTCAAATTAGACACATTCTTGCAACAAATTAGCTATACTATCGACAAACTTTTTTCGTTGATAATATAACTAATTTGTCGCAAGATTATTTACATTCGTCTCTCTTGCAAGGATATCAAATTATGCTTGGATTCATTTCATATTTGGTTTATCAACTTGAAATTAAAATTTGATACTTTGCAATATAGTTGGACCTTGAGTCAAATACAAATATGAAATTTGGAATCATTAACATATCTACTAGAACATATGAAAAATAGGGTTTATGGTTTACATGATGATATGATGATGGAATAAAGTGTGTGTGTGTGTGAGTGAAATTCGAGTCCAAAATCCCCCTCATATCATTAAGGTATGCGAATAGTTTATCCATGTCAAATTTCAATGCATACAGATACAGTTTGAAAAATTTTCAATGTTGGCCCCATTCACATGTCACTGTTTCCTGCCTCTAGTATTTTTATGGTGTTGATTAAGAAATCAAGAAAAAAGAGGGATTTTTCATGAAAAATATGACACAAATACATTGTATATACATTAATGTAGAACCTAAAAGAAAACTGAAGAAAGACTGAAGCAAACTTAAAACTTGTGTCAACCAAATTGTGTACTTTGAAAGAAAATTAGGGTTTATGGTTTACATGATGAATTGATGATGGAAGAAAGTGGGTATGTGAGTCAAATTTGAGTCCATAAGCCCTCCCATATCGTTAAGGCATGTAGATAGTCTATCCATGACAAATTTCAGTGCATACAGAAATTGTTTGAAAAAATTTCAACGTTGGTAAAGACCGATGCAAACTTAAAACTTGGAAACTTAAAACTATGACACTTATAACTATGATTCAAACTTAAAACTATGACAATTAAAACTTGCAAACTTAAAACTATGACGAAAACTTAAAACTATGACACAGATACATTGTATATACATTAATGTAGAACCTGAAAGAAAAATGAAGAAAGACTGATGCAAACTTAAAACTTGCGTCAACCAAATTGTGTACTTTGAAAGAAAATTAGGGTTTCAAAAAAAATTCTATAGAAATGACAAACATGTTCATCGAAACTTCGTTGATGCAATACTGTGACAAAAATATTGATGAAATCTTATATGATCATGATGGTATAAAAATGAAAGAGCTTCTCTTGGTTTCAAGAATAATTTATCCTCTACTGAACAAGGCTAACCATGTGAAGGTGGAAGCTCATATGGCCCCTGCCCTACCATCACATCACTCTCAATTGATCCCCAAAACCCAATCTATAAAATAGAAAATAATTGAAAGCAACGTCTTATTAAGATTCATGCATAGAAACTACAAAAACAAAAATTAATGAAGGTACATGAAATTATGTGTTTCTAAATGATATTTTTAGTCTACCACGTACTTTAGTATATTGGCAAGTATTTTCAAGTTTCACATAATAATTAAACAAGATGTAACATATGATATAAAAACATCGCATAAAACTTAAAAACATGTAATTAACCCATGACATTATAAGTAAATTATTTTAAGAGAATAATTCATACAAATTAAAATATTATATAGTCACGTACCTAATCAAACCTCAACTTCTGTTTAATTATCCTTATTCTGTATCTTGATATTCTTCATCGAACTCGACATCTATATGATCATCTAGATCAGAAACTATGTTGAAAGGATTGATGATATCATCATCGTCATCAATGTCATTTTCGAGCATATTTTCATCGACATCATCATCAAGAACTGCAATATTGTCTCCTACGCTTGGATCATGATCTTCTTCATCTTCTTCATCTAGCGACGCTGCATGATATTCCGGCTCTGTTTGATCTGTCGAATCATCTTCATGATATTCAATATCATCTTCTTCCCGTAAATGAGTATACTTAATTGGCCTTCCTCTTGGATCATATCTAACAACAAATGACCAATCCCTTTCACCTGGAACATTTGAGTAAAATACATGTTCACATTGGCTTGGAAAAACATAGCGATCATGTCCTCTTTCAAACAACGTTGTTTTAATCATTGGAAATCCGTTGGCATGTTGAATAATAGTTTTTTCCTCACTGCGTTCATGCATTCGTAACCTATACCAGTTGACATCGAATAGAACTAATTTGAAGGAATTAAAGTCACACTCAAGTATATCATTTAAATATCCATAGCATCTATTTTCAGATTCTCGGGGATGTCTTTCATTCCTAGAGGAAACATTAGTGACTTGGAATACCACAATTATCCCACTATTAGAAGTTTTCCTAGTTTCATCCAATTGTTTGATGCAAAATTTACGACCATTGCACCACATAGGCTTATGGTGTTTCAACTGCAATATGTAAGATATGTAAAAGATGCATTGTCAATTAATAAATTAACATATATTTATATAACTTCGAAAGTATCTAAAAAATATAGTACACATGTAGTCACATTAATATAATATAAAATAATTGAATAAAATGGGTGAATTTTCTTACTTGTCCATATTTCAAACCATATGATAAATAAATTTCCCTTTGTGTAACATTGGAATCTCCGTTACGACGAGCTTCTCTAACCAATTCAGACAGTCATTGCCATGATAACCTACCTCCATTATGTTGTTTACATCTTTCAATCCATACATTCATCCAGTCAAGATTATTTTCTATGTAAAAATGCAGTGAATCCCACTCTTGAGAAACTGAATCAAAAAATCATAATTCACCAATATTAAATATTAGTTATAATGTCCAATATGTAGGTAATTATAAATATTAATAATTTATGAAATAAATTATATTAATATATTAATGAGTATGATCATATACACAAAAAATGAAACTTATATGTATTATTAATATAATTTTTCACAAATATTAATATATTACCTCTCATTTTTCTCATTCTACCTTGCCCCAACAGATGCTCGTGATCTTCAAATTTTTTGATGGAGTTCACATTCCAAATGCGATCCACTACATGCATAGTTGGCACTGCTAATTTAGGAAGATGATGACTAATATACACCATGGATAGATATATCATATATCCCTCCACCATAGAACCCTCAAGACGTTCTCTTTGTCTAACCAACGCCTTTAATGATTTCAAGTGCCTCTCCACCATCCACATTGACCTTGTGTGAACAGGTCCACAAATTTCAATCTCCTCAACTTGGTGTATGAGGTAGTGTTCTTGTGCATTGAAAAATGTTGGAGGTATATACTTTTTCATTTCACAGATTAGACGAGAAAATTTTCTCTTCCAATACTTTATATCATCTTCATGGATTTCTTTCAATGACAACCATCTACATGAGATCATGACACAAGAAAATAACATGTTTCAACATAACATAATATAATATATTACATTACAAGTAAAACACGTGTCATTAAGTACACCAATAATTCGAAAGAACATTTTGCATATAAATCACAACTACTTACCTCATGTATTTTCCAAGATCATATATAA
>JASDQU010735467.1:196756-208485 GCA_032191745.1 Picea mariana
AAGGAGTCAAAGAGACCAAGCTCAGGAGGAATAGTTTTGTTGTGAACATCACAGGAATAGACCCCGGTGAGATTCAAACTAAGAGAATCCTTGGAGCAGGAGAAATTCCCAAGGAGGAGAATTGACGGGCAGGGATCGCAGGAGGAACTCGTGAAATCCCGCTGACCGTTAGATCTGAGAAGAGTTGCGAGGGAATTAACCTGCAGGCATTGGAAGAATCAAGCCATCGCATATCGGAGTTCGGCGTTTGGAGAGACAAGAGTTTTGAACTCATTGAAATTGCGAATAGCGATTTCCCAATTTAACGGGAGCCGTCGATCATCATAGGGACACGTGGCATCAGATCTCGGAGATCGGGATTCGGTGTTCGGGGTTTTCGACACCAAAGAAAACTCACATCGTGGATTCGCGATCCGTGAAATCCCGACGGCGATGTGGCAGAGTGGGACCACGGGGTTTTAGTGAAGTACAGGTGTCGTTGTATTGGAGTTCGAAGGTGGAAGGTCCAAGTTCGCACGTGCATCGGAGATCAGCACATCTGGCATCGGGGATTGTCAGTTCGAGTTGTTGACATCACAGATAACGATTTCCCGATAGGGGAATCCCCGACATACAAAGTGTTGACCTTTTGACCATCGGGTTTTGGGGAAGTGAAAGACCCGATATTGTGAGCGTTGAACTCGCGAACTCGCGAGTTCCGATTTCTAGATAAGCGAGGGGAAGATCGTAGAAGGAGTTGTTGTGGGTAGGAAATATCCCGAGAGGAGTAGGAAGAATCTCCGACTCTTCGGGCCGATACTGAAGAAGGTCCTGGTGGAAGCGGCTGCTGCTGAGAGCGGTTGCATCAAAGTGGTATCAGAGCCTGAGAACTTGTCTGTATATTTCAGGCAAGAGGGGCAAAGAAGAGAAGGAACACTCTGATACACACGACTTGCGTCAGAGTGGTATCAGAGCGGGAGTATCTTTTCTTTCTGAAGCAGAGACAGAAGAGACATAATTCCGCCGCGAAGAGAATGGCAGTCGCCTGATTGTGAGGACAGGGATGCCCGAAGAAGAGGTAGGCCAGCAGGAACCCCAGAGATGGAACGATAGATACGAGATCTCAGGGCGAGACTCGAAGAGATGGAGACCACCCAAAGGCGTGGAGCTGGTGCAGTAGAGTTCAGTGATTCCGAGGTGGAGGAGGAAGCTGGACATGATGAAGGGGAGGTCTCAGCAGAGGATGCCTCAATGGAGAGGTTGATCAGAGCCATCGCTAGGATGAGCTCGAAGACGAAGATGGACATTCCCGTTTATGAGGGAAGTCTAAATGCAGAGGAGTTGTTGGATTGGATCCGAGCACTCGACACCTACTTCAATTACGAAGATATCGAAGAGGACAAGAAGGTAAGGCATGTTGTCACGAAGTTGAAAGGACATGCAGCCTTATGGTGGGATGAATTGCAGGCTGATAGGGACTGTAAAGGAAAACAGAAGATCAAGAGCTGGGATCGGATGATCGCTAAAATGAAGGCAAAATTCATTCCAAGAGATTACCAGATCACTCTATTCAGGCGTATGTAGAACCTGAGACAGAAGATGATGACGGTGAAGGAATACACCGAGGAATTCTACAGGCTCAACATTCGAGTTGGTCATCGGGAGAGTGATGAAGAGAAGGTGGAAAGGTACCTGAATGGGTTGAGGTTTGACATTCAGGACGAGTTGAGCATGGTTACCATTAGGACGGTGGAAGATGCGTACCAGATGGCTCTGAAAGCCGAAGAGAAGCTGAGCTGCAAGTAGGGACAGCGAGGGCGAGGCAGAAGCCATCCCAGAGGCAAGGTGATTGCCCAGGAAAGAATTCAGAAGCCCAAGGAGGATTGGAGGAGACCTCAGGGTAAGCTGGAGAGAGGTGGATCCTCACTGCAGAGGCAGCCACAAACTGAACAAAGGTAGCAATATGYTGAGCYGAGGAGGCAACATGTAGAGCAGGGTGGCGGATATGCTGACACCAACACAATTCCTCGTACCCRAGGTAGAGGAAGAGGTCGASGAGGAGTTATCACATGTTTTACATGTGAAAAGGACTGACACAAAGCCGTTGACTGTCCAGACCAGAAGATGGACAGAGGAAAAGCTCACATCACTGAGGCGCAGAGGCGTGATGATGAGGATGAAGACACCGGAAGTGGGAAGTCACTAACAGTGCACAAAGTTCTCTTGAAATCTGAGAAATAGGTGGAGGACACAGCGCAAAGATGCAGACTGTTCAGGACCACGTGCAAGACCAAGGGCTGGAAATGCAAGGTCATAGTGGACAACGGAAGCACCGACAATCTCGTTTCAATCAAGATGGTGGAAAACCTGGAGCTGGAGATGAACAGACACCCGAGTCCATACAAAGTGTCATGGCTGCAGAAAGGACACAAGTAAGTGTTACGAAACAATGCTTGGTTGAATTTAAAATGGGTGAATATAAAGATAAAATTATGTGTGATGTTATACCCATGGATGTCTGTCATGTATTATTGGGTAGACCATGGCAGTATGATAGGAATGTGGTTCATGATGGGAGAATGAACACATATACCTTGGAGAAGGATGGGAAAATGCACACACTGCTTCCGATAAAGGACAAGGAAGTGAAGCCGGAAGTAACCAGCACAATACTTCTCATGAGTGGGAAGGAGCTTCTCACAGAGATGGAGAAGGATGAAGATCCACAATTCTTTGTTGTCAGGAAGCCAAGAATTGTCCTGACAAGCACAAGAGTGGACGACTTACCAGAGGAGATTCAGGAACTGCTGGGAGAGTTCGTTGATATCATCGTGGACGAACTACCTCGTTCGTTGCCACTGATGCAGAGTGTGAGTCACCATATTGACCTCATACCAGGAGCAAGCTTGCCGAATAAGGCAGCGTACAGGTTGACACCTCAGGAAAACGAGGAGGTCAAGAGATAGGCACAGGATCTGCTAGATAAAGGACTAGTGAGGGAAAGTCTCAGTCTGTGTGTTGTTCCAACAGTACTTAGTCCGAAAAAGGATGGAGGCTGGAGGATGTGTACAGACTCCAGGGCGATAAATAAAATCACCATCAGGTACAGGTTTCCACTGCCGAGAATGGATGACTTGATGGATTGCCTGAGTGGGGCAAATTATTTTTCAAAGATTGATCTCAAGAGCGGATATCATCAGATCCGGATGAGAGAGGGAGATGAATGGAAGACAACATTCAAGACAAACGAGGGTTTGTACGAATGGTTGGTAATGTCATTTGGTTTGACAAACGCGTCGAGCACATTTATGAGGCTGATGAATGAAGTCCTGCGGGAATTCATTGGCAAATTTGTGGTCGTGTATTTGGATGACATATTAATTTTAAGCAAGACCAAGGCTGAACATTTGAGGCATTTAGCCATTGTGATGAGAAGATTGCAGCAGGAGAAGCTGTTAATTAATTTGAAGAAGTGTTCCTTCATGCAGACAGAACTCATTTATTTGGGTTTTGTAATCTCGGCAAATGAATTGAAGATGGATCCTGAAGAGGTAGAAGTAATCAGGAATTGGCCATCGCCGAGGAATGTTTTTGAGGTAAGGAGTTTCCATGGACTGGCTAGTTTCTACCGAAATTTCATTCAAAATTTTAGTGGAATTAGCGCAGCAATGATGGATACGGTGAAGAAGCGGCATAAATTTTTTCATTGGACAGCCGAGGCTGAACGAAGCTTCAATCAGTTGAAGCGAAAGATAACAGAGCAACCAATTCTGGTGCTGCCAGATTTTCAGAAACATTTCAGGTGAAATGTGATGCCAGTGGGTATGCTGTTGGAGGAGTCCTGAGTCAGGATGACAGACCTGTTGCATATTACAGCGAGAAGTTGGATGATGCAAAGTTGAAATACTCCACATATGACAAAGAGTTCTATGCCATCATACAGGCATTAAAGAAGTGGAGGCATTACTTGATACCCAAGGAATTTGTTTTGTACAGTGATAATCACGCATTGCAATTCGTGAGTCAGCAGGAGAAGTTGAACCAGAAGCATGCGAAATGGGTAGAGTACATGCAAAATTTTACATTTGTGATCAAGCACATTTCGGGGACTGCTAACAAAGTGGCTGACGCTTTGAGCAAGAAATGTTTATTGCTGCAGGAGTTTAGATTCAAAACGATGGGTTTTGAAAATCTGAAATATATGTATGCAAGTGATGCAGACTTCGGGGAAGCATACGAGGCAGCCGAGAATCCAGTTCTTAGGGATCGGAGTCCGTGGCTGGATTATATGATCCAGGATGGATTGTTGTTTAAAGGAAATCAACTGTGCATTCCAGATTGCTCCATGAGGGAGAATTTGGTAAGAGAAAAGCATAGTGGAGGATTAGCAGGTCACTTTGGACATGACAAAACATTCGCCAAGCTGAGCGAATCATATTATTTTCCAGGGATGCGCACTGATGTTAAACGATTTGTTGACAGATGCAGGATATGTCAACATGCGAAAGGCCGAAAGCAGAACACAGGGTTATATCAGCCATGGCCCATACCTGAGAGGCCATGGGAAGCCATCAGCATGGATTTTGTTCTGGGTTTGTCGAGAACACAACGAGGAGTTGATTCCATCTTTGTAGTGGTGGACAGGTTTTCAAAGATGGCACATTTTATCCCTTGTCATAAGACTAGCGATGCAACCCACATCGCAAATTTGTTTTTCAAGGAAATTGTCAGATTGCATGGATTGCCGAGGAGCATAGTCTCAGATCGGGATACGAAGTTCATAGGTCATTTTTGGAGGACGCTATGGAATAATTTGGGGACTGACTTGGCATTCAGTTCTGCTTACCATCCGTAGAAATATGGGCAAACCGAGGTGGTCAATAGGAGCTTGGGAGACTTATTGAGGAGCCTGGTAATGGAGCATCACACCAATTGGGATCAGATCCTACCATAGGCAGAGTTTGCGTACAACGATTCGGTGAATTGGAGTACAGGAAAGAGTCTGTTTCAAGTTTTGTATGGGACACAGCCGAGAGGAGTGTCTGAGCTCAGGGAGTCAGAACAGGCTGAAACTAGCAGCGCGAGAGCTGAGGAGTTTGCTGAAGCGATGCAGGAACTTCACGCGGAGGTGAAGCAACGACTACAGAGATCAAATCAGGAATATAAACGCAGAGCCGATCAGAGAAAGAGGCAGCTTCAGTTTGAAGTTGGGGATATGGTTCTGGTGCACTTGAGGAAAGAAAGGTTCCCGAGGGGAACATATAACAAGATCAAGATGAAGAAGATCGGGCCGTGCAGAGTCCTGAGGAAATTTGGCGAAAATGCATATGAGCTTGAGTTGCCAGAGGGCATCGAGATATCTCCGATATTCAATATTTCAGATTTATACCCATATAGGGCTGGAGAAGCAGAAGCTGGAACTAAGGGACCAGTGGTCCAGTGGCAGAAGTAGATGCCAGTAGCAGGAAAACCTCAGATGGAGTGCATAGTGGACAAGCGAGTAGGAAGGAAGACCAGGAGGAAGCAGTATTTTGAGTACCTAGTGAAATGGAAAAATCACCCAGTGGAGGATGCCAGCTGGGAGACAGAGGCAGTGATACAAAAGCATGGGTATACTGTGCAGGAGCTCATGGACAGGAGCCCATGAAATCTTTTGAGCCGAGGAGTATGATGCAGGAGCATCCACACCTCATCAAGCGAGCCAGCGCATGGAGAAATAACATACAGTTGGACAGTGCCAACACATATATTTTGAAATACTTTGGAAAGTTGTTGCGCCGCCATTTGAATGAAAGCATTCATAAGAAGCGCACTTGTATTGTATTATAGATAGGAAGGCATTTAATAGTTTTTAATGCTGTTAGATAGGAATTAATTGTAGATTTGATAGATAGAGAATTCAAGAGGGAAAACGAAATACAGGCACCCTCCTTTGTATCATTGTATCATGATTCATTCAGGGCATTTCAGCATTGAGAGCAAGAAGAGAAGAGCAGAGAACCTGTGAAGAATCCCCATGTACAGATATTGAATTAATAGGAAAGCTTTGATTCAATTTCATGGATGTGATTATTCTCTGTGTGTTGTTGATATTATGCTGTTGCATATTTGCTTCTTATTATGCTTTTTTTTTATATGCTATGTATATGATTTCATGGTAGGTTTGAAATCTAGGTGAGAGACGAGAATAAGTTTCAATTGTTTCTCTGTTCGAGCTAGGAGATTCCTGCATAGACTGCAGTTGAATTCCTCCGCATAGAGTGCGTTGAGGAGGCTCTACAGTTAAACTCTTATTCTTCTCTGCCCAGAGTTGTGTTGGGATGTTTGAAGCCGTGCAGGTGAAGTGCAGGCCAAGGTTGAAGTCTCAGCAGTTTGTCTGAGAAAAGGAAGACAGGGTTCACTGTGGCTGTGAGTGCACAGAATCTGAAGGCTCCAACACTTTGAGAGATGTTGGAGGTCCGTTGAGAAAATCGCTGGTGAAATCTCTGAAGGAGTCAGAGGGACCAAGATCAGGAGGGATAGTTCCGTTGTGAACGTCAAAGGAACAGACCCCGGTGAGATTTGAACTAAGAGAAGCCTTGGAGCAGGAGAAATTCCCAAGGAGGAGAATTGACGGGCAGGGATCGCAGGAGGAACTCGCGAAATCTCGCTGACCGTTAGATATGAGAAGAGCTGCAAGGGAGTTAACCCGTAGGCACAGGAAGAATCAAGCCATCGCATATTGGAGTTCGGCGTTTGGCGAGACAAGAGTTTCGAACTTGTTGAAATCACGAATAGTGATTTCCTGATTTAACGGGAGCCGTCGATCATCATAGGGATGCGTGGCATCAGATCCTGGAGATCACGATTCGACGTTTGGGGTTTTCGACACCAAAGAAAACTCACACCGTGGATTCGCGATCCGTGAAATCCTGACGGTGATGTGGCAGAGTGGGACCACGGGGTTTTAGTGAAGTACAGGTGTCGTTGTATTGGAGTTCGAAGGTGGAAGGTCCAAGTTCGCACGTGCATCGGAGATCGGCACATCGGGCATCGCGGATTGTCAATTCGAGTTGTTGACATCGCAGATAACGATTTCCCGATAGGGGAATCCCCGACATACAAAGTGTTGACATTTTGACCATCGGGTTTCGGGGAAGTGAAAGACCCGATATTGTGAGCGTTGAACTCGYGAACTCGCGAGTTCKGATTTCCCGATAAGCGAGGGGAAGATCGCAGAAGGAGTTGTTGTGGGTAGGAAAKCTCCCGAGAGGAGTAGGAAGAGTCTCTGACTCTTCGGGCCGATACTGAAGAAGGTCCTGGTGGAAGCAGMTGCTGCCAAGAGCGGTTGCATCAAGAATCCAACACTCGACCATTGACCTCACGATAGTGCGAAGTCTGATCTCTCGATTGTAACGAGGGATAGCGAGAAGAGTTCTGTGGGTGCATATTTCCCGATAGGGAAATAGAAGGACTGGTTAGTGTTCTTCGGGCTGTGAGAAGGCGAATATCCTGTGAGTTGACGTGACCTTTCGACCTACGGGTTGTGAAGGGAGCGGCGTTGGTGTCAGGTTTCTAGAATCAAATTTGAATGACACACCCACTTTCTTCCATCATCAATTCATCATGTAAACCATAAACACTAATTTTCTTTCAAAGTACACAATTTGGTTGATGCAAGTTTTAGGTGTTTGTCAGTCTTTATTAATTTTTCTTTCAGGTTCTACATTAATGTATATACAATGTATCCATTTCATAGTTGTGATGAAAAATCCCTCTTTTTCGTTGTTTGCTTAATCAACACCATAAAAATACTAGAGGCAGGCAACAATGATATGTGAATGGGGCCAACATTGAAATTTGACCTAGATAGACTATTTGCATGCCTTAACGATATGGGAGGGTTTCTGGACTCAAATTTCACTCACACACCCACTTTCTTCCATCATCATATCATCATGGAAACCATAAACACTATTTTTCATATGTTCTAGTAGATATGTTAATGATTCCAAATTTCATATTTGTATTTGACTGAAGGTCCAGCTAGCTTGCAAAGTATCAAATTTTAATTTCAATTTGATAAGCCAAATATGAAATGAATATAAGCATCATTTGATATCTTCGCAAGAGAGACGAATGTAAATAATATTGCAATGAATTAGCTATACTGTCGACAAAAAAAGTTCGTCGAAAGTATAGCTAATTCGTCGCAAGAATATTGTGTCTAATTTGAATGGTGTTACATGGTTTTCAAGGGGTGTAGGTATTACATTATGGTGCAATCTAGTGTAGTCTATAATATCAATCTCTATTCCAAACCTCAAAATGGATAGTACCATATCTTGTTCATAAGACAAATATTCTTTGTATGTTTCCTTTGTGGTGGCTCAAGCCCTCGGTACACATGATGCCCGGTAATGAAATGTAGCAATTTGACTATTGAATGATAGTGTTATGTCACCCATGGTTAAGGAAATAACTTAAGGTTCTTAGGTCCTATTTGAATCTTCTTAGAATTGAGATTCGTTACATAGTCCTTTAAAAAAGACAAAAGACTTATGTAGCGGATACTTATTTGGTCTTCGTGTGGGACATTTTATGCCATTAGTATGTTTTGTACAAAGATAATGGATCTTGGGGAATAAACCATGGTCAAGGAATGAGTAAAAAGAAACAAACAACAAGTAACAAGGAATGAGGAACACATAACAAGGAACAAGGAACAAAAATTGTACGAGGACTAGACACTAACAACAATGACCTGTGAATGGGGCCAACGTTGAAATTTTTTCAAACAGTTTCTGTATGCACTAAAATTTGTCATGGATAGAATATTAACATGAATTAATGATAAGGGATGGTTTCAGGACTCAAATTTGAATGACACACCCACTTTCTTCCATCATCAATTCATCATGTAAACCATAAACCCTAATTTTCTTTCAAAGTACACAATTTGGTTGACGCAATTTTTTATTTTTTGTGAGTCTTTCTTCATTTTTATTCTAGGTTCTACGTTAATGTATATAAAATGTATCCCTGTTATAGTTGTGATTAAAATTCCCCCTTTTTCATTGATTGTTTAATCAACACCATAAAAATACTAGAGGCGGGCAACAATGACATGTGAATGGGGCCAACGTTGAAATGTTTTTAAACTGTATCTATATGCATTGAAATTTGACCTGGATAGACTATTTGCACACCTTAATGAAAACCATAAACCCTATTTTTCTTCCATCATCATATCATCATGGAAACCATAAACCCTATTTTTCATATGTTCTAGTAGATATGTTAATGATTCCAAATTTCATCTTTGTATTTGACTCAAGGTCCAGCTAGCTTGCAAAGTATAAAATTTTAATTTCAATTTGATAAACCAAATATGAAATGAATCCAAGCATCATTTGATATCATCACAAGAGAGACTAATGTAAATAATCTTGCAATGAATTAGCTATACTATCGACGAAAAAAGTTTGTCGATAGTATAGCTAATTTGTCGCAAGAATATTGTGTCTAATTTTAATGGTGTTACATGGTTTGCAAAGAGTGTAGGGATTATATTATGGTGCAATTTAGTGTATTCTATAATAACAATCTCTATGCAAAACCTCAATATGGATAGTACCATATCTTGTTCATAAGACAAATATTCTTTATATGTTTCCCTTGTGGTGGCTCAAGCCCTCACTACACATGATGCCTGACAATGAAATGTAACAACTTGACTATTGAATGATAGTGTTATTTCACCCATGGTTAAGGAAAGAACTTAATTTTCTTAGGTCCTATTTGAATCTTCTTAGAATTGAGATTAGTTACACAGTCCTTGAAAAAAGACAAAAGACTTATGTAGCAGATATTAATTTGGTCTTCGTGTGGGACATTTTATGCCATTAGTATGTTTTGTACAAAAATAATGGATCTTGGGGACTACACCATGGTCAATGAACAAGAAACAAGGAACGAGGAATGAGGAACACAAAACAAGGAACAAGGAATAGAAATTGTACTAGGACTAGACACCGACAACAATGACCTGTGAATGGGGCCAACTTTGAAATTTTTTCAAACAGTTTCTGTATGCACTAAAATTTGACATGGATAGACTATTTTCATGCCTTAACTATATGGGAGGGTTTCTAGACTCAAATTTTACTCACACACCCACTTTCTTCCATCATCAATACATCATGTAAATCATAAACCCTAATTTTCTTTCAAAGTACACAATTTGGTTGATGCAAGTTTTAAGTTTTCATCAGTCTTTCTTCATTTTTATTCCAGGTTCCACATTAATGTATATACAATGTATCTATTTCATAGTTGTGATGAAAAATACCTCTTTTTCGTTGATTGCTTAATCGACACCATAAAAATACTAGAGGCGGGTAACAGTGACATGTGAATGGGGCCAACGTTGAAATTTTTTCAAACTATTTCTGTATGCATTGAAATTTGACATGGATATACTATTCACATGCATTAACGATATGGGAGGGTTTCTAGACTATTCCCATCAAAATTCAAACGAATAAAGAAGGACATCACGATGTAAAGGGTTTTTGTCTTTGATGTAAAGGGTTTTTGTCTTTGATGTAAAGGGTTTTTACCCATTTTTGTAGTATAAATAGATGTTGTTAAGATGTATGAGGATATCATATCATTAGCAGATAGACCCTAGTGAGAGTATTGATAAGTAGCTTTTGAGTTATTTTTGGAGACAGATGATTATCCATAGAAGTCCCCTATAGGTTTTTAGCCAAACGTCATATATTGAATCCTAAATTAATAAGATTCGTATAGTGGCTATGTCCCTATAGCAGTGTAATAGAAAAAATATCTAACACAACAAGAAAGTGATTAATATATGGTAATTGAAATCGGTGGGTTTGTGCTTGAAATTTGTTATCAAAAATATGCATAGAAAACATTGTCCATAAACTAAATTTAATATTGTTGAAATGTCCAATATGTTTTTTTTAAGTGAGATTGCCCATGGGAAATTATAGTACTTTTTTTCGTATGTATCATTTTATGACAAAGTAAAATATTTCATTATTTAAAGAACTATGGTTTATGAATGAAAAACCAAAAATAACAACACTGAATAAAGACCAAAGCTAGGATTCGTATTATCAGTATTCACCTTAAATTGTTTTTATTCAGATTTTTACATTAAGTGATAAGCTAAAAGAAGAATCCATATGATGGCGTAGTGAAAATGATGAGTAGAATACAAGCTCAAAATAATTGCACCATGTAATATTATGAATATAATTTAATTCATCAATGAGAAAGCTTAGTTGTTCTAGTATTGTTTTTGTACATGATGCAATATGCACATTCTCTACACTGAATTACATCACCAAATTTTAGTGAATTCTTAGTTCTACAATGTGCAATATCATAAAGTGTAAGAATAATTTCTAATTTAGAAACAACAAAATGCAATTAGTGAAATTAATTGTCCAAATACATATAATATTTGCAAAGAATAGTATAACAAACATGTTCAATAATAAAAACTAATCAAGTTTTTATCAATCTATCTAAAAGCTAGGGAAATAAAGATACCTTCACAAACTTAACTTGTAAGCTCAGGCACTTGAGTTCTAAAATACTCAAATCAAAATCCAATATAGTTTTGAAACTATTATGACCCTATGTTTCATAGGAATCATACAAATGACTAAAACTTTACCTTTAGAAATGTTGTGTGGTAAATCACGTGGCATCCTGCCCATGATTTACAAGGAGAA
>JASDQU010735467.1:208535-223884 GCA_032191745.1 Picea mariana
TCTAAAAGCTAGGGAAATAAATATACCTTCACAAAATTAACTTGTAAGCTCAGGCACTTGAGTTCTAAAATACTCAAATCAAAATCCAATATAGTTTTGAAACTATTATGACCCTATGTTTCATAGGAATCATACAAATGACTAAAACTTTACCTTTAGAAATGTTGTGTGGTAATCACGTGGCATCCTGCCCATGATTTACAAGGAGAAGTAATATATGAGTAGTCGAAGGTTTTGAGACAAAGTGATTGTGATCTTGGTTTCAAAGATTCATTTGCAGCCTTACTAGATGGTTTGAATTCTTGAGTGTAAAAGTGTCCAAGAAATAGTTTTCGGCAGCTAAGGGTCAAATTATCATGTGTTGTAAGTTGTCGAAAGTTCCCAGTTTCGGCAGCTAAAAAGGCAGACACAACTCTCAGTTAGTTGTTGAAACTGCAAAGTCTTCTAACGGTTAGACTGTCCCATCGGACTCTCAAAGCGTCGGTAGTACACACACCATCATCATCTTAAATGTTGTCAAAATCACCTCCAGATATGATTTGCTTAGTCTCAATAATTTATTTTGGTTTGTATTGATTATTTGATGAAGGATTTGAAACCCTGAGGTGACTATTCGAAACCCTGCCATCATCAGCAGTGATTACCATTATCTCCTCGTGATAAAAACCATCATTGTCTGAGTCGGTTTTAAATAAGCATTGTGATCTAAGTTTCTTGTCTACCAAGTGTTCATTTCAAAGGTTACCATTCAAACCGCTAGTTTACCTCACGCATTTTCATCCATCTGGCTTCCATTTCACCCTACATCAGCGTTGATCTTCCACTCTAGTCCGATTTTGTTGTTTGAAAGAATTAACATTTGTTGCAAATGGCCAGTGGAGGAAATTTTCTCAGGAAGGAGTTGAATGATGTCTTATATCTAGAATACCATCCCGAGATTTGCTAGATATCCAAAGAAGCAGGCTTCTATAGGTATTGTGAGAAATTGCAGGGGTATCACCAAGGTGTTGTTGAAGCCTTTGGTCGAAGCTTCAATGGAGAAAAAGTAACCTTGGGTACAATGATAATGCAAATTGATGAGGCCATTGTTGCAGCAACAATAGAGATGCCTGGGCAAGGTGAGAGATGGTTTAGAACAACTGTCACTAAGAATATTGAGTTCAGGTCTTACCTTAAGCCTGAATTTCAAAGCATTATTTGGTAGAAGGATGTTCTCAGGTCTTACCTGGAGGAGAAATGACAACATTTTCTTAAGGAAATTCAAGTGTACATCACTTGTGAAGGTCGATATGGTAGAGTCATGCTCTATCACTTCAAACAGATGAATCATTTTACAGGCAAGTATCCTCTGAATTTACCCTACTACCTTCATAGAAGCTTGACAAAGATGTCACACCAAGTTCAAGCTAAGCCTGATAAGGTACACAACATGTTTTTCCATCATGGCCTCATCAAGCTTGTAGTGATGGAGGAACTCCAGAGAAGAGAGAAGGAATGGGACTATCTCCTGTTTTGGGGAGAATTTGAGCAAGAGATCCAACCTAAGGGTAAGAAGACACCTACAAAGAAGTCATATACACCAAATAGAAGAAAGAGAAAGATAAGGGCTCTGTCACTAGTTCAGACAGAAGAGCCAACTCATTCATCTAGGCTCAAGGAGGCAAAAAAGAAGCTTGATTTTGATCAAGGAATTGAGGGCCAAAGCAGTGTTGCTGATAAGAACATTTTGAATTTTCCATATTTAGATTATGAGTCTGAAACACCTATGGATGAGAGAGAGGAAACTGAAGTTGAAGCTCTAGATCTCGAAATACCTGAAACATCAACAAGCAAGGTCAACAAAACATTAAAGATTAATAAGCTTAAAGAAGAGATATTGGAGTTGAAGTTCCTTGAGAGGGTTATTAAATCCCAAAACCAGACTATAAAGAACACGTCATATGAGGTAAGAGATTGTTTTGAAAGGTTTTCTAAAATGCATGTAAAGGAGCAGAAGAGGAATAAGAAATTTCTCAAGGAGAATCATAAGCTGCATAAAATGGTTAGATGCTTAAGGATCAAACTAATGTTTAAATATCCTAAACCAAGAGCACATATTGATTTAGAATCTCTAGYAGAATTCGMTGTGAACCTCAATGAACATCCTAAAGAGTAGACAGATCGAAGAAATTCCATTTTTGCAATTTTGGAAACGATTTCAAAGACCTGCAATTTTGGCAGCTTACCTGGGTTTTGAAAAGGCGTCATTAGTTGTTGAATCCTAAGACTTTCGACAACTTGTTCTACTCTGTTTTAGGCACGTAAGCTGTCGAAAGCGTAGACATAGGAAGAACGTTAGTCGTTTTGCCTAGATCAAATAGTTTTGCTTCCAAATCATTCGAAGAAGGTTTCAAATGAATTATAACTTTAAAATGGATAAAGATCATCCTCTTTTTCAGGGTTTAGTGGCTAAAACAAAGGATAAAAGGCTAAAAATTTATCTTATTTTTTATTGAATATTTTCCCAGGTGCCAGAAAAGGATCTTGAGTTGCCTTTTCATCACCCACAAGACTATGTAGATTTCAAAGACTATAGTGTTTATATAGATTCAATCACTTATGAATAGGATCTATCTCCAAGAATTTTGTAATATGATAGATTTTATAAACACTTGTAATTTTCAGATCCATCATTTGAGGATCTGAAACTATTTTGTAAATATTATAAAATCCCATAGAGTCCATAGTCCAAAGGGTTGATCAGTTTAGATTGGTAGGGAAGGATGGCATGGAAATGTCCCCATCCACTATAAAATGTTCAAAGGTTGTAAGTGACTGTTATGGATGAATATAAAGACATTTTGTTTCTAGATTATTGTATCATGATCACATGGTGAAGTGATTTCTTGATGCAATGTGTCATGTGCACTATATATGTGTGTGTGAGAGAGATACTAGAGAGAGAGACCTATTAAATCTAATCTCTATCCCAAGAGAGGGAGAGAACAACAATTACAACCATAAGCATTTATCCAAATGTAGTGTCCATATAATCTTTGTGGCATATGATCTCATAAATTGTGATTTCACCATAAAAAAAATAAGGAAAACTAACCTCAACCTGACCCATTGTCTCCCATTCTTAGCCAATTTCTCATTGTAGAGCACTCCATGCATCTCCTCTCACCTTTTAACATGCATATTCTAGCTCACTCAATCCCAACCTATTCAATCTGACTATAATTTGAAATTTATTATGTCATGTTTCTAATTTTCTATATTGTATGTTGAATGGATAATTTCCCTATGTTTTATTATTTGAGTAACAAGTTATTATGCACTCATGCATAGGAATTGATGGGCAAACATATTTGGGTAACAATATCTTATGTGTGCATGCATAGGACTTGATAGAAAGGTAGGAGTCTTATAAAATGTCAGCAAGCATATAGTTCCTGGGTAAAAGTAGAGTGTGTTTGTTCATTGGTATAATGTGGTTTTGGTATAGAAAAAGTGAGTGATGGACCATTGAGTTTATTTCTATCCATTATGTCTCTAAACAGCTATCATATTGGTAGAAACTCTCCCCATTGTCCATCTCAACAATAGTAGTTACAAGTGATTTTTATTCTATGTAGATATGTCTTTCACTTATGTCCGCTAGTAGGGAAATACTCTACACATTTATCATATTTTCCTCCACCATCAAGCCAAATACACAATGGCTCCTCCTCCAACCTAGTTAATAATAACACTTTCACAATATTTCTTGAGAATCCATTGGGAAATTTGAGTCTGACTTTACCTGGATACCTACTAAGACTAATATAAGGGAGTGTGATCTTCATGTTACTAATTTCTTTTCACCAAGGGACGATTTGGTGTGGAGGATCATCAACTCAACTCATGTGTGATGATGATTTCTTGGATGCTTGATGAAGTTAATTTGTGTCTAGTTTGGACACTTAAAAATTACAATTGCACCTAGTCCTTACACCATACACACATGAAGTAAAAAGGAATAAAATAATTGAAAGTTCAACAAGAAATATGGTATAAGGTTCAAGAATCATATTCAAAAATATCACATTATTGATTGTGTCATTTAGTGTCATTGAACTTTAAGACATTGGAGTGAAATTAAATTGTAAATCCATTGAGAACAATTATCTTTGAGTCAATAGTTTATCAAGTCACTGAATTGTACAAATTAAAAGATAAGTTTGATTCATTAAAATGAATCATTGAATTATACAAAGGGTGGAGTTACAAACCCTTTCAAAGTTAATAATGTGTTTTTAAATTCAAAAATCAATTGAGATCAATACCTGCTTAAAATTGAATAAGGAGGTCATTGTCTTTTCACAATAGTCTTCAAGTGGGATACATCAAAGACAAATCATTATATAATAACTATTTTTTGTGCATGATCAGTAGAAACTAACACCCTAAGGTTGTTGGTGACAAGTTCAAGAAAACGAGACATAAAGTAAGCGAGCATGACACAATTGAATATCTAAAAATGGGAAAATGAGGAAAACATTTGCAAAATGTCAATCAAGAAATTAATCAATTACATGAATCTTTATATGATTCTATCCAACAATTTGAAAGGTTATAGAAACAAAATGTGATAATTATGGATCAATTGATAAAATAAAACATTCATGAATGTATGGAATCAAACATGTGAAACGTGCTTTTTCCAAAATAATTGTAAGACCGTGTGAAGAATTGAAATTCAACAATAACAAAAAAGGTTTAGGATATGGAAGATACCTCAACTTTCATATTATAGACTACTCCAAACCAATTGAATGGGAAATATGGGGAGCATATGTAATAAATCAAGAAATCCTTTGAGGATAGTGCAACCTACTCAAAAATACATTAAAAGAAGAGAAAATACAAGGGTAGGTATGGTGAATTGAAGGTTTTGAATAGATTCCATTCAAATTTATATATCAATAAATGTTATGATCCTTTCTAATCCATCACGATAGGAAAATCATCTAGGATTTTATTATAGGCCATTCCAAATCCTTTATGAGTAAACGATCGTTATTTTGATCGTATATAATTACAATGATGATGAAATTAGAGAGGGAAATGGTTCACAAATTTTCCAAGAGGAGGTTCCTCTGGTTCAATCTCTTCTTGAAAAATTATACATTCCTCAAAAAATACATGAGCATTTCTTGCATTTTGTTTTCATACATGACATTTATGAGTCCAACACCCTTACATAAACTTGGAAATGCACCACAACACTCCTAAACACATTCAAGTGCCATGGCGAAAATGACCTAGAATTCTTTGAAGCTAAGCTATCTAACCAAACTATTCATTATCGATTATACAAATTTATTAAATAATATTTTGAATAAAAAACTAATGCAAGCAAATGTCAATTACTTCTATCTTTATTAAAATCTAGGATTCATGTTATAATTAGGAAACTTTTAGTCATACAAATGATTAAAAGTTTAGAAATAAGTAATCATATTGTTAAAATCCTTTCCTTTTACACAATTGGTATGAAAAAACATTTGAAATATTGTGATGCAACCCATCATGTATTTTAAGAATTAGTTTTTAACAATATCACAAACAAATTACAAATTTCATAACATGATGTGTACTAAGGAAAAAATAACAAACATGTTATGAAAAAACTATTTTTCAATTCGACAAAGATAGTAAGGGAAGATTATAATTTGTTCCAATAATGACTATTCTTGAATTCGACAAAGATAGTAAGGGAAGAGTCTAAAAGTGAGGATTCATTCTAGCAATGACTATTCATCAATTGAATAAAGATAAAATGGCAAGCTGAAAAACCAAATAAAATATACAAAGGGATGTTAGAATATCAATAGGATAGTTTCATAACATACCATCAATGATGACAACAACCTTACTATCACAAGCCAAATAAAATATACAAAGGGATGTTAGATTATCAATAGGATAGTTTCATAACATACCATCAATGATGACAACAACCTTACTATAACAAAGGAAAATATAGACACGTCAATCTCTTATCCAAGAAAATATGTCAATGTTTCTCATGTGCCAATTATTTTATCACATCAATAGTAAGGGATGTGACTGTCAGGTTGATAGATCAAGGCTACAATGAATTTGCATTATAGATCAAATCTCTAAATCTTTTTGGGTTTTCCTAATATTACCATTTAGATTTTAATGAATATTTAGTATTGTTTCAACATAGTCAAACTTTCATTGAGAATGTGAGATACCATACTCTTTAGATGGTGGTTCATGAGCCTGAGAAGGTTTAGTTAGGGTTTTAGTCCATTGTTTCCAACTTTCCATGTTTATGCCTCTACACCCATTTTCAATGTACAAAACCTAATCGTGATTCCTATATCCCTCTTAAAGTCCATTTTTTTGTTATGTTGGTTTGAGGACTTGTTCAAGGCTCTTGATCAGCTTCAAAATCTTCAACAATATTATAAGGCAATTGTTTTCATTCTTTTATTATAGCTAAGGTCTTGTGACCCATGCATGCTCTTCTGTGGTGACCTGAGGACTTGTTCATGGTGCTTGAGCTAGATATTATATGTTTGGGGCTTGAGTTGTTGTTTCCCTCCCTTGACCATAGTTAAGGGATTAAGGCATGTTTCCCTACTACAACCATGGTCAAGGCCCTCAGACCCATATGTAGTATGAAAAGCATATAAATGACACTCATGTCCAAACACTAGGCCAAATACATTGAAGTAAGACCTCGTGTCATGAATTTTTTGGTGGTTCTATATAAATCATTTAGGACCTATATGTCATATTATAGGGACCAATGGCCATGCACAAGGCTACAAATTAACCAAAAAACCTCCTAATGGTGTCATTATCCAACTCTGAATTTGTCCTATTGATTTTTCTTTTCTAAATACACAATCTTATTTTGCATGGCTTGATGTTTTTGTTGAAGTGTTTCTTTATTTGATTTGAAAATAATAGATTATTAATATTATTATTATATATATCAATTATATATATTATATTAAATAGTATATAATTGATATATATTAAAATCATTGAAGATATCAAAACATAAAAAAAAAAAAAAACAAATTTCAAACAAAATAACAAAGAAAAACACAAATTTCAAATTGCATAATGATCCCACGCCCATTCACATGACACAACAACACTATAGCAGAATTCACTGGTGATCTAGTTGCACCTATCTACTAGCAGAGAGAAACCCCCAAAACCCATCATTCCTATCTACTAGCAGAGTGAAACCCCTTGAAACCCCACCATTTGAGCTCAACAAGAGGGAGGACAAGAGTAAGAGGGAGGAGAGAACCCCCGTGCAGTGGATCGAAACCCCTGAAACCATGCCATTTGAGCCCACGAGAGGGAGGAGAGTGATATGGAGGAGAGAAACCCCATGTAGTGGAGACATACATATTGCATATGCCTATTTATAGGGAATATGCTCAATCATCGAGATGGAAGAGAGAACCCCCGCACAGTGGAGATAAGGAGGCCCTACACCACAAAAAAATTTCACATTCCAACCCAGCAAGGAGACAAGGAGGCTCTACACCACAACATAAGCAATAGAGGAGACCTGACCACCCTTACAAGAGACAAAGATACTCAGGGGATCACCAACAATGACATAAAAATCGATATGTTTCTTCAGTTGCATCAACCTATAGATATATTTCATTTTTTTTTATCAAGGAAACATATTTCTGGTGTGACTAAAACATGTACAAGTGAGCAAGGATAGCAACAAGATGACTATGTAGCAACCATCCAACTAATCATAAAATAATTTGTTGAGTTAACTCAAGAAGGATTATGTATTTTTGTGAATCCCTTTTCTGACCAAGACATTGGGCATAGTTAAGAATATTAATCTCATCATACCATGGTTGAAGAAGGATAAAAACAACTTGTGATGTTTGAGTTCCTCAGTCAAGAAACTGATGAAGAAACAAGGATTAAAATACCATACAAGTTGATCTTCCTCCTCACCAAGTCTTATAAACAATATTTTTAAGGATTCTTGTGAAGTCCTTAAATATTTCTACATGATCCTCCCTAAGACCAAACTCTCTCCAAGAGAGCTATATTTATTGCCAACTATAGGTTTAAATGGGTTCTTTTGAAATTTTCCTCTGAGTGTTGAAGCCTCTATGATCTATTTATTGAATGAGGGGAATAGGTAAATTGAAGGATTCTATGATTCCAACCCTAATTGGACATTATCTCCCTTTCCAGCATGCTATACCAGGAAATTTCCAATCATGGGGAATGATGTGATAATTGGTTTTCAAATAACCGAGGAATTTTGGTATTTTTTAACAGGAATTATTACATAGTCCTCCACTAAGTCTAGAGCTATGTATTTATCCTTTATGATATGCACACATAATTTGGTACCTTGGATGAGACTCCAAACATTTTTATCAACTAAATACTTTAAGAAAAGGAAGATATTCTTGAGACCCCATCCTTCTTGTGATTTGGGAATTGCTACTTTTTTTCAAGAGACCAACACTATGCATTTTTTCTCACTCTCACTCAACGAAAGGAAATATTAACACAAATACCTTATCCACTCTAAGAATTTTCAGCCTAAGAATGTTCACTTAGGGAACAAGTCCTAATAATTTTCACTTAGGGAACAAGTCCCTTGTTTCCCTTCCTTGAGATTGGTTACACCTTGAGATCCATTCTTGGTTCAAAACTAACTTATTGATGGTGCCCAAATTCCACTTGGAGGTGAGTGATATGTCCTAATCAAACATGTAAAAAAAGACTCACAATCCCCTTCCAAGTGGACACATGACTCTTCAAGGTGAAGAAGGATTCACAAGTGATGAATGTAACCCTAAAAAATGGATAGCCTCCTCTAAATCAGCTATAATATGTCTAATGTGAATCCAACAAGGTGTAATCACCCTCCTTAAATCATTCCAATTTCCTCTCCAATTCAATGGATGGTTGAACAAACCCACATGTGCCAAATGAGCCCTTCATGCAAACTCCAAGGTGGACATATCATCAATTGATGTGACAGATGCCTCAAAATGAGTTAATAAGGTGAGTTTTCATAAATTTGGAATGTGCCAAGGCATGAGAAGCTTTGGTGAACCAAGAATAGCCAAAAACAATTTTTATCAATGCTTTGGGAATCATTAATTACCTCGATAAATGTGAATTACATTGGGAAATGTGAAAATGCCCAAAAATATGAATGAAACTAATGCCATGCCCAAACTCAACAAGACACCATGCAACATCAAGTATTGCATCATCGATCAACAAATATGCCATGAAATCCTCTACCTCAAGAAGATACATGGAACCAAGTAGGTTTATAGGTGTACTAAGTGAACTATGACATTTGCATGGTATTTTTAAAATTTGGGTCATTTTGCAGTACTGCACACATAGTAATCTATCAAGAAATTATTTCTTTGCTTAAAATCTCTTGCTCCTTCCCATAGCTAGTTTTCATCAAAGTTGAATTTCTTGCATTTCATTTTCCTCTTGCATGGTTTAAAGAGTCGAGTCAAAACACCATCAGTTTCACGACCACTCCTTTGAGTAACAACAACCTAAAATGAAGCTCTAATTAAAATTTATATAGCAACTTTCTAGGGCTCTTCAAACCCATCTTAGCTTAGGTGTAGAGATTTGGAATAGGATTGTGAGAATAACTTTCCAAATCTGCTAAACAAACAGAAAGCCTTGATTTAGGGAGTGAAATCCAGTTGCTATATCATTGACTTTGGGAAGCCCTTCTAACACAAGGATCAACCACGAGGTCGCATTGGGGCCCTCAGAGTAATCAAACCTGCTTTGTTGGTCTTGGTTTCAATTGTCGACTGTACCCCCTCTKCTTTGGTATAGTAGGTGGTACCATAGAGGCCATAATATTTTAGACTTCGTACATAAGGTGACAACACAGGGAAGGTGGTGTTGTACTTGTGATCGACATTGGCTAGACTCACTTGGACTCCTTGGAGGGATGCCCACTACTCGGTGAAATAACTTGCACCAGGTCATTAGTTCATTAAGCATGTTGTCAATGTAACTTTCCCACACGCCGAAACTCATCCCCTTCATGCATCGATTCTGCGATGTTGGATTCCATCACCAACTAGCGCTTCTTTGTGAGAAGGTTTGTTTTCATGCTTGACTCCTAGATTAATTAGTGTGTGTTGTTTTTTCTACTTAGTTGGCCTTAGGATTTATTTTGTGTCTAATGGCATTCATTTCGGGTTAATTCCTCATTTCATCAATACAAAATATGGATACAATTAAAAGAAAAGGTAATAAAGAGGTAACAAATAGCTCATACATAACTTGTGTCTTATAATTCTCCAACATTGTTCTTTACACTTAGTGCAATAAAAACCAAATGGAATGGTTTACACAAGGTCAATGGAGAATTTTATTGGAAAATTCAAAATATTATCATAAACCCACATCTCACATATTTGTACATGCACCATAGATTCACAATCTTTCATGAAGATGTTGAGGATTTTCTTCACATTTGGGAACTTTTTGTTTGAATTGAACTCTACAAATAACTATTTAAGTGCCATTTAAGTAAATCTCATCTATGGTCTTCACCTCAAATATAGTTTTTTTCAACATAAACCTTGTGTCTTCTAAGACACGTAGGGCTAGGAGTCCAAACACGTAGGACTATGATTCCATATAAACCTCACTATAAACCTCAACAATCTTCAACATCTTCAACAGTCTTCTAGGTGATGACAAGGAAACTCGAGATCCTTTTCTGGCACCTGGGAAAATCTTCAACCAAAAATAGGATAATTTTTTATCCTTTTATCCTTCGTATTTTCCACTAAACCCTGAAAAAGAGGATGATATTTATCCATTTTAAAGTTATAATTCATTTGAAAACTTCCTCAAATGACTTGGCAGCAAAAATATTCGATCTGGGAAAAAAGAATAACATTCTTCTTGTGTCTGCGCTTTCGGCAGCTTATGCGCCTAAAACAGAGTAGGATAAGCCGTCGAAAGTCCCGGGATTTGGCAACTAAGAACACTTTTTCAAATTCGGTTAAGTTGTCGAAACTACAGGTCTTTGAAGTCATTTTCAAAATTGAAAAAAATGGAATTTCTTCGATCTTTCTACCCTTCAGGATCTTTGTTGAGGTTCATAGCAGCTTCTGCTAGAGATTCTATATCAGGATGTGTTTTTGGCTTAGGATCTTTAAGCATTAGTTTGTGGCATTCTTCACAATGCACATCTAATGAAAACATGACATGTGGACCAAGTGGTAACCAGAGATAACTAATCCACCCATATTCACCCCTTAATCCTTCTTCACATCTAATGACAACTTGACATAGGGACTAGATGATGAGGTGGCAACAAGGATAGTTGAAATTTGGCATTCTTCACATCTAATGGTGGCATGACACATTGACCAAGTGATGAGGTGGTAAATTAAGGTAATTGAAAAGTAGCATTCTTCACATCCAATGACAACATGATGCATCCAATATAGTCATCAATTCTATCATCCTTGATATGGATTCTTCCTCACTTGATGGATCCAAAAATTCATCTAGAGCCTTGAAATTATTCTTGTTTATCCAATTTTCTTAAAATTTATATGGATTCATTAACATATTCTTTTTGTCTTGTCAAATATGAGTACATATTGTTTTCTTTCCTTCCAGGTTTTATTTGAGGGGTTTTTCACAAACGTGTGTCCTTCCCTTTTCTTTCTCCCAATATAGGTAAAACAAAACCTTCTTAATATCTTCCTTATCCTCCATGTCGACCACCTCGACCTCTTCTTCTTTCACCATATCCACCTCTTCTTATATAGTCACCAACCCCTCTTCACCCTATGCAACCTAATTCTTGTCTATTGTTTGCATGTGATATATTGTCTAATATTTTGGCTTGCTTCTTTCATTGTCCTAACATTAAAATGTATTGTGGGTATTATCTTAACAAATGAAACACATTGTTTTCTTGGTATTCCTTATATTTTTGGGACCATCTCAAGAGAGACCATCAATGGCCATAGGGATAGAGACCATCTTATTTAGAGAACACTAAAAACTACACAATTTGTACAACTCAAGAAAAAATTAATATGGCGGAAAATACAAAATTCTATAGCTTTACCATAACTTAAATATTTTTTTGTTACATGTTCTATACATATGAATTATTCACATGAGGTGATTATTATAGTCCTTGCTTTGCAAGGACTAAAAAKAGGAGAGGATGTATTTGAATCATGTTTTCTTAAAAAGAGGAGAGGATGGATTTTTGAATCGTGTTTTCTTTTGGTCCAATGAARGGGGGCATGAATAGGAKCCTAGATCATGTAAATGAATGTTGTATCTTACTTTGAAATCCTTATGTCCTTAATATGTCCAAAATCAAGAGGTATATCACATTAAATTAGGTGGTTGACAACTAATATTGGTAATTGCACCCTAATCTAAYTGTGCATCCAAAACTAAAGATTTAAAAATTTTATTTAGAACTTTGAATATAGAAAAAAAAGTTCATAAATTAGAACTAGGATGATGATGGACTACTAACTAACAACACGTGCACATGAAAATGAAGGTACAACTAAATAGGTACCTATCATATATTTCTTCGTCGAGTGAGGAAAGCTTAGGACAAATAGAGGGAAATGTGACGGCATCTAGTAGATATGATAAGAAAACAACGACCAGAGGTGAAAAAGTCAGAATAAAATTTTGTAGATGCATGAAATTTTTTCTTGCCAAAGGAAGATCATGCTCTTATGATGATGAGAGCATAGGAGACATAGAGGTTCCACTCAGGTATAAGCATCTGGTGAAACAATGGGTACCTAAGGAACTACCTCTTATAGATGTTGACTTCGTTGTCAACAATAGGACATATCACATTGCACCATCCTCCCTGCATGGCTTGGGGATATTTTCCATGGATGGAATAATTGTAAAATACAATACAGTAACTAAATTGATGGACTATGTCGGACCATGTTACAATTATAACGGTTGGATGCAGCTGGTCCGATACATGCGAAGTATGCGAAGATATGCACTTGCCGCAAATTATATACAACTAATAAACAAGGATAAAAATAATGGAGTGAATATCTATATTGATGGAGGGCCTAAAGATTACGGAAATATCGCAGGGTTTATAAACAACACACAACACGGGACAACAAACAAATAACCGAATTTCATATATGAGGGACGTGAAGAGAATCGGGTAGTCCTGTGCACAATAAAAAAGATACCTCTCGGAGAAGAGTTATTAATGGATTACCATTTGAATCGAATAGAAACATTGACTAATAATGTGCAGGTTCTTATGCAGCACCTCTTTAAGAAACCTCTACTTATTGCATTATATTTTTTTATTATCTTTAACATTGTTTTTTTGTTATCATTAACAATTTTTTAAATATTTGGGGGTTCTAATTATATTATAACGTGGCAGAATGATCATGGAAAAGGGCCAGCCACAGAGCATGTAAATGATTATCAATTTCCACTTTCATTTTATGTTATTTTTATTATTTGCTTATATAATTTTATTGAAATAACATTGTTTTTGTTGAAATTATATGTAATCCGCAGACCATGTTGATCATCATTATGCTGATGAGGAGGGGTTTTATTCATCCATTGATCTGATGGTCTTAATAAAAAAAAAGATCATTAAAGTGAACAAGGAACTTGCTAGCTTCTTAGATCATCCAGATCAAACTCCTGACGTCAAAGAAAAGATCAAGATCCTTATGTCACAACTTAACACATATAAGGTAATAACCATAATTTAAAGTTTTTTTTTTAATGTACTCATATGTTCAATTATGATACTTTGTTCTTTAACGTTTTTCATTATCTCACGAAAAAACATTTTCTTTTTTATAAAGTCATTTTTGGAGCCTGTTCAACCCGGTGTTGGTAGTAGTGGCACTACAGAGACGCTACAGAGTCCTGATGCAAGCGATCATATAGTTGCTAGAGTACTATTTACTTCTCCATCTTCCACACCTAATTTAGATAGGAGCCATGACACGCACTGCCAGACATCCACACCTCGATTAGAGTCTAGAGATGGTGGTAGAGATGAGGTTCATGGTGATGTGGTTGACATGGTTGCATTTCCTGGAGCTAGCCATGTGACAAGCACAGGGACCCTTCCATGCACATTTTTTGTCGACGATAATGGACTTACATTAAAACAATCAAAACTCCGAGGTAGTTTTAATTCATATTTTAATCATTTAATGTTTTCCTTCTCATACATAAATCATCTAGACTATTAATTTTAAATTAATGATCATATGTTTTTGTGTGTAGGAAATGACCTTTTTTATAGGCACCTAGAGAGCAAGGCCTTGATGATTTTTGTGGCAACCTTAAGCATGAGGTGGAATTGTCAGAATTCCAACCTCAAAAAGGAACTTATGGATTATCTTGAAGGCCTCTTTGGAGTAGACACGTTCAATAAAAAAGAGGTCACCTCTGCAGTGGGTGAATATTTAAATTATATGCGGGATGTTTATAGACGAATCTTTGCACAAAATCCTAGGTATGAGTGTCCTCCTTCAATTCCAAAGAGGGAGTGGAAAGCAATCATTGATGATGAAAAAGAGAAGATTTTGAAAAAATTAGGAGAACAAATAACTGGTACACCAAGGTAAATTACAATATTTTGATTTCAATACCAGCTTTATTTTTCTTTAGATCTAAATAAAAGTGTGGTTATATATAACATACTTGAAAATTTTGATGATAGGTTGCCTGACACTTCAAAGGCAACCAAAGCAAGGATTTCCAAACATGGCCATCACAAGCTAGGCCAGGGAGGCTACTCGAGGTTATAGTCGCAAATTGTAAGTACCCAAACATATTAAGAATATTATTTGTATCACCTTACAAATTTCAGGTAATTGCAACCAAAAACATTAAAAAACCATACCCTTATGCAATGCAGGGCAATGACTTCAGAACTAAAACCACGGAGGAATACCTCCAACTTGGTTACAAGTACGGTTATAAATTCGGGGTTTATCATAGGAAAAGCATGGGGCAGACCCAAATATCCAATTTTCATGATAAGGTAAATAAAAATTAGTCCACATTAACCTTTCATTACTTATAAAATACGTAAATGTTTGATATCGTCCATAATTTAATGTCTTACTTTTATTTAATTGAGGGAGTAGCATTATCAACGAAACCATTAGTACTGGACAATAGAGCATTGATAGTGTAATGCAGCCAGAAGATCATGGTGCTCCCTAGCAACCCCATCCCAGTGAGGTGCAGCCCCAAGATGTTCATGTGACTGAGG
>JASDQU010735467.1:225360-237705 GCA_032191745.1 Picea mariana
ATTGATGTGCAAGGGAGCATTGTGTCTATGAGAAAAGACCCAGTTTATCCCCCACATATATTCAATAAGGTGTGTGGGATAAAAACACCCTCAAAACAAAAACAAAAAACACTCCAAGTGAAGTTGTTGCATAACTCCAAACCATCTGCATCGTTGGATTTTCCTTCACAATATTTTGTCCTCAATGATATTACAAGAAAATTCAATGGGTTGACCTAGTTTTGTGTTTACATTGTCCCTATTGACCTTTGGATGGAGAAATTGTGTGGAGAGGTGAGTCAACCTTGGTATAGTTTGGGATTTCTACTTCATAGATATTACCTTACCTAGGTTCCAGACTTGAGAGTGAGTTAGATTATTCTTGATACCCACTTGATGCTTGGCATATCCATTTTTTGGATGATGAACAAACACAAGGGAAGGTTTCCATATGTTGGTAAGCTCCTTGAATGGTTGATTTGGATATTTTGTTTCACCTAGCAGCCACATCCCTTACTTATCCAATAGGGTAGGCATGAATATGATCTTTGAGAAATAGTCAGGATGATTTTTTTCCTTCCATTCATGTTTTTCTTTCTTTTGTGTGTTTACTTTCATGCATTGTCTAATTTTATTGATGCATTTGACTTTCCTTAGAATAATTTCTTACACGTGTTTTCCTGCTTTACTTTCATGTTTATATTTGGTGATTTTTTTTTATTTATGCCAAGTATTTTTTATTTCTAACTAGGATGGTAGATTCACCCCAAATTTTGTTTCATTTGCCAAGTTATATGGTGTGTAGGTCACGGTTCTACAAATATTATGGAGTTCTCATACATTCTCACATAGAGTGCATGTCCACGAGTAGGAGCTAGATGTTACCACAAGAGGGGTGAAACATTTTTGGATACGCTAGCAAGGGTTTGAAGTTGTTTCTTGCATGATGTGTCATGCTCATATTCCCTGGATATATATAGAGTTGTTCTTGATCTCCACCAAAAACATGATCATGCTAGCTCAACTATGGTGTAGCTCACTTTCATGCCAACTCCTCAGATAAGAGATGCATTGTTGTACAGTATGGCATGGTTCCTATTTTCTTTGTTTGACATTCCATGTATCAATACTTATTTGAAAATGATGATGTAACTTATTATCTCATCATAAAGTGGTAAACACCTAATGATTGCCTAGTAGCATTTCATAACATTACATGGTTTTATGACTTTCCTTGTAGTACCTTGGGGAACATGTTTTATGTTAGAAGTGTGTCATCTCTTATATTAACCTATACCATTGGGTTCTTAGGATAGATATCATTATCCATATCCCAACCATGATAATCATTTTCCAACTCCCAAGTGTTATTCATTCCATCCATATCAAAAATTGCATCTTGGTCATGTATGATTTCTCAAAAGTCAAAAGGAAAGTTCAAATTGATAAATCCTGAGTCAATAATCCAACAAGGAAAAGAGGTGAAGAGAGAAAGTCAAAATACAAATATAAATCTTTAGCAATGCTCCTTCACTATGAGGCCAATGCCCCTAGTCTCTAGTTTGTCTATGAATATCTAAATAAAAGAAACTTTTTCAATAAAACAAACATTAAAAAAAACAATTCTTAAAGGGGTAGTAAGAAATAATGTTAAAGATGGTAACTCAATGTTAAGATATCTCTAGAAGGATATTATATGTAAAAATCCTAGCTAAATAAAGGTGGATGAATAAATAAATGATTGATAAGACTTGTGCATGTCTAAGACATTGAGGGTCATCACATGAACTCATTCCCCATTCCCTTTCATCATTATTAATTATTTTTTCCTATCTTTCACCTAGGTTCTTAGGAAATATGTGTTGTCTTAGGACTTGATGCATGTATAAGGGTAAATATTGTTCCCCTTGGTAATACTTAGGAAAATATTAAAACAGCCCCCTTTTTATGTTGTGCTAAGAGATGTCACCAGGTGCTACCAATTAATGGCTTGCTAAGAGGCTAGACCCATCACTTCAAGTGGGTATTGTGCATTGGGATACATGTATTATGTCTCAAGATCCATGACATTGCATTGGGATCCATGATGCTACATTTGGATCCATGTACTCATATCTGATCATATCTACATACATTGGGATCCATACCATTTTCCTTGGGATTAGTGTCACCGCATTGGGATCCATGACAGTGCATCGATCCATGAGAGGGATTCCATGTCACCACACATGCCACATGGACCACTAAAATTCATTCTCCCTTATCAATTGGACATTTCATTCACACTTATGCATTATTTATCTCTCCTTGAACCACACATGGGAGTTATTAATTCCTGGGAGGAGTTGGTTACAAATTATGGAGGTGGTTATAGGTTGTTATTTGGACCTTGTGATGATGTGGCATGCTTTATTTTTATCTACTTGAGAAGCACCCACCTAGAGGAGGCCACACATGCCATTTATATTGACTTTTTTACTTGGATGGATCACACATGTGAGAGGTAATGTCATCTTCTTGAGTTCATTATTCCAGACTTGGACATTTCCATCATTTGAGGGATTTGGTTGCCGAAGGATATTTGGGAGTATTTGGACAATGTTGACTCAATCATTCACCCTCACATGGGGAAATTTCACCTTTATTAAGGAGTGCACCTAATTTATTCTCTCCCTCTATCCCACACTTGTGGCATTTATTATTATATTTGGACTATTCTTTAGGGTCATTTGCCTCTTGGAGGGTTTTGAGGGATTTGTTAGATGATTTTTTGTATTTGCCCATGGACTGGGCTAATGGTTTTGACCTCATAGTATTGAGCTAGCACATTTTGTTGTATTGTATTTGAGGAGGCTCTTCACCTATAAAAGGAATATTTCTCCCTCATTTAAAACCATTGGATATTAATGAGAAACTTGGCTTAATATTTGTTTGAAATTCTATTTCTTTTCTTTGTTAATGTTTAGTCATTTTCAAGGTTTGTATAAGCACTTGTAAAGGATTTTTTGGAATAAAAAGGTTGTTAGAAGGCCAAATAATAAAGGGTGAAATGCTCCACTTGGGAGGGTTCTCAAGGTAAGTTCTCTAACCTTTACCCTTTGATCATTTAATTTATTGTTCATTCATTAAGGTAGGACGTTTGATGGCTCTATCCTTTTTCTTCGCCAACCTTTTAGTTCACCTTGATAGTACTAGGAAAGGTTTTCATAATGTGTTATCCTCAATCTAGATTGCATTGAGCTTCATTGACTTATATTAGTTCAAATCATGCTAACTATTTCTCAAATAAACATCTATATGTGGATCACAAGAGGGTTTGAAAATCATTTTTAATTTAAGTAGAAATTAATCACTTTTATGGATGCCCTAATGCATACTTTGCTTGGAATGGTTGAAATCAATACAACATAACTACGGTTGAAAATAACTTTTATTGCAATATTTTGAAGGAGTGTTGTTCTAGGTTATTATAAACTATAATTGGATGTATTGGAAGGTCCAACAACCTCATTCAAAGTGAAATTGTTGCATGTTCTTTATTGTTGTTCTGGGATTTTTCTAGTATTCATTTTTCTGCAGAGATTTATTGTTGTGTGGGGCTATTTGTAACCCTCCTCTTTTTCCAATGTTTCGAGGATTTTATTATATTCATTTCCATAGGTGTCCAAACGACTTTCAAGAGATATAAATTAACTAGTTTCAAGCCTTGACATTACCTCCTATGTGTTATCCAAAACTCTATCCAGGACTTTCATAAAACTGCAGAAGTATTCCACTGTCAATGGTGATTAAAGTGTTGATGCCTTGCAATGTTTTTATGACACCTTGTTTTCCACATCCCAAAGAAGCCAAAATATGTAAAGGAAATCCAAAGGACTTTGTAATTAGTCCAATCGTTGCCTCCTTTCACTATTGTATGAAGGTTTGTTAACCATATTTTGTTGTGGTGTTTGCATGTCTTTTATCTTGGTTGGTTGACCACGATACATTCCTACCCTAACCACCCCAAACAATCTACCCAAACAATGCAACATTTATATTGTTTGCTAGTTGAGAGGGTCGATTCATGCTACAATCATGGTTCCAAAGAATTTATCTTTATTGTATGATGAGAAACAAATTAATTTCAGAGTGTTGATGAATGAATGATAAGTTTGGTTAATGATATAATTTTTTTTCCTTGACATATAATAATGAAATTTTCTAATCTTGTAGCATTGTATTTCTTCTAAACTTATTACATTGAGCTCGTGGCCTTATTCTCTCTTTACAATAGTGACACTTCAAGTGTTTCATGGAATATACTTATTAAATGGATGAAAACTTATATTGGTTATGAACTTGTTACAATGATGCTCTATTTCATTGCTATCATAAAGACCCAATTTCACGCTTAAATGTTTCATAAGTACTTGTTCATGCTTCACTTCTTGCACATATGAAATTTGTTAAATGACGACTATCTTGTGAATGAATATGTACTTTTTACTTAGAAAGTTTCACCTTGAGCATTGTATATTGCTTCATCACTAATTATGCATAATGGTGCATTGGTGTGTTGTGTTTAATAAAGTAAGTGTTTTCCTTCCAATCATTCATTGAGCATTTTATTCTCTTACTTTTCTTGAAGCATCCGTTTAGAAAATTCAACCCAATTCAAACAAAGTCTTTGTCCTCATCTATCTAGAAATGCAATGATAGGACTTAGTATTATCCCTCCTTATGTTAGAAACCCTCCTTGTGTTATAAACCATGGTCTTGCCCAACTAGATTCCCACAAGCTTTGGACTTAGAATGATATTTCTAAATATTCCCAATAAATGGAGTGACCCTTCATTTTAAAGATTCCCACAAGATTTGGAATGTGGATAGTATTTAAAGATTAATAAAACCAACTGTGATGAAAATCCATGAATGCATCTAGAGACAAACCTTCTTAGGGATCCATAAAAATCCTAGAGAAGCCTTTGCTTTTCAATGCATCTCGTGATGAGGTTAGCCAACCTTACAACTTATATGTTTAGTAAAGATCACACATATAAATATATTTGATATGTATATGTTATCTATTTTAATAACATATCCATATCAAATATATATTGTTACATATATATCTTTTGGTTGACTCATTGAATTTCTCCTATGCCAAACATTCATCAAAATATGTTATTTTCACTATGTTAAGGGATTCTACAACTAGAACTTGTCTTTATTGGACAAGACATCTTCTCTATATGTCTTATTATAACCATAAAAAACCCAATTTAATGGATCATTCTTCCTCCTAGGTTAATGCCCCCTTCAATGTGAAAATAAGACCTTCACATAATTCTTTAAACAAAAGGCATTCTCTATTCTAGCATACTTAAATTTTTGAATATAGATGAGGGCCTATTGAGATGAATTGATATACTAACTATAAATATCTGAGGGTAACTCTTGATTGGATGTGACACTCCATATTTGTACTCTTGAAATCAAAACTAGATTGTGCTTGATCACATGGAGAGTGATCTACCCATAACTTATTTACTTCAGAGAATTTCCCTTTGTGAAATGTTTTCAAGAATATAATGAAATTCATAGCCTATAATGTTCTTCCAATACATGCCCCCTTTCTTCAAAAATAAAATATTATTTTTTTTTAAATAAATAGTTTTCGTCGCAATTTCGACTCACTATAGAAATCCTGCGACGATTTTTATATACAAACCACAAAAGTGTTCATCTCAATTGCGAAAAACCATAGAAATCCTGAGATGATTTTTCTATACAAACCACGAAAGTGTTCGTCTCAATTGCGACGAACCATAGAAATCCTGAGATGATTTTTCTATACAAACCACGAAAGTGTTCGTCTCAATTGCGACGAACCATAGAAATCCTGCAACGAATTCACTATACAAATCACGACAGTTTTCGTCTCACTTGCGACGACTGGAACAAATCCTGTGACAAATTTTCTATACAAATCACGACAGTTTTCGTCTCAATTGCGACGACTAGTACAAGTTTTGTAATGAACTTTCTATACAACCCACGAAAATTGTATAGTGATTTTGTCGCTATATACCCTGTGTTCGTCACAAACGCGACGAACTCCTCAAAAGCTGATTTGTCACAATTTTTTAACTTACTTTGCCTATATTGTCGAGTGTGCGACAATTTCCCTATTGTGTCTCTCTTTCAACGAATTCTTTACTTAGTCGTATTGGCAACAGTATTTTTTTTTTTGTCGCAATTGGTGATCATCACATGAAACGACGTTTGGGAGACTCAAGATTCAACGCAATATCCATGACATAATGTTGCAAGAGCGTCAAAATAGCCGTCGCAAAATGACCCGAATTTGCTAGTGTGTATATATTGCATTTCACAGTTCTTGAAAACACAATCTTTGACTGAGTGAATATTATTTCAAATGAGATTACTACACAGTTGACAAATTTCAAGACTGAGATGAAATTTTATATGTCATATTAATCAGTACTTGCTATCACCTATTGTCATACTTTTAAGGGTTTAAATATTACCAGAAGGGTAAAAGTAGAGGTGGACCCTGTGACCATGTGGTATCAATCTTTGTGGAGGAAAAAGTCGACCACCATTTCTATGAAGTATACAATTATTTTGTGTCTAAATTCAAGAAGCTATTATTTGGGAAAGGTACTTCCTCGATGTCATCGGAGGCGTCATATTTTATGAAAGGGAAAGGAATTCTTGAAAATATGGAGGATTACAATATCATCGAGGTTTTATGTTCTAACGAAAACCCATGTTTCTTCCATATTATGTATCTGATAATTTTTTTATTATTGAAATAGCTAGGCAATACAAATTTTGGTTTCACATTTTTTTTTAGAAAAGAAAAAATCGATTGATACCTCTTCCTTGGAAAGTTGGTGAAATTCTTCTCAGAGGAATTTCCAAGACTCATGAATATGCTACCTATTTCAACCATTCCAACTTGATCTATGAAAAGGAAATCAATGGTTTTTACCCTAGTCATATTTTTTACAATCATTTGATTTCAGTCGGGCTCAACCCTACATTCATAAACTCATTTCTAAGTGGAGAATATGAGAATGATATCCATAACCCTAATAATCAAGAATCTGACAAAGACTCTAGATATATAGAAATTGTCATAAGTACCACATAACATCACAAGGAAATATGTAAGCCTTCAAGTGAGAAGAGTGCTCAGTTCCCAGCTAGTTCTCGAAGAAGTGTCCTACCCAAGACAAACCCTCATCCCAAGACATAACAACAAAAAAAGACATAGAGTAATAATCCAGGGGTGATTAAGAAAGAAACCCTCCTCAAGGAAACTTGGAGAACCCCGACAAGTTAAACATTAAAAGAAAAATGACTATTTCACAGCAAGAGGGAGGAGAAACACATGCACCAAAAAATGATTTATTATTGGATAATATGGACTTGTATGTGGATATCGAAAATATCACTTTCCCATATGTAGAAGGACCTGATAGAGAATATGTACATATTTCTACACTCATGGTCCATGATGAGATATTTTCTGATGAAAAGACTTTTTCTGTACAAAATTCCTTTTTTGACAAAGAAATTGGTCTTTGAAAGAACCATGAAGAGTAAAAGTGGGAAGTTGTGGTCCACCATTGATTCAAAGAATATGTTTCCTTCTAGATTTTCTTCCATTCATAAAGTTACAGGGGATGCACTGAATTTTTAAATTTCCAATATGGAGGACAAAAACGCTCGGTTGAAAGAGAAAATTAATTAATTGGAAGAAACTCTCATTCCTCCACCTATTTTGTCTTCTCCCGTTGCCATCATTCATCCCGAGAAAAGTTTTCAAGAAACCCTAGAGTCAAGTGCTAGAGTCAAGGAAATTTCAAATTTGATTATTTCCACTCAACATTTTGTCCAAGAAAATATTAAGAAAAGGATTTCATTGATTTTAGAGTTATGGGATATGGAAAAAAGATTTTCTTCTATCGGCTTGAGAATTCATAACACCGAGGAATATTTGAATACAGATTTGAAAAATGATGAATGTTTTTATAAAGATGGAGTTTGGATGTTTGTAGTAAAGGTTTAGGAAATGACAGAGCATATGAGAAAGTAAGAAAATTTACCTTCCTCGAGCCGCATCAAACAACTGAAATCCTGTTGGATTGAAAGAAAAAATGTATTGAAGGGATTTTCAAATCAATTGATTGATTTATAAAGAAGGAAATGGAAGGATACAAAAAAAAAATTGATTTCGATATCGCTGGAACCACTATTGAAGTATCGAACCGTAAGTATATCTCAAATTCAATGCTCATGAATAAAAAAAAATTCAAAGAACAATCTGAAGAATCAAAAAGGGAATCAACTGAAAAGTTTGATACGATGATTGAGTTCACACATGATGATATTGACAACTGACTAGTTGAGTATACCAATAAAAATGAAGATATTGAGAATAATTTGCAAAATTTATCTATTGATCATAGAGAAGTCGAAAAGGAGTTGTTTAATATTAAAGTAAAACAAGAAGTGATTGTTTCCCCATTAAGGAATTATATTCAAGAATGGTTAAGAAACTCAATTTCCAAGATTTTCAAAATACCAGCAGAGGCAGTTACAACTGACAATGAACCGCAACAAGCAAGGGTACAAAAGCAAAAACAAAAAACAAGGGTACAAAAGAAACAACAACAAGCAAATGAAAAGAAGATATTTTGTCATAGTAAGTTCATGTTGATCACATACTTATTCCCTTATCAATTTTTCATCAATTATTCTTCTTCTTTAATTAGAAAATCATAACTGAATCCAGATAATCTTTCTCTTTGTCTTGTTTTTGTAATGTTATGTTCGACATCCACCCACATTCCTCTTTCTACTTCATACTTTATTATACATGTTTTCTTGATGTTCCATGGGAGCCCCAATCCCAGTCCATTGGACAAATGCCTTAATTTCAATGCATTGTAACAAACATTAGTATTTTTTAGAAATCCCAAAGAACTCATTCGTGATCAATTTTGAATGTATTTTATAAATGTGAGTCTTTAGTATAAATTATTTGAAATTGGTCTATAATAATATTCTTTTGAGCTCTATAAGTATTACTCTATCAAATTTCTCTCATGTCAATGGACCATCTTCTTTTATTTTGAATGTGATCAAAATATTTAAATCTACTATGATGGATGTGAGGACATTTTTATTTTTCTGTAATGTGTGATGTGTGAGAATCCTGGTCCACTTCTCAGGAATTCTCTTTTATAAATATTATTTTACTTTTCAGCATTTTGATTTTTCTTGATCATTAAAGATTGGACTATATTAATGTCCTATATTATTCTTTATTTGAAAATTACAAAGAATATCATAAGACAAAGAGGAGTAGAACCTCTTTAAAAATGAAGGATGATTCATATCCTCGTGAGGTTGTTGTTTTGGTCCTGATGGATTTAAATTTCAACAGGTGGCCATGGATCATACATTCCCTATAACCTACGATAAATGTTATGTGAAATGGGGGTTGTGGTGACCTAAAAAATGTGGGTAGTGATGACCATATGAATAATGAACCATCRTACATACACATTTAAATATTTTTATTAGTAGAAAAACATGAAATTCAACCAAAATAAGATAACAAATTTCCTAGAAAAACAAGATTTAACTCGACACATGATACCTAGGAATAGGGAGATCTATCCATTACAACTGTGTTGAACTTATCATTATACTAAGAGGGGGGGTGAATCAATATACAATAAGTTTTACTTTATTTAATCATTCATTAGCTGAGAAACAATAATCACATATAAAATCAAATCACGATGCATGGAGTTTAAAATGGAAACCCAATCGGGATATGTAATGTACCTAGCCACTCATATATTGTCCACAATACTTTAAAGTACACTTCAAAACCAATTTCAAATTTTTATAACAATTAATTAATAAATAAGAATGAAAGACACATATGAAATATTCAATATTCATGCTACAACATAAAATAAATTAATGATGTGACATACACAAAAAATAACTAGCAAGAAGACGCATTATAAATACATATCTTAGAGATGAATAAATACAAATTGGAATATACATTATACAAAAAAAACATAGAGCACTTATATTTTCAATTAAACATTCACCAACTAGCTGCAAACCAAGGACGTTCCTCCCAACCATATACATTGTTTTTCATTCACTCTCAACAATAGTGTCACCCCTGAGATAGGGATATGAATCCACAAGGACGGTTCTTAGGCCAAATCTAAAAACAAACCAATCTCTTAGGTTTTCCCAACCACACAACAATCATAATTTCCATCTCTCTTTCCCTTCATCCTGCACAACCCAAAGAAATGAGCCACTATCTCTGCCATGCAGTCCTCAAGTTGTTTCATTTCTCTCCAAGGGTTCAATGCTACTAGTAAGGAAATATCCATGATGGAAAATCCAAGGATTCTTAGTTGTGATATTTCTTTGAGAACTACCATCAAATGCATTCCCATAGGCATCATTTCCCACTTGGAATGATCATTAATTCCTCACATCCATCTCACAATGGATCTCCTCCTCCAACCATTCATTTCCAAACTCCAACCAAGAGCACACGAATTAGCAAGAGTGAATGATGAAATATCCCAAGAATATATTGTAAGAGTAAATGGAGAAGAACGCCCAAAACATATTGCAAGGGATGTTTATATAATTACATGAAATCAGGAACTACATGGCCTCCCCCCAAGAAGCTCATGTAACCACTTTTCTCAATTAAATCCAATATGGCCAAACAAAATATAAAAAAAATGTATCCCCTTAATCCCCCTCTCTCATGGAATCATATCCCTCTATCTCTTATCCTTGTCTGTATTGTATCCAACAATGTATTTTTATTAATGTATATAGAAGTATTACATTTTCTAGGCACTTCGACCCCTTTTCAACTTTACCAACTCGCCTAATGTCACATTTACATAATATGTTCTATTTCAGAACGATTAAAACTAGGGTGTTACATCTCCCTCCACTTATTTTGGCACTTTCCTCAGTGCACAACACCATACCAATGTTCTTATAATTCTAGGCCCTCTGGCCTTTAATCCACACAAGAAATCTAACCAATATCTTATATACATAGGCACTCTTGCCTAAAATAAAACATGCATACATAGGAATTCCAACCCATAACATGTATAATGAACTTCAGAATTTATATTTCTGGCAGGGGTTCCAACCAAAATCTCTCCTTCCCTATAATCCTGCACAATCCAAACAAATTAACCCCTTTCTCTTCCATGTGATCCCTCTGGCTATTCTATGTAACACACCCTCTGTTATGAAAACAATAAGTGGGTATAAAATACGTAGTTATTATTTTTTTTCTTGGAAACAAGCGTTACAAAAAGTGACATGTGTCACAACATAGATTAAAACTACATAATCCATATTATCACAATAAACTGAAAATAACATTACTATTATTCAATCAACTAATTACATAAAGATAACATGAGGAAACTACCCGTCCAACCTATCCTGCATGGTTAGGACCTCCAAGACACATAAGAATCTCTCAAGTCCGAGATTCATCCGATTGATTTTGACCATTTAGGGTCTCAGGACTGGTGATTATTCTAAGAAACAAGGAGGTATCTAAATCCCATTAGTCCATTCAAAATCAACTCTAGAATAGTTTCATCAACCATAATTAAACATCATTTCTTCATAGTACAAGGAATAATCCATTTTACTTAATCCATCATTCATCAATAAATAAGTGCAATTGAGTAAGAGAATAAGAAATGAGGATTAATAAAAACCATGAGAGCATAAGTAAGATTCTTGTAATAGGTAGAGATCTATTTATGCCCATCTTTAGCAACTTGCCCAAGTCAAGCATCATTTATCAAATACTTCAAACTACTGTAACAAGTACTATCATCATGTAGTGTAACTATATATTTTTAAAAAAATGACCTATCTTAATTAAGAAGTACAATAAGAATTCAATACCAAATTTAATATCCATTACAAGGTACCATAAGGAGATCAACCTAATAATTAATTTAAATAGAAGTCAAGGCTTCTTTATATATCCATTAAAGGAATTAAGAAGATCAAATCTTAATTTAACAATATCAAATAAGAACTCAATGTTGGCTTATAATTTCATATAAGAATTAAAGAAAGACCCAACAATAAAATCAAGAAACCAAAAGTCAACTTATAATTTTATTGAAGGGATTTAAGGAAGACCCAAAATTATTTAACCATATACAAGGACTTCAATACTAACTACAAATCTAATTAAGAATTAAGGAAAACTAAAGTCTTATTGAAACAATATAAAAAGGTTCTAAATAC
>JASDQU010735467.1:244420-260295 GCA_032191745.1 Picea mariana
AAGGAAAGGTAAGGCTAGACATGGTAAGGCATGGAAAGTCATGGCAAGGAAAGATCTAGGTATGGAAAGGCAAAGAAAGGCAATGCAAGTCATGAAAAGGAAAGGAAATGCATGGCAATGTGTTGGATAGGAATTATAGAAATAAGATTCATGAAAAATCCGAAGTATAGAATATGTGTGTAGAATAATAAGGAAGACTTGGGACTGTGTAGTTGAGGTGCATTCAGGAGTATAGTGCACACTAAAAATAATAAAGAAAAGGAATAAAGCAGAAGAATAATGCAAAGAATGAAGTAAGAGAAGAAAGAGAGAGAAAATAAAGGATAACAACCTAACGTGATAAAGATAGAAGGATGCACAAAAGAAGGAAGAACAATAGTCAAAGTGAAAAAGTAGCATGTAGATGGAAAAGAGGGAAGAGAATCTTGAACAACTAGTCAACTTTACTTATCATGTATTGTAATAGGGTTTTGGGATGAATAAAGTAGGTTTTTAAGCCCTAGAATTTATGTATAAATATGTAATGGGTTGAGAGAATAGGGGTTCCTCACTTTATTTATTCCTTCCTTTATAGTGTGTTCTTTGTTCTATTCTTGTTGAGAAGAGAGTGATAGAATAGACTGTGAGGAAAAGAGTCTATTTTTGAATGTTAAGAAAATGATGCAGAGAGAGACAGAGGATTCCACTGCAGAGAGGCTGGTCTAGGAGAATGAAAGATAACATAATGTATCTTTGTAATGAATAGTGTGCAAGCCTAATGCAATTTCATAAAGAATAATAAAGAATCTAGGCATTGTGGACATAGCCCAAAGTTGGGTGAACCACATTAACTATTGTGTGTATTTGTCTTTTATGTGATTCAACATGGATGTTTTCTTGATGCATGTTAGACTAACACTATTCTATTAATGATCATTGCGCAATGGTTAGATGCTATAATATGTGGTTTATGTGGTAATTTGAAGTATCATGATAATGCATAACTAAATTCATTCAGTAATATATGAAGATAAAATACAGAATAATGTGCTCGAAAGAGACAAGTAAGAACGACAAAGATGGTCACCTCTCATTTGCTCACTAATGCATAAAATCGGTTTATACAACCCTAATAGATGCCTTTGGTGAGACTTCATATGCATACAGGTGATGCCAAAAGGGTCAATGTTTGAAGGGTTTTGTTGGTCAATATAACTCAAACCTAGGGTCTTACAACCACGCACAATTCCAAAAAATGGTTGTGTTGCTTGGGCCCAGAATCTATGATTGAGGGAATGGTTTGCAGGTCAGATGAAAAAGAGATATAAGAATGGTTATAAGGGAATGAACAAGAGATTTATAGAAAAGAGAATAGAAACCCTCGGTTGAGTGATGAGCAATGGATACAGAAGTATGTGTACATGGAGCTGCATGAAATTGTTTTTGGAAATTTTTTTATTATTCTAATTGAGGGGATAGAAAGACTAGTACAAAACACTAGAAGGTACCTAACTACAAAACCGAGGAATTGAACCCTTGATTTGATAAGAAAGTTCAATTCTATAAGTAATCAAACTTCTCAAAGGGACTTATTTCCGGCTAGATAGTATATTAGGAGGATATATTACAGAATTTGCAATAGATTGTACCCAGTCATACAGTGTTGCAGAAAGGGACTTATTCAAAGATCCATGTGGAAGGTTCATGAAATCATTCGGTGCGTGGATAAAGATGCTATTGTGTGACAAGTGCATGATGACAATGGAGCCTGACTGCTAAGGGCCTTCGCGCACATAGGGGAACTGGGGGATGACAAGAGGATAGTCTGAGGGCAGGAGAGAATGAAGGAAGCAATGAAAAAAGAATGGAGGGAATGAGGATGCATAGAACCGAAGAAGGTATACCAAAGGAAGAATATGTGTTTGGAGAGATTCCCATAATAAAGAGGTATAAGAGGCGAAACATTAGAGCTAAGAAATGATATCCACATAGTGAGCCAAAGGGGAGAGGACATTGCACAATAGTTCAAATAGTGGAGGTACCACACATAAGAGGAGGAAGAGGAATCCTAGTCCAGTTCTATAATAGAATATCCATGAAGTCCTACTCATACTATATCCTTTGTTGAATCGACGACCCCATGCACATCACCACAATCAGAGATAACAATTGAATACTTCTCAAAATAACTTATAGTTAGCAAGGGAGGATAAAGGAGTAGCAATCAAAGCAGTGGAAGTAGTGCGCCGAGTCAAAGTCAACCAACATCACCAAGAAGAGGGAATGAACAAGGAAACATGGTAGAGGTATCCAATACCACCATACTACCTGAGTTCTAGGGAGTTGCATTAGAGGACCCATAACAACATCTGCTTGTTTGCGAGACAATTTGGGCCACAAAGAATGTCCAAGACAAGGCCATGAATATTATGGAGTTGGAAACAACATTTAGAGGATATGCATTAGTCTAGTAGATGAATATGTAGAGTACCGCACCTACAGGACATACCAATACTTTGTTAGTGATAAGGAAAGAATTTTTTAAAGAGTTCAAGAAGCCAAAGTTTGAGTCACAATATATTATAGAGCTGAAGGAAATTAAACAAGCCCAAACTGAATCAGTCTAGGATTATGTCCAATGTTTTAAGGATCTTTTGGGTAGACTGAATTTCTAGATCCCTGATCAAAAACATCAAGAATTTTTTATCGTAGGACTTCTACCACACATTGGGAGGCCATTGATTCAACAGAAGGTTGTGTTGCAACCCGAGGCTCTGGAAATTACAATCAAATTGGAATCATACCCTCTAGTAGACAATGCAAGGATGGTGCAAATTCAGACGTAGTTGACTAATTTGATGATTAAACTAGCAGAACTTACAAAAGGGAAGGAGAAACATGAAAATTTTTGGTGTACCAAGTGTAGTAATAAAGGTCATCACAAGGAAAAATGCCCATCATTCGCATAGTATCTGGAGATTAGAGCACTGAATCCTTTACCACAAGGGGGGTATTGAGATATATGTAAGAAATGGGGACATCATCCAACTGAGTTCACACTACTACATAAGTATCATAGTACACCAAGGAACTTATTTTGGAATTTTTGAAAGTCAGTCAAACATGAAGAGAAGGATTTCCTCTCATTCGATTTGATGGGGGAGTGCAATACAGATATGTACAAGATTCATGAGGAGAATGTTGTGATAAAAGGAGGTGGTCCATAGTATAAAAATCAGAGGGGATTTAATCCTGGGAATAGAGGAAAATTTGGTAGAGGTCGAGGTGGAGGAAATTATGGAAGAGGATGAAGAGGACTGATAATATGTTAAAATTGTAACCAATTGGGACACTCATCCTGTGAATGCCCGAATCTGTGTACAACATGCACATATTGTAGAGCATCAGACCATGCAATGGAAGAGTTTCCTCAACTAGTGGTGAAATGGTAGGCACAAGCGAATCAAAATCATAATCCAATTCAAAATGTATATAAAATATCCTCTAAAAAATGCAATGAAGGGCCTAGAATAGTAGTTGTTACACATGGAGGATCCATAACAGGAGTTGATGTGATGAATTGAGGAAAGCATGCTGAGAAATGGGTAAGGAAGTCATCAGGATCTATGCCAACTTTCTATCATCATCAAGAAAATGAGACATATCAAAGGGAATGGAAAGAGGTACTTGGAAAAGATTGGGGAACATCAACATCATATGTGCCTCATGTTGGAGATCACACTCTGCCAGAAAGGCCAATTGGGAAGGTAAGAACTCTAAGATAATTCTTGAGAAGCTGTGTAGAGCTTATGAAAGACAAAATTTTGATGAATTCATTATATGAAATGATTGATCATTTCAAACAAGGCAGGGAAACTCCCATCACATAGAGGATGGTGAATCAGGTACTATGCAGAAAGAAGGCCAATGGACAACTTTGATTCAATGAAAAACTTAGGGAATATGATGTGTATAATGTCATCTTGGACTTTGGGTCTGATGTGAATGTATTTCCAAAGTAGACCTGGGAGATGATGGGCAAAACCAAGTTGGTCTAGTCTCTTTTTCAGTTTAGGCTCACAAATTAGCACAATACAGTACCAATTGGTTGATTGATAGGAGTACCTGTGAACATATATGGGGTGTGTAGTGTAGCAGAATTTGAAGTTTTTGGGATCATGGATGATAGTCAGCCATCTACATCACTGATGGGAATTTAATGGGAATTTGATAATTAGGTGATCATTAATATAAAATAGAGAGAAATGATATTTGAAGTTAGATATTTGAAAGTTACTACACCATTAGACCCAATAGAAGGAGAGAGGTACATAGAGTCAACAAGAGGAGATGATATTGAAAACTTGGATAACATGAATATATGGATGGATGATTATGAAAAACACATCGTAGATGGTATGCTAAGTTGGAGAAGTATTAGTTCGTGTGAATCATATTCAAAACAAGGTCTAGAGCATTAATATAAGAAGATGCATGAAGTATCAACTAGACGATGTGCATGCATAAATTGATCCTTACGCTGGATTTGAACAGAGTTATGTAATCCACCCAGGTATAATGGATTGACTGATACAAAATTGTTTGTAAATGAATTTGAGTTGTAGGTACCCAAACAACAAAGGATGTTGGCACTAGATATTTTCCTAAAAGTGACTCCAGTCGGATGGTGGGTTGCACACAAAGTGGCAATGAAAGACTGGTCATAATGTAGAAGACTAATGAAATTCATGTTTGGCACTGAGGTAGAAAATGATGCACATAGGTATACAGGGGAGAGTAACCCAATGTCTCATGTGGAGAAGTGTAGGGACAAATGGAACATGGCACCAAAGGAAGAATGGATAAAATTATGAAGAACTGGTATCTAGAATTAGAAATGCGTAGAGAAACAACCAACTGAGATGAGTTGACTCAGAGGTTCAAATTCACATTTACATTTGAACATTAATCTCCATCAATAGATGCAACACTACAGGCTATTCAAACTAAGACATTCTCAGAAGAAGGACCGATGGAGCTGGTACCAGTGTGCAGTTCACACAAAACTACTATGAATGTCCATGAGTTATTAGACTGTTACAATGTTTCTAAGGAAGAACATGATGAACAAGATCCCAGTAATGTGGAAATACCTGAAATAGAAGGAGAACAAGAAGTAGAAGGGTCATAGCTTGAATTTGTTGCATACACACAACCAATAAAGATGTGAAAGTTAAAAATTCAGACGACAAAGAACCCGAAGTTTGCACAAATAGGGGATTATTGGAGCGATGAGAACGAAGAGAATATTTCAGAATTGTTGTGCGAATATAAATACCTATTCCCAACAACATTTTCTAATATTAAGAGGATATTTGGGGACTTAGGCAAGATGTAGATTCCATTGAAACGAGGTGCTAAACCAGTGTGACAAAGGCCTTACAGGTTAAATCTGAAGTAAAAAGAGAAGGTTAAAGAATAAATAGATATTATGTTGGACGTAGGAACTATTGAACCCATGGTGGAGTCAAAGTGGATAATCCCAATGGTAGTGCAAGACAAGAAGAAAGGATGTATCAAGATTTGCATGGATATGATAAAGTTGAATCATGCATGCTTACATGATCCATTCCCAACACCATTCGCAGATAAGGTACTGGAGAACATAGGAGGGAAAGAGACTTATTCTTTCACATATGGATTCTCGGGGTATCATCAAATTAAAAATTGCATGGGAGGACCGGTACAATACCACTTTTGCGACATAGTGGGGAATTTATCAATATACTGTAATTCCCTTTGGACTAAAGAATTCCCCTGCATTGTTTTAAAGAGTTTTGGTTGCAGCATTCAAGGAATTTATCCATAAGTTCCTTGAAGTGTACTTAAACGATTGGAATGTGTTCAGTATACTAGTGGATCACATAGAATTACTTAGAATAATGTTGGATAGGTGTATACAATGTTAGATTTCACTAAATTTGAAGAAGTGTATTTTTTGCGCACCGTTTGGAATTTTTTTGGGACATGTAGTTTGCAAATATGGATTACTAGTGGATCCATCCAAGATTGTAGTGATTTTGGGTTTAGAACCACCTACATCAGTCTAAAAGTTGACGAAAACTATGGGTCATACATGATATTTTAGGAAGTTTATAAAAGGTTATGTGTAGATAACAACACCAATGGAAAAGTTGTTCAAGAAGGAATAAAAGTTCCAATGGAATGAGGGATGTTAAAAGGGATTGGAAACCTTAAAGAAAAAACTAGTGACCACACCGATTTTGATCTTTCCATATTGGAACAAGGAGTTCTACATTCATGTAGATGCATCATCCATAGCATTGGGCACAATACTATCTCAAACTTGGGAGGAATACATAGATCACCCAATTTATTTTGAAAATAGGAAGTTGTCCATAGTAGAGAAGAATTACACCACCATGGAATGAGAAGGATTGGCAATGGTATATGTACTAAAAAAGTTCAGACATTATTTACTTGGGTCTCACTTTAATATGTACACAGGCGATTCTGGATTAAAATATTTAGTGAACAAGATAGTGGTAGGGAGGAGAATATTCATATGGCTACTATTGTTTCAAGAATATGATTTTGAAGTTGTGGTGAAACTAGGGAAGTTGAATGCAGGACCAGATCATTTATCGCACATATTATCAGGGGAAGATGTAGGTAATTAAGATGATAACTTACCGAATGATCAACTATTTATAGTTAAAATGGTGGATGATTACTTCGCCGACATCTTGGAGTTTCTAATTATATGAATGGCCCCATTAGAGATGACAGTTGCATAGAAGAAACAACTGGTAGTTAAAGCAGTAGACTATCAACTCACTGCAGAAAATTTCTATAAGTTAGGTGCAAATGGAATATTGAGATGATGTGTGTTGAACTAGGAAAGGCCCATGATAATCACAAAATCACATGAAGGGATTAGAATAGGACATTACATAGGGCTCTGGTGGCCCACACTACATAAATATTCCAAAGAGAATTTTCAATCATGTGATGTATGTCAAAGAGTGGGAAATCCCTCCAGGAGGGATGAAATGTCTTTAAATCGATAGGTTGTGTTGCAATAATTTGATAAATGGGACATAGAATTTGTGGGGCCCATCAAATCACAAGCAATAATATCAAGGGCAAGGTATATAATCACTTAGATGAAGTATTTGAAAAGATCGACAGAAGCGGCACTAGTCATAGACTGCACCATGGAGATTGTTTCGTGATTTTTTCTTGAGAATGTAGTCACATGATTTGGGTGTTTGTGCATATTAATCAGTGATCAAGGGACACACTTCCTGAATAAAAAATTGCAACATTGAATGAGGAGTTTCAAATTCATCATCATAAGARTACCCCTTATTATCCTTAGGAAAATGGGACAATGGAATATTTCAATAAAATCCTGGAGAATTCTTTGACAAAGATCTCCAACATAGGCAGAGATGATTGGGAATTAAGAGTTCCTGCAGCTTTATGGGTCTACAGGATGAAAGAAAAAACTTTACAAGGAAGACACCTTCCAAKTTGGTCTATGGGCAACAAGCAGTGATGCCAATGGAGTGTATTCTACCTAGCCTATGCATTTCAACGATCACTGATCTTTCGAACTCTGGCGCAATATAAGAGTGATTGTCATAGTTGATACAACTTGAGGAAGATAGTTTTCTCACAGGTTTCCATCAGTAAGTTCATAAATCCAGAGAGAAGGCATGCCATGATAGACACATTGAACATAAAAAAATTCAAGTAGGGGACTTAGTAATACTCTATGACAATAAGTTTATGCAACATCTAGGAAAGTTTAGAATGCACTATTTAGGACCCTATGTGATTCATCATGTAACATAGATAGATGGTGTGCAGTTGAAAACCATGAATGGAGAGGTTCTTAGAGAAATATTGTATGGAATTCATATGAAAATATATAGAAGCGGACAATAATTTGCGCAGTAATCTGGGTTGCACCAGAACACATGTATCATAGTAATTCTACTATAGTAGGAAAATAAACATAGAAAAACATATAAAAAGTAGAAAAATGAATAAAATCAAATAAAAATTAGATATGGAAAAAGAAAAATATTACAAAGTACAAAGGAGTAATAAATTATGAAGCAGGAAGGATTGTCACGCTATCGAGATGGAACTACACCACTTAAGAAAATAACATACAAACGCAAAAGACCACGAAGCAAACAAATGTGAAAGAAATAAAAGTTGTGTAGTATAGTATTGACAAGACTGTAAAAAGGCATTAAACAACAAAAACAACGATGACAATGTGGAAATGATAGGTCATAAAGATGTTGTATAGTCTTAAATGGTAAAAGTCGTCGAAAATCATGACAAGCTGACAATACGAGAAAAAAATACAATGATGGATTTGGTAAAAAATACACATTTATGTAACCATTTATCAACTTCGTTGGTGGATTGGACAAGTTAGTTAAGGTGTGAGGATACATGAAAAGTTGGCATAGAGGAAATCATATGTAGAAGTTGAAAGGATGTGGTATCAACAGAAGATCCTCCAACAACACTTAGGACCACTACAAGAAGAAGAATTGAAGGTAATAGGTGAACTGGCCATTGGATAGGGAAATGTGAAATAAGAAGAACATGAATCAGAAGAAAATATTACATCATTGACCACACAGAGGGTCGAAGAGATTGTGGAAATAGAGGAAACTATAATAAGGTAAGTTGTGGCAGCCAAGGAAGCCTCCCAAAAATTCATCTAAGGATGGAGGAGCACGCAACAGGCTATAGTGGCTCTGGATGAGCCATAGGTGAGTGTTGGGGGCTTGTTGGACAAGAATTATGAAAATAAGATTCATGAAAAATTCTAAGTATAGAATATGTGCGCAGAATAAGAAGGAAGACTGGGGGGTGCACAATTGAGGCACATTCAGGAGTACAGTGTGCAGTGAGAAGAATAAAACAAAAGAATAAAGAAGAATAATAAATCAGGGAATAAAGTAAGAGAAGGAAGCAAGTGAAAAGGAAGGATGACAACCTGACATGCTAAATATAGAAGGACATGAAAAAGTAGCATGCAAATGGAAAAGTAGGAAAAACAGCCTAAACAACAAGTCAACTTGAGTTATCATGTATTGTAATAGGGTTTTGGGATGAACAAAGTAGGGTTTTAAGCCCTAGAATTTATCTATAAATATGTAATGTGCTGGGAGAATAGGGCTTCCTCATTGTTAGTTGTTCCTTCCTTTATATTGTGTTATATGTTCTTCTCTGGTTGAGAAGAGAGTGATAGAACAAACTATGAGGAAAAGAGTCTATGTATGAATGTTAAGGAGATGATGCAGAGAGATAAAGTGGCTTGCACAACAGAGAGGTTAGTCTAGGAGAAGGAAAACATAGCATGATGTATCTTTGTAATGAAAAATGAAAAATCCTAAGACAATTGCATAAAGAATAATAAAGAAGCTGGTAGTTGGAGACATAGCCCAAAGTTAGGTGAACCACGTTATCTACTATGATTATTTTTATTTTATGTGGTTGAACATGGATGCTTTCTTGATGCATGTTATTCTAGCACTATTATATGTATGATCATTGCACAAAGGTTATGAATGTTATAATATGTAGTTTTTGTGGTAATCTAAAGTATCATGATAATGCATAACTTAATTCACTAAGTAATATAAGAAGATAAAATAGAGAATAATGTGCACATAACATATAAGTAAGAATGAAAAAGATGGTCACCTCCCATTCCCTCACTACTACAGAAAATTGGTTCCTACATCCCCAAAAGATGCCTTAGGTGATACTTCATGTACATGTAGGTGATGTTGAAAGGGACAGTGTTTGAAGGGTTTTGTTGGCCAAGATAACTTGAACCTATGGTCTTACAACCATGCCTGACACCAAAAAATGATTCCATTGTCGGGACCTAGAATCTATGATTGAGGGAATGTTTTGGAGGCTGACTAAGAAAGACATCTCAAAATGGTTAGAAGGTAAGGAATAAGAGTTTGATAAGAAAGAGAATACAAACCCTCAGTTAAGTGATGATAAATGGATGCATAAGTATGTGTACACAAAGATGCATGAAATTTTCTTTGGCGAATTTCTAATTATTCTGACTGAGTGGTTATAAAGACTAGTAGAAAAAACTGGAAGGTATTGAACCATAGCACTGAGGAATTGGACTCTTTATTTGGTAAGACAAATAAATTATATAAGTAATCAAAATTATCGAGTGGTGGATTTCTGGATAGATAGTATATTATGAGGATATATTACAAAATTTTCAGTAGATTGTACCTAGTCATACAATGTTACAGAAAGGGACTTCTTCAAAGGTTTGTGCAGAAGGTTCATGAAATCATTGGGTACGTGGATAAAGATGTTTTTGCGTGACAAGTGCATGATGAAAACAGACTCCAAATGCCAAGGGGCTTAGTGCACATAGGGGAACCACGGGATGACAAGAGGATAATCTGAGGATAGGAGAGAATGAAGGATGCGATGAAGAAATAAGGGAGGGACTCATGATGCAGAGAACCGAAGAAGGTATACCATAGGAAGAAGAAAATTTTGGAGAACTATGCAGAGGAAGGAGGTACAAGAGGAGAAAGGTTGGGGTTGAGAAAGGAGAGCCTCACAATGAGCTAGAGGGGAGAGGACTATGCACAATAGTCAAAATCGTGGAGGTACCACGCATAAGAGCAAAGGAAGAGGAATCCCAGTCCATTCCTACAAAATAAGAGCCATTAATTCCTACTAATACTTCATCTTGTTTCGAATTCATGACCCCATGTGTGTCACCATAATCAAAGATAACAATTGAAGAGTTATCCAAATCACTTATAGTTAGCAAGGGAGGACATAATAGTAGAAATTAGAGCATTGGAAGTAGTGCACAGAGTTAGAGTCAACCGACATCACCAAGAAGAGGGACTACATAAAGAAGCATGGAAGGGGTATACAATACCTTCAAACTACTTGAGTTCCAGGTAGTTGGGTCAGAGGACCCAAAACAACATTTGTTTGTCTGCGAGACAATTCGAGCCACAAAGAATGTCTAGGATGAGGCCGTGATTATTTCAAAGTTGGAAACAACATTTAGAGGTCATGCATTAGTATGGTACAGTAATTTGTAGAGTACCACACCTATAGGACAAGACAATACTTTGGAAAACATAAGACAAACATTGTTAAAAGAGTTCAAGACACCAAATTATGATTCAGAATATATTACAAATTTGAAGGAAATTAAACAGGTGTAGACTAACTCAGTCTAGGATTATGACCAATGTTTTAAGGATCTAATGGGTATACTAACATTCTATATCCTTGATCAGCAACATCATGAATGGTTTATTGCAGGAATTCTACCACACATTTGTAGGTTGTTGATTCAACAAAAATTTACGTCACAACCCGAGGCTCTGGAAATGCCAATGAAATTAGAATCATCCCCTGTAGGAGACAGTGGAGGGATGGTGAAGATTCATATGCGGTTGGCTACTTTGATGATTCAACTAGTAGAACTTACAAAAGGGAAGGAGAAACACAAACAAGTCTAGTGTACCAAGTGTTGGACTAAAGGTCATCACAAGGATGAATTCCCAACATTCGCACAGTATCTTTCGACTGGAGAACCAAATCCTTTACCAAGAGGGGGGTATTGTGAGATATGTAATAAATGGTTCCAACTGAGTGCCCACTACTACAAAAGTATCAAAGTACAACAAGGAACTTATTTTTCAATTTTTGTTAGTCAGTTGAACATGAAGAGAAGGATTGTTGTGCATTCAATTTGATGAGAGAGTGCACTACAGATATGTATAGGATTCAGGAGGATAATTTTGTGACATAAGGAGGTGGTCCATAGTATAAAAATCATAGGGGATTTAATCCAGGGAACAAAATAAATTTTGGTATAGGTCTAGGAAGAGGACCGATAATATGGTACAACTATAACTAACAAAGACACTTAGCCTATGACTTCCCAAATACATTAAAAGATTCTCATATTGTAGAGAATTGAACCATGCAATGTAAAAGTGTCCTCAACTAGTGGTGAAATGGAAGGAACGAGGGAATCAAAACCAGAATCCAATTCAGAATGTATAGAAAATATCATTTGAAACATGCAATGAAAATCCTAGAATAGCAGTTTCTACACGCGGAGGAGCCAAAACAAGAGCTAATGTGATGAATAGAGGAAAGGAGGATGAGCAATGGGTAAGGAAATAAAAAAGACCTATGACAACATTCGATCCTCATAAAGAAAAGGATACATATAAGAGGGAACTAAAAGAGGTACTTGGACAATATTGGGGAGCATCAACATCATCTGCACCTCATGTCGTAGATCGCATTGTGCTATAAAGGACAACTAGGAAGGTAAGAACTCTAAGAGAATTATTGAGAAGTTGCATATATCTTATGAAATACAAAACTATGTTAAATGAACTATGTGAAATTATTGATCACTGCATGCAAGGGAGGGAAAATTCCATTGCACATAGGGTGGTGAATCAAGCATTGTGTATAAAAAGGACCAATAGAGAATTCAGATTCAGTGCAAAAATTGAGGAATATGATGTGGATAATGTCATATTGGACTTGGGTTCTGATGTAAATGTATTTCCAAAGAATACCTGGGAGATGATGGGAAAATCAAAGTTGGTTTGGTCTCATCTTCAGTTAAGGGTTGCAAATCAGCACAAGATAGTACATGTTATCACACTAAGTTGCCTTGGGTCTTTAGCCTTTAGTTTTAATTTTTTCCTAAGCCTTTAGATTGTAATTTTTTATTTATCTCAATAAAATTTGTTTTCTTAGGTTCCCTTGATAAGTAAAGGTTTAAATCATGGCTTAAACTTTGATCCTCACATGAACTTTTGGCCTAGGTTCATTTTTTCATGACTTATGTTTTTGAACCCCTCCTTGATTTGAAACTAAGTCCCACTCACTCCAAGACTAGCTCAACTTGACATGCCACCCTCCTCACACATGCCTCCATAGCCTTTCCTTGTTGTTCTTTGTCCCATGTTTACTAGTCAAATCATTATTTGAAAAGGGGAACTGCCAACTCAACAAGAATTTCCATAGCGCACTCCATGTCTTTCATATTTCACCACGATTCTTGATTATTTCACTGATGCCATCTCTTCTTTGTTTTCAGCACCTTGGTTAGTTAAAAAGATTCCTTTGGGGATTCATACTTATGAGCTATGCTAACGGTTTTCAAATTTTGAAAAACTCAAATTGTTGCACTGCACAAACTACTAGTTCAGACCAGTTAGTTGTGGTGCTACTAGATCAGATGTTGAGGTGGATCATGAGGCCAAATTGCTTATGATCTTATTCTAAGATTTCTCTCAAACTATGAGTTGTCATTATTCTCCAGGTATTCCATGGTTTTTTCCCCTCCACATATCATTTTCAAGGAGAAATTATCGCCCAGAGTTTTGGTATTCAACTTGCTTTCATAATTCGAGGAGATATTTTCCCTCACACTTTCCTATCAGCCTCATCCACTCAAGCCTGACATATGATCGTTGTGCTCTCAAAATATCAGTACCAAAGAAAGTTTATTTTCCTGCATGCCCAGTGTGCTACTTAGAAACGCTACTAAAACGTCGTTGCCTCTTCCCCTTCCTTCTCTACCTTTCAATTGGACTGTTTTGAACCATTTTTTTAAAGACTTCACAATGTATCCCTTCACCATATGATTATTCCTCCGTTTTAATACATGTACATAGTCAAGGGAGGGAAATTTACAACAATTTTATCCTAATCTAGTAATCAGTCTAAATTTGGGGAAATTGCATGGAAAGGGGAAGCCACTATTCACTATCAAATTCTTTTTGAGGTCTGACTCTTTATTTCTTGGTAATCACCACTCCATATCTCTAAAACTTTTTATCCTAAACTATGGAGACTCCTCATAAGAAGAAGTCGCACAAGGGATGTAATGTGGTTAGAATTGAGCCTGTAGACATGCATCTATTTGAGGCAGAGCCCATGGATAGAGAATTTTTTCAAAGGGTGGGTTGCCTCACTTTTTGCCAAAATATGCAAAGAGTTCATCCTGAGGTGACAAGGTATTCTTCCTTACATTTTGATGGCCTCAAGACCAAGGTAGGAGACCTAGAATTTGAGGTGTCTAATACCTCTATTTCAGCTGCTACAAGGATCCCTATCCCTGGTGAGTTGGTTTAAATCCATGGCCTTGGATGAATATTATGCCAAAGACTTCCTTAAGMTTGGATATCAAACTGACAATCTTTCCAAAGGGGTGCCAAGAAATCATCTAGTTGGAGAATTTGATAAAATATTGAGGATCATTTAGAGGTACTTCACGTTTKAAGGGAGGTTCAATACACTATACCAGTACCATATAAGGCTTCTGCTTCATTTTGCTGGAAAAATTTAAATGAACATTCCCTTCTATTTGCTAAGGAGTATAGGCAAGATGTCAGAGAGGGTTCAATCCAAGTCAAAGGCTGTGGATACTGACATTTTTCATTCTGGGTTAATTAGAATGTTCGTTGTTGAAGAGATGAGAAAGAAGAACATCTCATGGAAACACTTCATTACTATTCCTCACATGAAATTGGACATATCAGTTACTCCTCAGTCACATATAGAAAGTCCTTTTCCATCCACCAGTGCTTCTCCAACGGGTACTAGCATGAAAACAAAGAGCAAAGTTCCTGTTCAAGATCAAGAAGTCATCAAGGAGGTTGCAAGAACTAAGGAGGACACCTATCATTCTCCACAGAGAGACCTTTCACCCCCTCTTGTACCAGAATTAGAAGAGGTCCCTTCCTCTACTAAAAATACAACAAAGAAAGGGAAGAATCTACACTTCTCTTCATCTCCTTCAGCATCTAGCACCAAGATCAGAAAGCCTTTCACAAGGTCATCAACTCTTAAAGACGTTGTTCAAGAACATGTCCTACCAAAGGTATCCATCCTAAAGAAGAAAGATAAGGGAAAAGGCATTAAGAATCTTGTTGAGATAGAAGAATTAATCCATGTGTAGCAGGAAGAAGAATCCATGAAAAATCCTATTGATATTGTTCACATCACTACTCCACCTAGTAGCTAGACGTTCAAAAGACTAATCAGGAAACTCAGGGATTCTAGAAAGGAGGTGGCTCATTTAAAAGCATAAGACATGTCTAATAGGGTTAATATGAAAGAACTCATGGATGGCTACAGCCACACTCTTGATTTAGCAATATTTGCAACAAGAAGAGCCTAGACTCTTCATAAGAAACTCAAGAACCTTTATAGGCAAAACAGATACTTTCAATCTCAGAATAGAAAGCTCAAAGAATATCTTCAACTATTCCAAGATGAAATGGCTCAAAGAAAATTGAATGTATTGGTTGAAGCTGCTATTGAATAGGAGAAACCAGTAGGCAAGGAGAGCATAGTTCCAGTGAAGAAGCATGTTACTACTAAAGGGAAGCATATTGTTTTGCCAAAGGTAAGTCCTCCTTCTACAAGAAGGAGTGTCAGGTTAATGAAGTAATTGGTGAAAGGTGAGCTCCATTTTTGAAGATGGCCCCTTTTTGAAAAGATAAGTAATTAAGGAAATACTACATATGCCACTTATACATGCTATACATGTTATAAAGGTTCCTAGTTCTTACTATTTTGAGTTTTGGGTTTTTTGTAAAGAATTAATCCCTTCAACAATATTAGTGCAGACATTTTGTAACGCTATGGTGCTACGGAATAGTCTATTTTTCATTTTCCATCAGTCTTCTACCTATAACACTACTAAATCACCTAAGACTAATGGTGTTGCTAACGGCTCGAGGGTGCTACCAAATCTATCAGCAATGAAGTGATGGTGCTGTGAATTATGATGG
>JASDQU010735467.1:269180-280137 GCA_032191745.1 Picea mariana
CAGTGTATCCCTTCACCATATCATTATTCCTCAATTTTAATACATGTACATAGTCAAGGGAGGGAAATTTATAGCAATTTTTTCCTAAGCTAGTAATCAGTCTAAATTTGGGGAAATTTTCTGGAAAGGGGTAGCTACTCTTCACTATCAGATTCTTTTTGAGGTATGACTCTTTTTTTCTTGTTCATCACCACTCCATAGCTCTAAATATTTTCTTCCTAAACTATGGAGACTCCTAAGCAGAAGAAGTCACACAAGGGAGGTAATGTGGTTAGAACTAAGCCTACAAACATGCATCTATTTGAGGTAGAGCCCATGGCTAGAGAAGTTTTTCAAAGGGTGGGTTGCCTCACTTTCTGCAAAAATATGAAAAGGGGTCATCCTGAGGTGACAAGGCAATTTTCCTTACATTTTGATGGCCTCAAGACCAAGGTAGCAGACCTAGAATTTGAGGTGTCTAAGACCTCTATTTCAGCTGCTACAGGGATCCCTACCACTAGTGAGAGTTGGTTTAAATCCATGGCCTTGGATGCAGCTTATGCCAAAGGCTTCCTTAAGCCTGAATATTAAACTGACAATCTTTCCAAAGGGGTGCCAAGAAATCATCTGGTTGGATAATTTGATAAAATATTGAGGATCATTCAGAGGTACTTCACGTGTGAAGGGAGGTTCAATACACTATACCAATACCATATAAGGCTTCTGTTGCATTTTACTGGCAAAATTGAAATGAACATTCCCTTCTATTTACTAAGGATCATAGGCAAGATGTCAGACATGGTTCAATCCAAGTCAAAGGCTGTGGATACTATCATTTTTCATTCTGGGTTAATTAGAATATTGGTTGTTGAATAGATGAGAAAGAATAACATCTCATTGGAACACTTCATTACTATTTMTCACATGAAATTGGACATAGTAGTTACTCCTCAGTCACAGATAGCAAGTCCTTTGCGATCCACCAGTRATGCTCAAACAKGTACTATCAAGAAAAGAAAGAGTAGAGTTCCTATTCAAAATCAAGAAGCCATCAAGGAGGTTGCAAGAATTGAGGAAGACACCTATCATTCTCCACGGAGAGACCATTCACCCCCTCCTGCACCAGAGTTAGAAGAGGTCCCTTCCTCTAATAAAAATACAACAAATAAAGGGAAGAAGCTACACTTCTCTTCATATCCTTCAACATCTAGCACCAAGATCAGAAGGCCTTTCACAAGGTCGTCATCTCTTAAAGACATTGTTGAAGAACAGGTCCTACCAAAGGTATCCATCCTAAAGAAGAAAGATAAGGGCAAAGGCATTAAGAATCATGTTGAGATTGAAGAAGTAATTCATGTGCAGCAGGAAGAAGAAGCCATGAAAAATCCTGTTGAGACTGTTCACATCACTACTCCACCTATCATCCAGACGTTCAAAAGACTGATCAGGTAACTCAGGGATGCTAGAAAGGAGGTGGCTCATTTAAAAGTAGAAGGCATATATGACAGGTTTAAGATGAAAGAACTCATGGATGGCTACATCCACACTCTTGATTTAGCAATATTTGCAGCAAGAAGAGCCCAACCTCTTCATAAGAAAATCAAGAACCTTTATAGGAAAAACAGAGACTTTCAATCTCAGAACATAAAGCTCAAAGTAGAACTGCAACTGTTCCAGGATGAAATGGCTCAAAGAAACTTGAATGTATTGGTTGAAGCTGATATTGAATAGGAGAAACTAGCAGCCAAGGAGAGCATAGTTCCAGTGAAGAAGCATGTTATTGTTAAAGGGAAGCATATTTTTGTGCCAAAGCGAAGTCCTCCTTCTATAAGAAGGAGTTTCAGGTTAATGAAGTAATTGGTGAAAGGTGATCTCCATTTTTGAAGATGGTCCTTTTTTTTAAAGATAAGTAATTAAGGAAATACTACATCTGCCACTTATACAGGCTATATAGTCTATACAGGTTCCTATTCCTTAATGTTTAGAGTTTTGGGTTTTTTGCAAAGAATTAATCTCTTCAAAAGTAGTAGTGTAGACATTTCGTAGCACCATGGCACTATAGAATAGTCTATTTTTCATGTTCCATTAGTCTACTACATATAGCGTTGCTAAATCACCTAAGATTGATGGTGCTGCTAACTGCTCAAGGGTGTTACCAAATCTGTCAACGATGAAGTGATGGTGCTGCGAATTATGATGGCGCTACCAAATTGCATGCAGACACATAGGCAAGCACTACCAAAATTTTAACAGAGAGTGAATTATACAGGTGGGCGCTACCGAAAGTTTGACAGAGACACACAGGAAGGCGCTACCAAAATTTTGACAGAGGACGAATTTTGCACAGAAGACACACATGCTTGGAGATACTCATTCAACTTGTTTATTTTGGAGGTTGCGCTGCAAAATCACATGAAATTTGGTAAAGGAGATACAAAGTCTTTCTACTCAGAGCGCTACCAATTGATGCTACCAACAAGCACCAGGAATCAAGGGGAGTTGAATTAACATCTTTATGAATAACTGATGATGTGGAGAATTGGAGAGATAACATCTGGCAGCATGATGACAGCTACATGCCCCCTGAATGAAATTTGGTAGGCAAGTAGTTGCGCATCAAAGGAATATCAAGTCAATTCAAATATTGGTTGGATCAGTGACCAACATTTTCCCCTTTTATAGCATAGTCGTTAGTTTAAGTTGTTAGATGGAATAACTAATTGGAGATTTTCATGGGAAGAAGGCCAGCTCATACCTCCAGTTGTTTCCTTCCAATTTGTTATAAATAAATAGTCTAAATGATTTAGGAGGTTCGAATGGTTGAGCTAGGCTCCCTTATGTTGTAATATTTTGATGAAGTTACTGTGAACTGGTTGTGTACTTGATTTGAGATATCTTGGTTAATAGAAATCAACTTTCTTATTCCATCTTATTTTCCTCTGATGCTGAAGTATTCATGCTTGAATTATTCACATGGATTATTGTGGTGATAATATGATGAATTTTTTATTATAATATTATTATGATGTTTCTTTAGTTTACCTGTGAACATGGATGGGGTGCGCAGCGTAGCTGACTTTGAAATTATTGATATCGTGGATGATAATAAACCATATCCAATACTTATGGGATTTAAATGGGAATTTGATAATCAAATATCATTAATCTAAAGTGGAGATAAATGGTACTTGAAGTCATATATTTGAAATTTACTACACCATTAGACCCAACAGAAGGAAAGAGGTGCATAGATCCAACAAGAGGAGACGACATTGACAACTTGTATAGCATGACTACATAGATGGATTATTATATAAACCCCACTACATATGGTACACTAAGTTGGATAAGTATCAATTCATGTGCACCATATTCAGAAGAAGGTCTAGAGCATTGGCAACAGAGGATGCATGAAGTATCAACTAGATGAGGTACATGCATAACCTGATCCTTGCGTTGGATTGGGGAAGAGTTATCCAATCCAATGAAGTATGATGGATTTAATGATATAAAATTATTTGTAAAGTAATTTGAGTTGCAGGAACCCAAACAACAAAGGTTGTTGTAACTAGATGTTTTCCTAAAAGTGACTCCATTCAGATGGTGGGTTGCACACAAAGACAGAATGAAAGACTAGTTGCAGTGTAGAAGACTAATGCAAGTCAGGTTTGGTATTGAGGTAGAAAACAATGTGAAAGGGTATATAGGGGAGAGTAACCTAGTGGATCATGTGGAATAGTGTAGGGAAAGATGCAACATCACACCAAAGGAAGAATGGATACATAGACTTATACATAAACTAGATACATTTATGAAGAACCGGTATCTGGAATTGGAAATGCATAGAGATCAAATAGCCAACTAGGATGAGTTGAATTAGGGGTTAAAAGTCACATTTACATTTGAACATGAATCTCCATCAATATATGTAGAGCTACATGCTATTCGAACTAATATCTGCTTAGAATAAGGGTTGATGGAGGTGGTACCAATGTGTTGTGCGCACGTAACTACTATGACTATCCATGAGTTATTGGAGTGTTACAATGTTTCTAAGGAAGAACATGATGAAGAAGATCCCAGGAATGTGCAAATACCTGAAATAGAAGGAGATTGGGAAGTAGAAGAGTAAGATCTTGAATCCTCCAAATACACACATCCAATAAAGACATGGAAGGTAAACATTGGGATGACAGAGAACCTAAAGTTTGCATAGATAGGAGATTACTAAAGTGATGAGACCGTAGATAATATTGCATACTTGTTGCATGAATATCAAGACCTATTCCTAACTACGTTTTTCGAGATGAAGGGGATATATGGGGACTTAGTTCAGATGAATATTCCCTTGAAACTAGACTAGTGCGACATAGGCCTTACAGGTTAAATCTGAAGTACAAAGAGGAGGTTAAAGAAGAAATAGATAGAATGTTGGGCGTAGGAATTATTGAACCCATGGTGGAATCAGAGTGGATAATCCCAATGGTAGTGGAAGAGAAGAATATAGGAGTTATCAGGATTTGTGTGAATCTAAGGAATTTGAATGATTCATGCTTACATGATCCATTCCCAACACCATTCATAGATGAGGTACTCGAGAATGTAGGAGGGAAAGATAATTATTATTTCACAAATGGATGATCTGGGTACCATCAAATAAAAATTTCACATCAGGACTGTTACAATATCACTTTTGTGATAGAGTGTGGACGTTATCAATATACAATAACTCCCTTTAGACTGGAGAATTCCCTCCCATTTTTTTCAAGAGTTGTGGTTGCATCATTCAAGGAATTTATCCATAAGTTCCTTGAAGTGTACTTAAACGATTGTACTTTGTTCATTCTACTAAAGGATCACATAGAAGTACTCAGGCTAATGTTGGATAGGTGTATATAGTGTCAGATTTTGCTGAATTTGAAGAAGTGTATTTTTTGGGCACCGTTTGGAATTTTGTTGGGCCATGTAGTTTGAAAATAGGGATTACTAATGGATATCAAAGGTTTCAGTGATTCTAGGTTTAGAACCACCTACATCAGTATGACATCTGAGGGAAAATTTGGGTCATACACGATATTATAGGAATTTTATCAAAGGCTATGCGCAAATCACAACACCAATGGAAAATTTGTTGAAGAAAGAAGAAAAGTTCCAATGGAATGAGGACTATTAGAAGGGTTTGGACACCTTAAATTAAAAACTAGTAACTACATTGATTTTGATCTTTCCATATTGGAACAAGGAGTTCCACATTCATGTAGATGCATCATCCATAGCATTGGGCGCAGTACTATCTCAACCTGGGAAGGGAGACATAGATCACCCAATTGATTTTGCAAGTAGGAATTTGTCCATATTAGAGAAGAATTACACCACCATAGAACGAGAAGGATTGAAAATGATATATGCGCTGCAAAAGTTCAGACATTATTTATTTGGGTCTCACTTTAATATGTACACAAACCATTCTGCATTAAAATATTTAGTGAACAATCCAGTGTTGGGGGAGAGAATATGTAGATGTCTACTGTTGTTTCAAGAATATGATTTTGAAGTTGTGATGAAACCAAGGAAGTTGAATGGAGGACCATATCATTTATCATGCATATTATCAGGGGAAGATGCAGGTAATTTAGATGACAATTTATGAGATGATCAACTATTTGCAGTTAAAATGGTGGATGATTACTTCATGAACATCATGTAGTTTCTATGTACATGAATGGCCCCATCAGAGATGTCAGTTGTGTAGAAGAAACAATTGGTAGTTAAATAAATAGACTATCAGCTCATTGCAGAAAATTTGTATAAGTTGGGTGTAGATAGAATATTGAAATGATTGGGACTTAAGATTTCCTACAATTTTATGGGCCTACAGGATGACAAGAAAAAATTTGAAAGAGAAAACACCTTTTAGGTTGGTCTATGGGTAATAAGAAATGATGCCAATGGATTGTCATGCTATCGGGATGGAACTTCACCACTTAATTAAATAACATACATAAGCAAAATACCGCAAAGAAAAAAAATGTGAAAGCAAGAACAATTGTGCAGTATAGTACTAACAAGACCATAAAAAGGCATTAAAGCATGGAAACAATGGTGAAAATGTGGAAATGACAATTCATAAAGATGTTGTATAGTATTAAATGGTAAAAAGCACCGAAAATTATGACAGGATGGAAGTATGAAGTAAAAATAAAATGATAGATTTAGTAATAAAGTCAAATTTATGTAACCATTCATCAACCTCGTTGGCAGATTGGACACGTTAGTTAAGGTGCGAAGAGACATGAACAATTGGCATAGAGGAAATCATAAGTAAAAGTTGAAAGGAGTCAGGATCAACAAAATATCCTCTAGCATTGCTTAGGATCACAGCAAGAAGAAGCATTGAAGGTAATAGGTGAACCGACCACTACACAGGAAAAGGTGAAACAAGAAGCACATGAATCAGAAAAAATATTACAACACTGACCGTGCAGAGGGTCGAAGAGATTGTGGAAACAGAGGAAACTATAATAAGGGAAGTTGTGGAAGCCAAGGAAGCCTCCCAAAAATTCATCCAAGGATGGAGGATCATGCAACATGCCTTAATAGCTTGGGATGAGCCAAAGGAGAGTGTTGGGGGCCTATTGGATAGGCATTATGGAAATAATATTCATTAAAAAACATAAGTATAGAATATGTGCACAAAAGAAGAAGGAGGACTTAGTAGTTCGCAGTTGAGGTGCATTCAAGAGTACAATGTGCAGTGAGAAAAATAAAATAGAAGAATAAAGAAGGGAATAAACAAAGAGAAGGAAGCGAGCGAAAATGAAGGATGACAGGCCAACATGCTAAATATAGGACACGCAAAAGAAGGAAGAACAACAGTCTGAGTGCAAAATAAACATGCAAATAGAAAAGAAGGAAAAGCAACCCGAACAACAAGTCAAGTTAAGTTATCATATTGTAATAGGGTTTTGGGATGAACAAAGTAAAGTTTTAAGCCCTAGAACTTATGTATAAATATGTAATGGGATGGGAGATTAGGGATTCCTCAATGTTAGTTGTTCCTTCCTTTCTAGAGTATTCTTTGTTCTATTCTAGTTGAGAAGAGAGTGATATAATAGAATGTGAGGAAAAGAGTCTATGTCTGAATGTTAAGGAGATGATGCAGAGAGAGAGAGGCTTTCATTGTAGAGCAGCTAGGCTGGGAGAAGGAAAATATAACATGATGTATCTTTGTAAAGTGCAGTGCGCAATCCTGAGACAATTACATAAAGAATAATAAAGAAGCCAGTTGTTGTAGACATAGCCCAAATTTGGGTGAACCACGTTAACTATTGTGTGTATTTGTATTTTATGTGATTGAACATGGATGCTTTCTTGATGCATGTTAGACTAGCACTATTCTATGTATGATCATTGTGCAATAGTTATGAATGATATAATATGTGGTTTATGTGGTAATTTGAAGTATCATGATAATTCATAATTGAATTCACTAAGTAATATAAGAATAGGAAATAAAAAATAATGTGCACAGAACAAATAAGTAAGAATGATAAAGTAGGTCACCTCCCATTCCCTCAGTAATGCAAAAAATCGGTTCCTGCATCCCCAATAAATGCCTCAGGTGAGACTTCATCTGCATGCAAGTGATGCAGAAAGGAAAGGTGTATGAAGGGTCTTTTTAGTCAAGATAACTCAAACCTAGGGTCTTACGACCATGCACAGTGCCAACACAAGGCAATGCATGGCATGGAAAGTAAAGGAAAGGCATGGCATGGAAAAGAAAGGCATGGAATAGCATGGCATGGCATGGAATGGCATGGAAAGGAAATACATGGCATGGCATGGAAAGGCAAGGCATGGCATGGAAAGACAAGGCAATGTAAGGTAAGGTAAGGAAAGAAAAGGAAAGGAAAGGCTAGGAAATAAAGGAAAGAAAAGGAAAGAAAATACAAGGCTAGGAATTGATCACATACTTTGTTTTGGATGCTCCATCCACTTGGCATCTTTCACATTCATCCATGGATTTGGATACCTTGAAATTCACACATGTAGAGTGGTTCCATGCATGCACATTCTTGGAGGGAACATTCCATGTGGACACTTGACATTTCAATTGTCTTCATGCCTATTTTTGGTGGTGCATCCCCTTCATGAGCATTATTTGGTGCATACTACTACCATTTTTTGATGAGGACAAATTGATTTGGAGAGGATAATGTCCACATATTGTAACATGGTCAACCATGGATTGAGGAGAGATATAACTAACCATTATTATAATATTTATTTGACTTGTCATGGAGTTAGTTATAAAACAATAATATTTTATTGTATAAGAGAAGAGACTCACTTTGTAAATAATATATATCTCTCTCTCTATTGTAAAGGGTGGATAATTTCGGTATTTAGGAGCATTGCTCTTGGGATACATTGTACAACCTTTTGGAAAGATTAATGGAGAATTTGAGGTATATTTTCATTTAATGTGAGGCTTTATTGTGTACTTATATTTTATGTGTTGATTTGGTATTAAGAAACCCTTTTAGCATGTTTTGATTTCCATTATAATGAAACATGTTCCATTTTGGATAGAGTAATGTGAGGTTTCAACCCTATTATTTCTATTTTGATTATGTTAGCCTACATGATTCTTATTATTGGTTCTTGGAGTCTTAACTAGGATGGGCCTTTAGTCTTTCATCAAATTTAGGTCCTTGAGAACAATTAATTGCATGTGTATTTAACACTCATCAATATTTTCCACCATAAGAGATTTGTTATTGAGTAACACAAGTATTTGTAATCACTTTAGAAAAAATGAAATATTTTTACTTACATAGACTTCCTTAACACTTTAAAAAGTAATTAATAAAATTAAATAAATTATTACAATGATTAGTGCAATAATACACCAAATCTATTTGAGTACTCAACCAAATCGAGAAAAAAAATATTTTGTTTTGTCAAAATTTCATTAATCTATCCAAATTTTGTGAAATAGGTCCTAGAACCTAAAACATTTGTGTATAGTATTCAACAAACATATCCTATAATAAGTGGATTTATTGAATATTCTACAGGTAATTGTAGTTTATATTAGTTAAATGTAAGTTATTTGATCTACAAACTCATCAAAATCTACATTGATGCTTTAAGTGATCCTTCTATGTTTCAATGTATGAGTTTCTCCTTCCAACTATTGAAAAACAATATTCAACTTATCATACTAAGAGATCTTAAATTCAAGGTTATAGGAGATTTTAAGTTTTGTAACGACCCTAATTGAATAAATGATTAAAGATTACAAAGAAAAATTAATTAAAGAAAATAAGTGTGATTAATTAAGTAATAATCAAACTAAAGATTTCATTTAATGATTTGTGACATAAATTTAAGAGATAAATAAAAAATGAGATAACAGGGATTGTGTATGCTGCAGAGGGTGGCGTATGCAGGGCGAGAAGCCCAGAAACCCCGAGATGATAAAAATGTTAATGAAGGAACGAAGGACGGAGGACGGGGGTGGTTGTGGAGTAAATGCGTGAGTCGGCAGGGAGGAATAAGGGAAGGGAAGAGGGGGATGTGCACACCATTCGGGGTGGAGGAGGGAATGGATGCGGGGGAACTGTTGTTTTTCTATCTGCAGAGAGCCGAGAGCTTTACTGTGACATGTGTGCTCAGATTGAGACACGATACTTACTGGTTATGACATATTGATCAGGGAGGCACCGAGTTGCTAGAGGTTTTGGGCACGGGGGCCAGGATATCCGTAGAAATCCTGGAGCTAGGTCATTTTCCTAGTTGGCAGGGTGGACATTAGTTTTGGGCTATTATTTTCTGTGTCTGTGGCAGGACTGGACTGTGTAGCAAGGAAGCAAGGGCAACAAAAATTAGCATCAGAACCAGGTACTTTGTCAAGTTATGTAATTATTTCTTTCTACCATGAAATCATTATTTATTGATAAATCTAGGTTACTGAGGTTTCTGTTATAAAAATCAATATTATGCTATGAAGTTATTGTCTCGGTTAGGAAATAAATTGCTTATGAAAATAAATGATGTTTAGAATTATATTAGGATTTTACATATGGTATCAGAGCGTCTTAGTTCAAAATTTGGGCCTAAGGGCCAAAACCCAAAGTGTTAACTCCAGCCATGCTTAAACTATAAACAAAACACGTTCAGTTTGATCTGATATGACTGATGCAGTAATGTAAAATACACTCAGGATAGTACCCCTACATGACCCAAGCAAATAAGCTCATATATCACAAGCAACAACTTTATACAATACTCGTTAACTGGATTATGAATGGATAATACAGTCCTGGTTTGTATATTCAAAGGAACACCCTTTTAAAGATAGCGGTATTGAACCAGATAGATGAAAGATCACCCCCATAAAATGGCTGTGAGGCTTTTAAGCACGAAAAAGAGAAGTGATAACTTAAATTACATGAGCATTGTGTGTCAATGAGGCTACGAGTAGTATTAACATCTAAAAATCGATGAAAATATCGAGGAAATCTTCTGCCGAAAGCCTGAAGTTGGGAAAATTTAATAACTGCACAAACCATACTAAATAAAATGCAAATGACATTTTCGGGACCTTGAACAGGCCTACTTTACCTCGAACTTACCTAACTGGGGAACTGTCGATGTGCAGGCTGAAAAGAAAGGGAAATTTAGCAGATTTATAATATGCAGGAACAGTGTAAAATAGTTGCCTGTATTGGCCTCAGTAAAGTTTTAAAATAATGAAGAAACTCCGGAACGTTAGACCCATACAAATTTCGACCGTGCCAAAAGAAAGAAATTGTACATCACATGGTGTTTCATGCAACTAAACGATTTTTTTCCCAAAGAAGAGCTGCCTGTTACACGGGAGAACGGATCTGCGCCGTCAGATCTCAGACGAAATCCCATCAGTCGTTAGATCTAGACAAGTTGCGCAGGGTTTAAGCCCTAGCGTGCATAG
>JASDQU010735468.1:4779-21307 GCA_032191745.1 Picea mariana
TAGAGAGGAAGAAATATATTGGCAACAAAAGTTGAGGTGCCTTTGGCTTGAAGCAGGGGATAAGAACACTAATTTCTTTCATAAGCAAGCGGAGGCCCGGAAGCAGTTCAAATCGGTAACTGAAATTCACACTCAGGATCAGATCATAACGGATTTTGAGGGCATCAAAGAGGCAACGGTGCAAGCCTTCGAATCACTCTACACAGAGTCCCATCAAGTTGCAAGCAGCCCAACTTCCTATCCTCTAGCCTTGATACAAGCTTGTGTTCATGAAGATATCAATATCAAGTTAACCAAGGAAATAGATCAGCAAGAAATAAAAGAGGCTCTAAATCAACTGCACCCGGATAAAGCTCCAGGACCAGACGGCTTTACAGCCAAATTTTATCAGAATAGCTGGAACATCATCAAGACAGATCTCACCAAACTCATCAATAAATCCCAATCCTGTGCCAGAATTGGAGGAGGAACAAACTCATCCTTCTTAACGTTGATCCTGAAGGAAAGAGGAGCGTCCAGCTTTGACAGGTTCTAAACTCCCTCTGCAATACCAACTATAAAATCCTTACCAAAATCATAGCGAATAGACTAAAAAAAATTCTTCCAGCTATCATTCCGAAAAACCAAACGGGTTTTATTAAAGGAAGGCACATAATGGATAATATCATCCTGGTCCAAGAGGCCCTCCACTCAAGTCTCCGTCGGAAAGACAAAGGTATGATAGTCAAGCTCGATTTAGCAAATGTGTTTGACAGGGTAAGGCATAATTTTTTGTTTCAAGTGATGGAGAGATTTGGTTTCGCCCCCTCCTTCATTAACTGGATCAAAGCTTGTATCTCCGAGCCCTGGATTGCACCACTGGTAAACAGAGGAGCCACAAAGTTCTTCCAAGCAACCAGAGGTCTCCATCAAGGTTGCCCCCTTTCCCCTCTCCTATACACTCTCCAAGTTTCTGTCCTCAGTCTCTAGCTCATTCACAAGCAAAGGCATCTCAACCTCTCTGACCTACGAATTACAAACGAGGTAAAGGACATCAACCATGCCCAATTCGCAAATGATACACTGCTTCTTGGAGGCGCTAGCCCAGCAACAACTAAGAAGTTCAAGAAGGAGCTAGACATCTATACATACATCTCAGGTAGCATGATCAGCTCGGCCAAGAGCAAAATCTATGGGTGGAACATCACTCCAAGAGAAATGCATGACATCTCAAAATTCCTTGGAATAGAAGGCAACACCAGTTGGGAAGAGTTTAAATATTTGGGAGTCCCTATCATCAAAGCCAATCCAAAAGCTACACACTAGAATCATATGATAGAGCGGATCAAAAATATAATCCACTCCTGGGGAGCTAACTGGTTGAACATAGCAGGCAAAGTAGTTCTCATTAAAGCAGTGTTGGCAAGTATTCCAATTTATCAAAGCGATCTCATGTTGGCACCCAAATATGTAATACAGAAAATAAAAGCATCGATCAAACATTTTCTTTGGGAAGGAGGAAAGCAAACGGGAAGGAAATTGCATCTCATCAATTGGGGGGAAATTTCAAAACCTTATCTAGAAGGGGGCCTCCAGCTCAAGGACCTCCAAACGCAAAACTTGGCCTTGGGGGCAAAAATCTTATGGAATATAATCTCAGGGAAATCCAATTGGAGCAAAAGAGCCCCCTGGAAAAAATATTTTCGAGGATCTAGGAAAAAATGTCTAGGGAATCCAACTAAATTGGGGAAGGGCTCTCCAATCTTCATCCTTTGCCAGAAGGTGTTGCAGGCATTCCTTACGCAAATCACTTGGATTCTAGGAAATGTGAAAGATATCAGCATCTGGGAGGACTCAGTTCTAGGCGAACCAACTCTCTCAACAAGGCAAGATCTAAGGCGTCTCAGAGACTGGATGCAGACCAACAGTCTACACAAGCTGTGGGACATCTTGGTTTGGAGAAATGATGAAAATATCTCTTGGTCCAGGTGGGAAATCACAAATCTACCCCAAGAGTTAGAAGAAGAATGGACCAACTTAAAGAATTTATTGCAAGGGAAAACCCCCCTATGTGAAAAAAGAAAAGACAAGATAGGTTGGGGCCTCCATGTAGGGCCTTACACCACAGCTACAGGGTACTCCCAACTCGCCTCAACCCCCCATGTTCCCTCAGACCCTGTATTATGGAAGGCAATTTGGATAGCGAAATCCCTCCCGAAAATAGATATGTTTGTTTGGACAGTGGCTCAGAAGGTTGTTCTCTCGAGAGAAAACCTTAGGAAAAGAGGGTGGGAAGGGCCCTCTAGATGTCCTCTATGCCTTCAGGAAGAGGAATCAACGAATCACTTGTTGTTGGTCTGCCCTTTTGCCAGTGAGGTCTGGCAGCTAGCCCTTGGGCTAGGGACTTTGGCCCCTAACCTCCCGCGGGAAATCCATCTTCTGCTCTTGAACTGGCAAGCTCTTTGTCTATTCAGGACAACTAATCAAGGTCACCTCTTAGCGATTTGGAGAACGATTCCAAAATTCATCCTTTGGAAGATCTGTCTTGAAAGGAATAACTGACTATTTAGAGAAGAAAAGGGAACCCCGGCCTAGGTAGCCACAAGAATAAAAGCTCTTTTCAGCAAGAGTGCACCTTACTTTATAAAGGCTTCAAACCTGAGGCCCCTAGGACAAGAAGAAGAGGGATGGCTTAGGCATCTTGGTCTTCAAAACACTTCAACAATTGGTCCTTCAAACTCCCCAACCTGTAGCTAGGAGCTCAGAATGGATAAGATCAAACTGGAAGAGTGGAAAAACTCTATGAATTCCAACTTTCTTTCCTTTGATGGAGCTTCAAAAGGAAATCCGGGAGAGGCAGGGGGAGGAGGGATAATTAGTAATCCCATTGGAAATATCATCCTTAGATATGCCTGGGGAATAGGCACCGATTCCAATAACAGGCAGAAGCCCTTGCCCTTTGGCAAGGACTCACTCAAGCTTTAATCCTAAATTTACAAGATTTGATAGTGCTGGGAGACTCAAGGATAATAATCCAAGCCTTAAACTAGAACACCAGAGTGGCCAATGGACAACTTCAGCACGTTATAGACAAAATCAATTTACTCCGGAGACAATTCCACTCTATCCAACTGTTCTACATCCTGAGAGGGAACAACGCTCAGGTGGATGAAGAAGCCAATGTGGGAGCCCGTTTGGAGAAAGGTTACATGCGCCTCAATGGAGTTATAGTCAAAAGGAGAATCCTGTAAGTCTTCAAAATGGGTTGATAGCGCAAGTGGACATAGGACAAGATGGGGGAGCAGGAGACGAGACAACAATATCTCAGCCAGATCACACGACTCTCAGAAATGAGGGAGCACACCATCATTAAGCTGGTGAATAAAAATCCTCATCCCATACCATCGATTAGTGAATCATGCAGTGCAAGGGGCCTGAGGAGGTGTTATTTAACACAGGTGGAAGGAAGGGGGCTCAACAGAGGTAGACGCGTAGTGAGAGCAAGACGAAGCATCAAAGGGAGAAGACCAAGGAGTTGTGGAGAGCCAGCAGATTAGCAAACGAGGGAATTTGATGGCGTCAAGCTTGGGCAACAAACCATCCATGGAGGAAAGAATTACAGTGCTGGAAGAGGATGTGCAGAAGTTGTGCGGCCTGTTGATCAACCTGGAAGATTTTTTGCAGAACCTAGATAGCGAGGCAGGAAGAAGAATGGAGGTACTTGAGAATGATATTCTCTACACAAGGTCAGGACTGAATGAGGAGTTGTTGAAGCTGAGGAAAGACATGGAGAATCCAAAGCATGAACACAAAGAGAGAGTGAGGAGCTTGGAGCAACAAATGGAGCAGTTGAACAAGGAATGGAAGGATGAAAGAGAGCATCCCAAGGGAAAAGTCACGGAGTAACCAGAAAGCACTTCCAAAAGCAGGATATACTTCTTATTGGCATTTTGTAACAGCCATCCAAGGCATCTAAGTGTTTGTTAATGTTTAGAAGATGTAGTCTCTATAGTATTGTTACTCTTCGTTCCTCTGGTCTCTGGACTATGTAACTCTTGTAATTCTGATCTCTATGTAACCGCACTAGTGGCTTGCCGCTGTCTTTTAATACAAAACCCATTAACCATTTCTATCAAAAAGAAAAATAGAAAGTAAATAATAACACACACATACTAGTACACAAATATTTACCTTGGAAACCCTTAACTAGGAAAACCAACAAAACTTAGAGCCACATGTTTCTCTTCTTCATTGTATTAACTCCATAACATGAAGTTGAAACTACATGATACCATAATGTCCAAAAATCATAAGAGGAAAAAACTCTAAAATCCAAAAACCCTAACCTTGGGAGCTAAGGTGTCAAAAGGATTATGGGCCCTAGGGAGCCTAGTTTCCATGGGCCATAACTTTCTCATACAAACTATGTTTAAGCTGCTCTTTAGCCTATTAATATTTAAATGAAAGGAGGGTCCAAATGAGGGGAAGCCTTTGGCTTCTACCCTACTTGCAATGAAAACCCCAAAAACGTTGTTTAGGACTTGGAAAATGTGTCAAAAGTTCAAGACCCATAAATTGTTGTAAATATGATTATAGGGTTTATGATTGGTTTTAGATTGTGGCAATATCAAATGGCCACCTGGATCATCCTTTCTCATTCTTCCTCTTCCTCCTCCTTCTTCTCCTCTTGTTTTTTAATTTCCCCTTCATCCTCCTCTTCTTCATCATCCCCTCATATTCTTCTCCCCCTCTTCCTTGTAACAAACATAAATATATATAAAATATATAAACATAAATAATAACAAATAACGAACAATTAATAATTAATTACTAATGAAGAGACACCTCATAAGGAAGGGTCATGTCTCTTCACAAAAGGGCACCTTTGTGTGGGTATATACACGAGCCCTCTTTCTCAATTGTAATCACCTATTCATATCTCATTTTCATTCTTATACATTTAATTAATATTATTGTTTCATCCTAAATGGATTAGTTTATATTCCAAATATTTTGGATAATTCATGTGTGAACGAACTTTGTTTTTCTCATTTGGTATCAGAGCAAGTCTGATCCTTCCCCTTGGCCACTAGAATTCTAGTCAAATTTTGTTGTTTTAGGCAATGGAAGCATTGGCCTTTGGCCACACAAAAATTAGGTAGTTCTTTGGATACCAAGTGGCGTTTGGCCATTTAAAAATCAAATTCCATTGAAGAAGTATTATGCTACAAGTTCAAAGAAAATCTGAAAATCAAGTTCTTGAGAATAACCTATTAGAAAAAAATGAAGAAAATTCTCGTTTGAAGAACCTTAATCAAGGGCTACTAGAACAAACTAGAAAGTGGCAAGAAGAGAATCTTGAAAATCTATACATTAAAGATATCGACAAATCAAATAGTGAATAAAATTCACTTCTAAAAAATCATAATCAAAACCTACTAATGCAAATTAAGAAGCTTAAGAATGATAAGAGGTTGTTGGAAAACAAGTTAGAACAAATCCAGAAGGAAGCATCAAAGTCCTTAGGAGTAAATATCCAAGTTGTGGAAAAAGGAACAAATACAGATCTAATCCACATCACAGCTGAAGAAGATGTCAATCCAGTTGAAGTAAAAACATATGCAAAAATTCCAAGTGAAGATCCAACTACCAACCAAGCAACATTGATGCGTGAAGAAAGTCATATACCAAAATTAAACCAATAAAATGCTACAAGCACGATAAGGGAAAATTATGTCACAAGAGCTCCTTATTGACATCCAAATCATAAAATCAGATATCTTAAACAATCATAGTATCAATATCACTCAGGTCATGAACGAATAACTTATCGTCTGAAAAATATTGATACAAGTGCAATTAAGTCTCATGATAGCCATTCATCGTGTAAGTGCAATGTTCCACAAAAGATTGAATTAGGATGGTTTGACCCTTTCACAATTCGATAGTTCTACTCAACTCTTTGTCACTCATATTGTTTTGTAATGTCAATGCAAACAACATCAAAAACATAGAATCATGCGAAGACATTGTGAGATGGAACAAAGATGTAAGCCTCTCCATAAATATGCTTTGAGGAAAAAACATTTCTAAAGAGGAAGATAATGTAAAAAACATAAATATATATAAAACATATAAATATAAATAATAACGAATAACTAATAATTGATAATCAATTACTAATGAAGAGACATCTCATAATGAAGGGTCATGTCTCTTCACAAAAGGGCACCTATGCATGGGTATATATACGATCCCTCATTCTCAATTGTAATCACCTATTCATATCTCATTTTCATTCTTATACATTTACTTAATATATTATTTTTTCACCATAAATGGACTAATTTATATTCCAGATATTTTGGATAATTTATGTGTGAACAAACTTTGTTTGTCTTGTTCCTCTTCCTCTTCTTCTTCCCTTCCTACTTCCTCTTCCTATTTTCCCCAAATACACTTTCATTTTTTCCCTAAACCCTCCTTGCACTTTGTCTCCTCCTACCCCTTCCTTATTATTTCTCTTCCCATTGTTATCCTCCTCTTCTCCTCTTTCTCTTATTTTTCATCTCCTCCTCCCTCCTCTTATTATTCTTTGATCTCCCCATTTTCCTCTTCTTCTTCCCCTCCTCCCTCCTACTTCTCATCTTCCCCTCATTCTTCCTCATCCTCTTTTCCCCTTCCTTCCCTCTTCTTCACTTTCTTCATTTTCACTAAGTCTCTAATTATGTACTTATGTTGTTATAGATATGAGTTCGGGTGGATCTGAATCTAGAGGTTATGATGAGGATTGTAGGAAAAATGACAGGGGAAAGTAAAAGGGGAAAAAACAAGTAGTTGTAGACATAAATGGCAAAAAAACAAAGATGAACATTGATCACCTATCACATATTTTATTTTATTCACAATGATCAAATCATTATGGATGGAGAGCTCTTGAATCACCAATAGAGTCTCTCATATGCTACATCTACAAATACATTGCCATGAAAACAAAAAATTATGTTTTCATGGCAGTGTGAGCTTACTGATGAAGAATTAAAGTATTCCTTGAGGAACGGTTATGAAATAATGGTGGAATATTTACATCCTAGGTAATTATTGTTAATTATGTGTTTATTTTCTAGATTATATATAGTTGGAATTATTTATTCATTAATTGAAACATATTATACTATTCCATATTGACGATCATGACRATGGTGACTCAAAGGGATCATAAGGTATTGACAATTGTTTAACCTATATGTTTTTTATTACACTTTTAAATGTTAGCATTTTCTTATTTTATTGAACTCGTGCTATTTTATTATGTTTTTCATAGAGTGAGGATGATGAGGGTATAGAAGATAAGGAAGGAACTCACAATAACTCAATCAACTTCTAACATCAAATTCAGTTCATGTCCTAATATGTGTACATGTTTTTTCATGCAATGTTGTGTACAAAGTTGACATTTAGCTAAGGGTGGTAGTGTACCACTTGCTTACATGCAACAAAAAAAATTGCATGGTTATTTTATGATTTAATTTAAAATTCATTGTTACATATATATATACCTGTTTTTTGGCTTCCATGGTGTGAAATTGATTGAATGTTAGTGTGGTAAAATTTCATAATTGTGTTTATGGATACATGGTTTATTGCTTTCATGGTTTGAAATTGATTGAATGTTACCGGGGTATTGCATTTATATATACATGGTTTTTGCTCTCATGATTAGTATGTTGTAAAATAGACTTATACTAATCATGAATCTCATCAATATTTAAATATTATAAATTAGTAATTACAAAAATAATAATAGTTATTACATAATTAAATAATAAAAAATGACACAAACATGATGCAAACATGACACACATTTAATGCAAATATAAAGAAAATGCAATGCAAATATGATGAAAAATAATTTAAAAGTTCTATATTTTGACGCTATCATGACACTAGTACGATGCAAATACGACACACTACGATGCTAATATGATGCACTGCGATGCTAATACAACACAACATACATGCTTTGGACTCAAACCCAATGCAAAAGTGACTTTATAAGTGTTTGTCTTGCAATAATATGCAACACAACATGATGCTAACATGATATAGGATATATTTTTGTGTCATATTATTTGTCACTAATATGATGCATTCTAGACCGCGCATTGAAAAAATGATGCACAGTCGACACAAGTCATGACACATCCGCTAGCATCATGTTTTGCATGATCTGAACTTGAATTTTTTTTCTAGAAAAATGCACCGAGAGATGATGTTACAACCCTATATTATAGTAGTGCATCTGGCTTAATGTTACTCCATGCTTCTTCTTGTGTTATATCTTTTAAATCCTTTGTGGGAGTGTGATTAACTATGAAATTTGTCATTTTTTAATGTGTGATTCTTTCTCTTAGCAACACCATTTTGTTGTGGTATGTATGGAATAGTATGTTGCATTTGAATGCCCTATGCATTGGGTATGTGTTATATTCTTTGCACGATTAGTGCCATGCACTGTGTGTTGCGTAGGGGGGGTCAAGGGAGGAGCCCCCCCCAAAAAAAAATGGGTTGTTTTTGGTCCATTTTTGGGTGGTTTTGGTCAATGGTTTTTTGGTCCATTGTAATATAATTCTAGTTAAGGAATTTAATCTAGGTTGACGGATTAGGGTTTTGGATGCCGCTGAATCATATACATATTGTATTGTAAATGGTGAAGTTAATACAATGAGAGTTAGAGGTGCGACTCTAAACATTTGTTGGTTTTCCCGATTAAGTGTTTCCAGGGTAAATTTATGAGTACTATGTGTGAATGATATTGTTTTCCTTTCTGTTTTATAAATAATTTGTGTGTCCATTGCTATACTATAAATGTTTAAAACTTACAATATGCAGTGCTTTAACTTGTAAATTTATTATTAAGATATTCACCACCCTTATCTATTCTTAACTTTTGAAGTTGATGTCTAGATTATTTTTCTACAAGGGACTTGTGGGACAAAAACATGTCAAAAAATCCACTCTTGAGTTTTAAGAAATAAACCCAAGTTTTTCTGAAGAAGTCATCAATAAAGGTTAAGAAGTACTTGAACCAAAAGAAAGAAGTAGAATGAAGCGAACCACACAAATCACTATGAACAAGGTGCGAGGAGGGTAATTCACACTAAGAGACACGTTTGTCAAAACTATCTTGAGGATCTTTACTAAGAACATGGTCAGAAAAAACACCATCTCTATAAGAAACATGAGAAAGACAAATTGTCGTATTATGTTTACATAGTTGTTACAATGAGTGATATTTTAGATGACCAAACCACTCATGCCAAAGTTTTCTCATGTCATCACTATGAACAATAAAAATTGAGGGAAGAGATGTTGACCCAAAATTGTCAAATCTATACAACTTGGTAATATCATCGACAATTTTGGTTGCTAAGATATGCTTGGGATATTTTAAATATTTGATTACAACTTGGTGAGGTGAAAATTCTATGGTTTTTCTTTCACTTGAATGAGTGATTTGATAATCTAATAGAAGGTTGTAAGAAATACTTGGACTACACAATACATCATTAAAATGACCATCTTCTAGTTGAATTGTTCTAGACCCTACAACACCACGAGATCTATCATAACCAACAAATATTTGTTTGATGTTATATTCATTAAGAGAAAAAAATGTCTCTAACCTTAGTTATATGATAAGATGCTTTTGAATCAAAAATCCACTCATTAGAAGAAGAAGTAGATGTTGCATTAAAAGAAAACTAGAGGCAAAAAGTGCATGTCCATGAGAAGAAGAGTTATAATAAGAACGATTTAGAGTGATTTTTTTTTTCTTCATTGCTACTTCTAAGGAATCCACTGTCTTAAAACATCTAGATGTTGTATGACCATCCAGATCACAAAACATCTAATGCTTCTTAGTGTTCCTTCCTTTTGACTTGGTTCCTTTATCACCGATGGGAGGATTAGTTGGCCAAGAGGGTTTGGGACCCTTGTTTTCTTTATTCTTGTGAGGATAATGCTTCTTCAGATACTTAGAATGTTGCTTTTGTTGTGTCACTAAGGCTTTGTTATATCTTATCTTTCTCTCTAACTAGAGAATCACAAAATTCTTCAAAAGAGGGAATTTTGTAAGTAGTCCCTTGATTAATAAGTGTTTCTCTAGAGAAGTAAATAATATATACAAAAATGTAAAAGACATTTTCAAGCTTAGCAAGAATAACATATATGAGAAAACCCTAGGATATGGCAGTTGGCCTCAGCTCTAGTGAGAGACACCCTGTACCAGGTGGGCTATAGATATAGGTTGACATCATGCCTTGTAGATCCTTGTGAGAAGGCTATGCAGTAGGTGTCAGGTGGATTGTGCGATTGACCCAAGACAAGAGGTTGTTATTAGCATTTTATTACGATCAAATGGAAGAAGAGGAGGTGGAATCCAAGGCAGAGGATTACGTTAGAAATGACATCTTCATAGCAAAGGAGGAATTTGTCAACAATCATAGGTACAAGCGCGTAGGGGTTGAGGTGGAGCGGGATCCGTCCGATGATCTAACTTGTGTAAATCTCCCTAGGGTTTCTCGCCTAACCCTTTTTGAAAGGATTCGAGGTGACATGGGATGTCATCATCCTCTGTCTATGAGCTATCGTTTCCAAGGAAGGGGAGGATAAGTCCCATAATTAGTGCAACTCCCAGTCGCATGCAAACGTGGTATCCGTTGAGAGCGATGAAAATTGTTCTATGAAGAAAAAAGAGAGTGAAAAGGCTTCAGAAGGACCTATCCCACAGAGAGGCAAGCAAAATCATAAAGTGTTGGAAGGTGTAGAAGGAGAAACAAAAGATGGTAGTAGGAACGGACCTGGACATTGGCGATATTCCAAAATTGGTGGGGAAAACCGTGGTAGGGAGGTTTTCTGGAAAGGTAGTGAATCATGTTACTCTGGAGGGTTGGTTAGATGCAAATTTGGTTGGTCTGATAGGTTATCACCCTATCTTTCACACCTTAGCTCATTGTTGGATAATTTTCAAATTTCGATCAAAACATGACTTAAGGGAAATTTTTAGCAGGGTCTAGAATCAGGGGTTGTTAGGTTTAGTTTTGAAGAAGTGGGTGGTCAAATTCGACCCAACTAGAGTCACGCTCTCACCCACTAAGGTTTGGGCTATATTTCCCAATTTGTCGCTTGTGTTTTGGCACGAATTGATTATGGCCTCCATCTGAAACCAAATAGGGGAATATGTTGGTAGTGAACATGGTTGGGAGTAAAAAATAGACAAGAGATGGGCTTGGCTTCGGTTTGAAGTCGATATGAGGGATAAATTATTGGACGATATTGAGTTGGTTTACGATGGATTCTTCTAGTCTCAAAGGATTGACTATTGGAAAGTCCCTAGCCCCTTTTATGGATTCCATGAAGTGGGACATTTAATGGCTCAATGTCGCAGGCCGCCTCCTCAATTTCCTCCATTTAAAAAAACTTGGAAAATGAAAGTCAACTCAGAAGCCGTTGAAAGAGAAAAGGTGGTGGAAGCTAAATCTGTTAAGTAGGGCCCTATGAAAGCTTAGGATTTAAAGCCAGGTGTTCATGTCCCGGAGTGTCAAGAGTCTGGATGTCCTTGTAAGTCAACTTGTTGTCCCTCAAAAGCTTTGTATCTTTCAAATAATGATAAGGAGGTGACGGGGGAACAAAAGTGCTCCTCGGTGAATTCATTTTTTGGTTGAGTAGACCCACCTCTCCCCAACAATGATTTTGTGACCGGCCCAGAAGTCCCTATCTTACATTGTGCACGGATTTTAGTTTTGAACCCTCCCCCCCAAACCTTGTCAAGGAATGGGCCTTGTTCCTCATATGTCTCTGGAACCCTCATCTTCATTTAATCCTCTGCAAGGGCTCTTTCTCCTTGAATTCCATTTTAAAATCTGAATATATGTTGAGGTTGAGAATAATAAAATACATATTGGAAGCCATTGCCAAAGGGCTTGTGATGGAGAAGGAGGTGACACCTCAAGTAGGGAGAAAATATTTCTTGTCGAAATCCCAGTATCATGCGATGAAGGAAACAAAAAATGGAAGGAAAGCCATTATTGTTAGGGCCCTTAGAGCGGAGAAATCTCTGGTCAAAGGTTCTAAATGATCATTCTTTCATTCAATGCTCGTGGGGTAGGTGGTGCCTCAAAAATTCAGGCCCTCAAGCAACTGGTAGCAGACTGTAAACCGAACATAATCCTAATACACGAGACCATGTGTTCAGGGGAAAAGGCTATGGATTATTTCAGACATTGGTTATAGGATTCGTCTTTTTATGTAATTGATTCGCTTGGTTTTTCTAGTGGGATCCTTTCAACATGGAGGCCAAATTTCATGTTTGTTTCCTCAATGACTTCACAATCAAGAATAATGGTTGACGTGGAGGATTACACTATGGTGTCATCCTTCGAAATTATTAATATCTATGATCCTTGTGTTGATAAATGTCCCTTTTGGGAAGGTTTAAGTGAGTCATGCCTTATCCAGGCTCAAAACATTATTATCGGTGAGGACCTAAACTTCACGTTGTCTTTGAAGGAAGTTTGTGGAAGACACCCTAGGAGGGATTTGATGGAAGGTTTTTTCATACACTGGATTGCATCTCATCAACTTGTTGATTTGGAACCCCCAAAGGTGTTCCAAATGTGGAGAAATGGGCATAAAGGTGAGGACCTGGTTGCTAAAAGGCTGGACATGTTTATGATTGCAGACAAAATGTTGGAAAACTCGTGGATCATTAAATTATTGGTCCTAGTGAGGGGAGTCTCTGACCATATTCCCATCCTTCTCAACATCTCAAAAAGTGGATTCAAAACCCCTTCTCATCTTAAGTTCAATCAGACTTGGTTAAAAGAAAACGACTATAGGAGTCTTATAGTAGAATCTTGGGTTCACTTGCATGAGTATGTGAGAGTTTCTTACCTGCAAAAAATGGCAGGCAATATTGTAAAGTTAAAACAAGTCTCCTCTAGTTGGTCTTGAGCTTTTAACCTAAAAAATAATTCTCTTTTGAGGGAAGTAGAGGGAAAACTTGTATAGTTATTGATTAATAAGCCTGCATATTCTCTTTCTAAGGAAGAGGATGAAGAGATACGTAGAATTCTAGCTAAAAAACAAGAGATTCTGGCCTTAGAGGAATCCAAGTGGAGGTTAAAAAGTAGAGGGGTGTGGTTATAAGAAGATGACAACAATAATGAATTCTTTCACATTTATGCAAATCATCGAAAGCATATAAACTTGATAGAGAAAATTGTGAATGAAGAGGGTCAGAAGGTCTCTTCTTTTGAAGAGATTGCCAAGGCAAGGGTGGATTACTTCTCGACACCTTCTTGAGGCTTTTTGCAAAGCCTCTAGGTTGACCTGATTTAGAAACCTTAAAGGTACTAGATCTCATCCCCATATCTATAAATGAGGAGATGAAAGACTCACTCCATTCTAAGTTCTAGGAGGTGGAAATCTTTGTAAATTCTAACCTTGTACAATGTCTACTGTAAACAGATATTCAGAAAAGAATAGAAAAGATACAATGACAAATGCAAACATTACACAGAGATTTTTCCCTTGGAAACCCAAACCGGGTAAACCAACATATATTATATTCATACATTGTGTTACATTGTTTACGATACAATATACATATAGGATCCAACGACATCCAAAACCCTAACCCTATGACCTGGATTAATCCAAAACCCTAATTCCTTAACCGGAAATAGAAAACCATCGGCGAAAAACCATGTGCAGAAAAACCACCTAAATATCATGTGGTCCAAGAAATATGTCGTTTCGGTGCGAAAATTTTGGCTACGCTTGAAGATTTCCAAAAAAGAAAAAGTCTTGGCCCAAATGGGCTAACACTGGAATTTTTCCTAGGATTTTATGACTTAATAAAAGATGATATGCTAAAGGTAATTCAAGAATATCAACAATATGGTAGAGTACTTGGTTCTTTAAACAAGAATTTCTTGGCTCTAATTCCTAAAAAAAAAAATGGTGTCTTTAGAGGATTTTAGACCAATCTCTTATTGCAACCTAATCTATAAGTTAATTTCCAAGATAATAGCCAATCTACTAAAACCTATCTTGAGCGAACTGATTTTTGAGGAACAATATGGATTCCTTGATAAGAGGCAAGTTCATGATGATGTAGCTTTGGCATAGCAGGATCTTCACTCCCTCAAGTCACAAAAGATGACAACTTTAGTTCTTTAAATCGACATGTCAAAGACATACAATAGAATCAGATGGGTTTTCCTTAGGCTGGCTCTAATTTAGATGGGTTTTCCTTAGGTTGGCTCTAATTAAGATGGGAATGAATCTAAATACAGTCAATTGGATCATCGGATGTGTGGAATCAACCTCTTTTGTTGTTTTGGTCAATGGATCTCCATCCTCCTTCTCCAGGACGTCAAGGGGAATGAGGCAGGAGTGTCCTCTATATCCTTTTTAATTTCTAATTATTCCTGAGCGATTTAAAGGAATAAAAGTATCCCTTGATATTTTTCTTATGCATTTGCTTTTTGTTGACAATGTTATGATCTTTGGTGTAGGTAATTTAAAATAATTCCAACAGCTGAAGTCTATCCTGGATCTTTTCTACGCTACCATACATGCAAATACATATGTCAAAATCAACAATGTTGATTTGTGATATTAAAGAAGAGTACCTAATGATCCAATTGGTCGAACTGTTACTTTTCAATCGTAAAATCATAGAAGAAGGGATCAAATACCTTAGTTTCAAGTTAAAACCATGTGGCTATAATGTGGATGATTGGTTGTGGATTTCGAAGAAAATTCAGGAAAAAATTTCATCCTTAACTTTCCATTTGATTTCTAGAGGTGGGCGACTGGTTCTCTTAAATTTGATAGTCAATAGTATCCTAGTTTGTTGAGCCTCCATTGCTAAGATCCCAAAGAGTATTCTCACATGCATAAGGAAATTTTGCTTCCACTTTTTATGGTTAGGCAAGAAAGATGTCGTGGGAATCCCCCTTGTAAAATGGACTGAGATTGCGATGTTGAAACAGATGGGAGGATGGGGAGTAAAAAATATATATATTTTTTAGTAAGGCATTGGTTTCTAAAATCCTTTAGAGGCTTGTCCATGATTCCATGATGTGGGGACAGGTTATGGAAACTAAATATTTCTTAGGAAGATCGATGGTGGATTGGTTTAGAGAGCTAGTCAAACTAATGGTGAATTGTTCAATAGTTTGGAAAGTGTTGGTTGAGGCGATCCCGCTCATAGGAGACTGGATGGTGTGGAAGGTTGGAAATGGAAAGAGCGTTAGTGTAGGAGAGGACCCTTGGGAAGGAACTTTGAATGAATGCAAATTGTCCAACAATTTAACATATGATATACAAAATTTAGGCCTTTTTTTCAGTTTGGGATGAAAAATTAGAAGGTATGGATGAGGTAGGCAGATCAGTTTGGAAATCTCCAGATGATCTAGGGTTGGAAGGGGAAAAAGTGCCTTATTGGTTCGAATATGTAAACGTGCTAAAATTTAATTTTATTTGTATTAGGGAAGAGGACTCTGAATGTCTATGCTGGTCTAAAAATACACTCTATAGCAAATACAATGCCAAGTTGGGATACATTTCCTTAGCTAAAGAATCCTTTGGAGGACCAAAGCGATGGTGGTGGGAGGATATATGGAAGCTCCATGCTCCTTTAAAAGTGAAATTGGCTTTTTGGCTTACTCTTCACCAGAAGATTCTTACGTGGGACATAGAGAAAAAGCGAGGATGGCACTGACCTAGCTGGTGTGCTCTCTGTGAATATGAGGAGGAAACAACAAAACATTTGTTTGTTCTTTGTTAGTACACAAGGAAGGTATGGGAAACAATCTTATCTATATTTAAAGGAAAGGAGCTACCTTTGAGCGACAACTTGGAATAATGGGTTTTCAACTAGAAAAAGATGTAGCTAGCAAGTGAATTTTGTTCAGCTCCTAGTATTTTTGTTTATTTTATATGGTGGGCCAGAATTTTAGCGATATTATAGGACAAGGCTATCCTAGAGGAGGGGATTTCTAGGTTGATTTTTAATATGTCCTCTGAATTCAGAAACAAGCATAAAAAGGAAAAAAATTGGTGATCTAGGAAGGAATCGCATGGGGATTCTTCGACAGGCCAATTCAGGGGCATCCACCTCTCTGTGGAGTTGGTGTGGTCATTCATATTTCCAAAGGTCACTTCTTCAAGATATGTTATGCACCAGGTAAAGGGTCAAACATGCAGGCAGATCTTGCGACATTGTGGACATTATTGTTTTATGCTAATTTGTTGAATATAAGGAAGGTACATGTGTTTGGGGACTCTAAGGTTTCAGTCGACTGGAAAAACAAAAAGATACAAATTTAGGTGGTGAAATTCTAGCCTCTCCTTAACAACATTAGATCCTCCATGAATGAGTTTGAATGGCATTCTTTTGCGCACATCTATAGGGAACTCAATACTCTAGTGAACGATTTGTCTAAGGAGGCTTTAATGTTGGACTTTGGTTATTTCA
>JASDQU010735468.1:30259-42318 GCA_032191745.1 Picea mariana
TGCACCACTTCCAATTGAGGACTATCCTTCAACCTTAACCATCTTCCAATAAATTTTGCTAGGATTTGTCTAGGAAATCATCTAAACTTGCTTTAAAATCCCTCAATATCGACATCCATGCTCAACACAAACTTGTCTACTCTCTTACTCACAAGTTTGTTAGCTAACTAGTCTACCATTTGATTGGTGATTCTTCTTATATAGATAAATCTAAACGCTTCCAAGTTTTTTAGTACTTCTCTTATCCATATTATTTGCCCCCCCTAGTCTTTTTAAATAAATATTGGTTTTTGCTATTAAAACAATCAATAATTAATTTTAAGTGTTTTTTTGAATTGTAAATGCTTGAATCCCAACTTCAAAGCTTCCTTTATGCCACTTACTTATGCTTCCTAGTTATACCTTTATAGCATTTACCCAACCATATCCATGTTTTGTTATGATATCACAACAAATTTGTATTTCTTCCATCTTTTGTAAAGGGTTTCTAACATCAGAGAGGCTTTTGAATGGCTCTTAATGTCCATGGATTAACAACACTATCACATTAATATTTATAAATAATGACTTTTAAATGATTAGCATGATAAAAATAAAGTATATACCCATTTCTCATAATGAGAATAAATATTGTCAGACATACACGAATTCCAATCTACATGAATGTTAGTGTTTGATTACATGGATTATATTCATAGGTGAAATTGTTTTGAAGGTGCCATATGTTATAATATTGATGTCACACAAAAAGTACGAACATATGAAAAGGTTAATGCTATTGCCACATAATTTTTTCCACAATATATTACTGTATAATGTGACATCATCACACACCAACTGAGTATTATTATACTTGCAAATTAGTTTCATATGAAATCACGTTCGATGACATTTTTCCTCTGTAATTTCTCATATTTGTTCACAGTCAAAACTCATCAATAATCAATCCTATTTACATACCAATTTCAAAAAATAACAATACATCAACCTAATCAATCTTATTTACATACATATTTCAAAAAATAACAATACACCATTCTAATTAATTTTTTAATATTAATATATATTTTATTCTAAATTTTATAAGTAAAACACATCCATATATATTTCATTTCACATTTCAAACCAAATTTATATAGTCCACCACATTAAAACATCTTTAATAAAAAATTTGAAATTCATGTTTCATTAATTAATTATTATTATTTTTAATTAAGTTCCACAATAATTTAAAAAAAAAATGCATAGATACACTTAAGTTATTGTTGTTAAATGGTATGGAATCAAAAAGAGTTCTCACTGATGAGAAGATACTTAAGTTATTGTTGTTAAATGGTATGGAATAAAAAAGAGTTCTCACTGATGAGAAGATACTTAAGGTATTGTTGTTAAATGGTATGGAATCAAAAAGAGTTCTCACTGATGAGAAGATACTTGTTTGGTAATTGAAAAAAAAAAATTGGTATGGAATAAAAAAGAGTTGTGACCAATGGTAAAAGACTTCTTTGATAATTGACAAAAAAAAATGTATGGAATAAAAAGAAGTTGTGATTGATGGTAAAAGACTTGTTTGGTAATTGACAAAATATGGTATGGAATGGAAAAGAGTTATCACTGATGATAGGAGACTTGTTTGATAATTGGCTAAAACATTATCAAGATTCTTTTGGTATTTCACATTGAGATGGAAATATCATCAAAATGTCAAATTAAGATATTTGATAAAATATTTATATTTTGATAAAAAATATTATATAGAATTTTAATAATGTAAATGTATTATTAAGATAAAATATTATTTATTTGTAAAAATAATTTTTTAATTAAAATGTTAAAAATATATATTTCACAAAGTATTTATGTTATGTGTAAAAATTCAACTCATAATATTATATGTGGAATTGTAATAATGTACAAACATCTTGTTTGGCCAATTCCTTAAAGATAAGAATTTTTAATTAAATTATTAAACAAATACCCACATCATTATAGAAATTCAACTGGACCTATTCCTTAAAGATAATAATTCTTAATTATATTATTAAACAAATACCCATATCATTATATAAATTCAACTCATATAGATGTATGTAAAATTGCATGGATGCATAAGTACATTAGGAAATCGAATTCAAAACCAATTACTTATGAATATAAAACTTTAACAAATACCAAATCAACATTTGACAAAGTATCAATATCATAAAAATAAAATAAGTACGATACTTTTACTAATTCACCATAAAATAAAATAATTATAAATTTATAAATATGATATTGATAATTTTATTATTTTTTTATAAAGATATTGAAAAATTATTGTTCCATTATCTTAAACGTATCTTCTTAATCATTTAATGGATCTATGTTTACGTGGCCCAACCACATACTACAAATTTGCAAGAGTTGAAGTAGATGTCCCACACTGCATGGATGTATCTAAGAAAATAATTATACATTTTGTGTTTTGTAAAGCATCATGTATGTATCTAAGCAAATAATTATACATTTTGTTTGTTTTGTAAAGCATTTGCAATGATAACCATATTTTTCTGGTGGAATGGTCTTGCAGAAATGGCACTTGTCTTGAAAATACACGTTGCACTTGTTTCTGTGGTGGCCAATAAAAAAGGAATCAAAATCAGAGTCATGATGATGGGTGTATCTTCACTACCAAGTGGAATCGGAGAAACTTGGATGGGCTATCCACCGTTTTCAACGAACCCTGAACCCGAAGTGCAGTGAGATGTGGATGTGATTTCCTATCAGTGGTGCAATAAATGTGGCCGGCCACGATTTTCATGCTATTTTCTGGGGATTTATATAAGGGAGATTGACTTTCAATTTGTTTTATTCGTGCGGGTTTATGATTGGCCATGAACCAATTTCTCCTTTGCATTTTCAATTAAGAAAGCGAAAGCAAAGACAACAGAGTGTTGACCCTATTACTCAAACACAGTGGGGGTATATTTAAGGAGTTGCAGGGGGCATCTATTGATTGAGAATCCCGAGCCATATTAACAAGGAGAGGGGTGCAGATTTGTGGGTCTAATCTCGCCATCAAGAACATAACAGGGAGCAAACCGGCCAACCTTCGATAATATCTGAGAAGCTCTGTTCATTTGCACAGGATTCTTATATCTGAAAAGACCCACTAAGGTATTAAGGTACTCTTAATGACGTTTTTTTTCGTTTTAGCAAATGGCTTTTTTTGGGTTTGTGTTTAAACTGCACCCACTAAGCCCACCAGCTTTGCTCAGCCTGCATTGTTCCGGATCCGATAGAAATCTTTCTGTACAGTGGCTATTGCATGCTATTTCCGTGTTTACTGTAGGCGAATTTTGTATTTCTGTAGATTGAACATTAATAATAATAAACAATTGTTTATTTACGGTTAAGTTCGAAACCATCAAATTTGTGACCACCAAATTAGTGTAGAACTTTTTTGTTTAGTGATTTGATTGAATTTTATTGTTTAGTGATTTTATTGGTAAAGTTTATGGAGGTATATATATTACTGAGCCATAAATCAAATTGGTATATGAAATCTCTTCTATTTAGCAATTTCACTGGTAAAGTCTACTAAATTATACATACTTCACCCGGTTGGAGATTTAAACTTGATTTGATGTTTATCTTTAAAGCAACACACATTATTAACCATTAAACACACTCAGATTCTATATATTGAGGTTTCACAGATCCACGATCCTATATTCTGGCATAATACCAACTGAATTTGCTCTTAGCATCCTTCCGTTTCTACCCAGTTTTCATTGCTGTCAGTGCCCCGTTGCATTCCGTATACCGAGATGAAGGCTCCGATTTCCTAAACCCTCATCTGAGATCTGTATGCAATATGCAAGGAATGATGGGATCCACGAGACAAGTTCTCGAAACATTCTAAGCAACTGATGAAATGTTCGCTCATATTCATTTTGCCTATGAGCTGGGTTTTTCTATATGATAGATTTGTCACTTTAAGCTGGCGAAGCTCAAGGCTCAAATGTAAACTTTCTGTTATTAGGTACTCGTGTTCTCACTGTGGCTTGGGAGGTAGATACCTTTACTCTGACCACTTACGAATTTTTGATCATGATGGTTTGTGCTTACGATACTGTTCATAGTGGTCGCACTGAGCCAGGGCACTCTGTGAATCACCTAGCCTAGCCTCTTACGATGATATATATGTATACAACTCTTCTGATTGGACTCGTGTTTTAATTATCAAAAGAGGGCTCCATCCATTAAAAAAAATAACCATCACAGTAAATTTTTTTCAATCATATACCGGTAGATGTCCAACACCTGCACATGTCAATATTGATGAATGGTGAGGTATCTTTTGGTGTTTTTCCCTGATTAGGTATCGAGTTTATTCCTAAAACGTTTATAAAATGTCAATTTATTGTTTAGTCCTTTAGATAGCTCTACCTATTACTGTTTTTTCCCAAGCTCAATTATAGTGCCAAGACAAGTTTTAAATATGATTTATAGTGCTGGGAACTATATTTGACACAATGCTTTATTGTATAGCAAGCTCATCATAAGCAATAAATTTGTGCAGGAAAATTTAGATCACAAAGAAGTAGAACAGTTAATTATTTTCAATCATCATGGTTTAGTTGTTTGCGATACTGTTCATGGTGGTCCCACTGAATTGGGGCACTCTGCAAATCACTTCCCTACCTCCAAAAGAACTTGACAAAGAGTGGGTGAGTAATATAAGCCCATTAGTCCATTTCTGTGTGGCCTAAAGAGAGGGCATGCCTGCATACAAGCCAGGCATTGTCATTTTGCAGTAAATGGATCGACTTGTCTTTGGGCTCTTCAAGTTTGTTCTAGTTAAATAGGGTGTTTGAAGTTGGCTCAAATGAAAACATGGCCACCTTCTCAGCTTTTAGTATTAGAACAGTTTTTGCATTTTGGCATTGTAATTTCTTGATATTGATTTCAATTTTAAAACTTCTTTGGATAGACCTTCATTGGATATTTTGCCATTTTTGGTTGGAAGTGTTAAGGCTAAATCTGACACTCTAGGTTTCAAGTCAACTGTAGTACGAGGGAAACAAACCTAGACTTAATTTAGGGGTTTCTATCCTAAGGTCACAATGATTTCGCCCCTCTCATTTTGGGTTGGTACATGCCAACCACAGGGAGGCTACCCTAAGGATGTACTGCTTGATAGATAGGATTAAGCCTGCAAAACCACAAATCAAACAACACAAAACATGGGCTTTGAATGAGGGTTAGTTGACCTCACCCAAAACTTGCATAAAACAATTAAAAGTAAATTTTTGGTGGAAAACTCAAGTAGAGCGAACTATTGGAAGGAAAATGAGAGAAAATCAGCAAGAAAAGAACTCTCCAATAGTGCCAAATCAACCCCCACTGAAGGATTAGCTCCAAACACATGCAATAATTTAGAAATTAATTGGAACAACAAGAATTTAGGCCAAAAACAACACATAAAACTCTTTATTCATGTCAAATCAGAGGAATGGCTCCATCACAAAGAAAATCCATGAACTGTTACAATGATCTCCAAAGAACTGAGAATCCAAAGCTAGAACTGAGAGAGAAAATGAGAATGAGAGAATATAGAGCTGCTGCAATAGAGTGACCTTCCAACTGTGGAGGACCGTTGAATATATAGCTCACTGGAGGACTTGTGGGCCCCACATGGGTCGCCACCTCATCCTGCCACCTCATCACTTGTGCCACCTCATCACTGAAAAAGCAAACTTGTCCAAATACCCTCGAGTTTATACTCGTCGGAAGCAGAATGGGACAAGGGGTAAGAATATGCTATCAAATAACTGATATGAGGGTCTATAATATCATCATGGGCAAGAAGTGTCCCAAAATACTGCAAGTCTCTCATACTCTGCCTAAAACTGATAGCTCATCCTGAAGTAACCAAGAAAACACTGGAACAAGCTCTAAACTCAACTCATGTAAGCCACCATCCTCTAATTGACAAGAATAAGAAGCAATGTGCCTGGAAGATCTCTGAATGATAGCCCTGTACTGTCCGGAAGAACCCGTGAATGCCAGCCTGAAAGGATAGACTGGCCTTTGACCATCAAAATCTCAAAGGTGAGATTTTGGGGTCAACAGGAAGTAACTGCTCTCATATCATAAAATCTCTGGTTATATGTAGAAATCCTTGAAAACTATTTTGGTGTGAGTTTTAAGGGTGTTCTAAATAAATTTATCCTCACTACCATTGGATATTTTGTGAGTACTATATCATGGGTTAAACTTCAACTGTTATCCTGTGCCACCCTTGATCGTTGAAATAGTGTTTTTTGACTTTTTCTTATTGGGTTGCTTTCTATCTTTTCAGAGAGAGTTCTTTGGCTGTTGTGATATTTATAGAGTCAGGGCATCATTTGAGTGAACCAGGTTTGGCCCACGTCAACCCAACCTTCAGTTTGCTACCCCTGCTCAGTTTTCAGAGAGGGCAGTTGGGTCTCAAGTTTCAACAATCTCTCTTTGCCCCAGTTTTTCTAAACAAGTCCTTTGGCACATTCTGGTGGTAAAGTTTTGTATATGTCCACTTCCAGAAGATGCTTTGAAGTAATAATTTCTGATGAATTGTATTATTGTTTTGACTATGTCGATCATATTTGTTGCAACGTTTCTTTTCTGTATATATGTTGACCATTTAAGAAAACGGCTTAGTCATGCATTTTCAGTATTATTTTATTCTTCCTGCAAGCTTTTATTGTATTCATTCTAAGGTTCCGTAATGTTTCAGGGTAGTATTGTTTCTTCAATCTCCTTATATGAAGCCCTGTGAATGTAGTTCGTAAAGTTACAGTTCTGGAATTGCTGGAGGTCATATATTGGGATTTATATATATTTCAAATTTGTCTTTTTGTAGGTCTTCTTCACTTTATTTTGATTTGTCACCGGTGATCACCATGTTGAAAAGATGGTACGGTGACAAGGACCACCGTGAGCAAGATTCTGCCGAGAAACAAACTAAGGTAAACAGGGAGTATCAGTCTTTCCATTCAATGCTTTATCATTATATTAGTTATGTTGAGGTGTGAATCGGGAGGGATTTGAGGTGCTATTCACTGTTTTTACATGTAAGGGCTATGATAAAAATCAATGTGAGAGTTGATAATTTATAATCAGTATATTCTATGAACATTAACTTATGTTTTCTTGCTCTTTACATAGATAAATGAACTCAGGGCTGCTATTGGGCCCCTGTCTGGCCATAGTTTGCTGTTTTGTTCAGATGCGTGCCTGAGACGGTATTTGGAAGCTCGGAATTGGAATATCCAGAAATCAAAAAAGATGTTGGAGGAGACTTTGAAATGGAGGGCAGCATATAAACCAGAGAAGATACGCTGGGTAATTGTTAACTAGATTAGAGTTTTATTTAGAGGTCAACTGTGCAGAAGAAGAAATAGAATGATCGGACAGTGTGCATTTCTCAATTAGTTCCCTTTTCTCTAATTATGACTTTTCTACCATGTTTTTTGCTGTTGTAAATTAAAGAAGCAAATACAAGCATACGGTATACATGGAGTACGTGGACAAACCTGGAAATGGAACATGTAAACTATATTATTCTGCAGAACATTACATCCGTGGCTAGCCCTAGGCTGCCATCGAAATTCCCTCTCTAATACTCCCTTTTACATCCTTTTCTCCCTATATATTTCTCAATACATCACTTATATTTATAAACAAATAAACCCATTATGGTGTTTTACCTATAGCAATCCTCAATGTTGAACTTGGTTGCATGTTACAAACTTTAATTGTTATGTGGGCTATTAATATAAATGATACTTTTGTTGGAGCCCAATGTCTGATTACCAATGCCCCTTCTTAGATGAGAGCTCCAAAATTAACTCCCAGTGAACTCTTTGTAATCTTGAAGAACGATGCCAGTAAAGTTCGAATGAGCTTGATAACCGATCAGCACCATTACTTCCCCTCAGATAAGAGATTCCACACAATTCCTAGCTATCCTGCAAAACAACTGCTAAACAAGACCATTGATCCAGAACTGAGTGTACGTTTCAATCACTTCAACACTGCCGCTGAAGACATTACCTTTGAGCTTCATGCTTTGAGATTCAGCCAGCCATTGACCCAACTCCTTTGTATGTACACCTACTACCCCCACGTCAGCCCTAGTATTCTCTTCCTCAAGTTGGATCACCTCTCCATTTTAGCCATTTACCACCATCACATCAGCCCTAGTGGTCATTTCCAGGAGATGGATTATAACATTGCTTTGTGCATACACAAGTCAGTCTTCCCTGATAAATGTTTCTGACAGCGTCAAAGTTTAAATATTCTGAAGCATTTGGAATTTTGGACATACCTGGTATGGATGAGAAATCAGTCACTTCACCTGTGCTTTATAGTACCACATTCCTGTCTGAAGGAATGCTCATCTATCATCCTCATATTCCAATAAATGTGGCATGAAAAATATGCCTTGGTGCTGCACACCACCCTTTGATGATAGGCTATGTATACAGTATGACTAGGCGACCTCATTTTCAACCTGTCACACTTCATGCCAACACGAATGTGGATCCTATACCCACTGCTGTCAACTATCTTTAAAACCTTATTGGGTCATCTTTCCAATGGGACAGACTTCTTGATACCACCACAAGGTATCACATTTATGATCTAATGACTTAGTCCATATCCAATATTCCCAGGACTATCCACAGTTATAATGGGTTTTTCTGGTGTCCAACCTATCTTTCTTACATGAGCATCTGCTGTCTTCAATATTTTTCTTCATGATGGAAACTGCCATTTTCCCTGCTCTCACCTTGATCTGATCTGATCTTTGTCCACAGCATACAATATTTCATCTCATTGCTCATTCACACAAAACCTTCTTTCTTAATCTTGTGTCTATTTATTATTCTTCAATATGTTCTCTTTAATCTTTCTGTCTTTACAAGTTATGTTTCTTCAATAAGTTTCCTCTAATCTTTCCATCTCTGCTTATTTTGCATTAAAATATCTCTTGTCCAGTGGTCCAATGGCCTGACAAATTTATTAATTGATTTCTTTGACCAGTATATTTTCAAGACTTCAAATTACACTAACTATATCAGACCTTACAATATAGTCCTTGTGACCTTTCTATACCAAATAACCTCAATCACATCATATGATCTCAAATACAAACTTTTACAGATGGGTAATGGGTTATACATGCCTATAAAGGGTTTACAGCCATGTGACTGTCAACATTAATTTGAACACATGGTAAACCGAATGTTTGTCTCTTTAATTTAGGGGTTCCCTTTTCACCCTTTTCAACTCACTCTCCAAGTTTGAGACCCTACAATTATGTTTTTTTATAACATTAAGTTGTGAAACACCCTAAACTTCTAATATATTTCAGCTAAGCAAAGGGAAATTTGAATAATGACATCGAAAAGAGGTCTAGGAAGCATAACCTTAAATTTTTTTTATTGAGTACATATGGGGAGTTTTCTTTTATTCTCTCCTTTCAGGAGATCAATAAATCTGTCTGATGTGCTCTATGCCTCATTCCAGCCCAAACACCCACTTGGATGCCATCTAAGAGTTAACACTTTCATGTCCAAGCTTACTTTATTGCCAATGTGGATAACCTAAATGCAACTTGTATTCTAATATCTCTTTAACATAGATCTTCAGGGTTTGCTGTGTCAAAACTTAGACAAATCTTCAACTTAAATTCAGCAGATTTTCAAATTCATTAATGAGTCTTCAAATGGTGTCTCAAACAACTAGAAATTTCAAGGTCTTTGACAATTGCCAATGAGGTTGTTGTTCAAACTTCAAATGTGAGGGCAGTTTCTGTCAAGTCTGTCACCAGGGTTCCAATCCCGCCAACAACATTGGCATTAGCTTTGCCACTTGTGGGTGCTTTGTGGTTGACCCCTCGTGAGTTGGTTGAGGTTCAGCTGCACAATCAAGCTACTATGAAAGGAAGATGGTGGAACATCTGGAAACAAGTGGCAGCTACAGAAAAATCAATTAGATCCGAGCAGCAAGATTGTGAGAGAGTTAGCCAATGCAAGAAAATCTTCATCCCTTGAAGTGGATATTAAGGATACGATGACCCCGAAAAACTCGATCCTTTCTCGTATTTATGGATTACCCAAAATCGACAAAGGACTGCCCGCTAAGATCGATAGTAAATACTATAGGCACCTCGACCTACCAATAGAAAAATTCTTGGCCAAACAACTCAAGCTGCTGGTGGGCCAATATCATCCTTCATTACAGGTTCAACACACTTTGTTAGGAGCATGGATAATTTGCAGGTAGAAGAGGAGGATATATTGGTTAGTTTCGTCACATGTCTCTATTCACAAGGGTGCTGGTGGATGAAGCAATTGAAATCATCAAGTGCATCACAAACCAAGAGACAACTAGCCTGGTCAGAATATGCCTAAAGTCTACGTACTTCATCTTTCATGGTACATTTTTTTTATGAGCAGAAATTGGGGTACGAACTTCACCTTTCGTGGTTTATTTTATGAGTATATAGAAGGGATTTTGCGTTCCTTATTGTCTCCCATGGTAGCCAATTTGTACTTGTGGTATATTCAAAACATTGCTATCAATGCCCACCCACTCAAGCGGAAATGGTGGATAAGATATGTTGATGACACCAACTCAAATTGGCTACAGATATGTCGATGACACTAATTCAAATTGGCTCCGCAATAGATATGTTGATGACACCAACTCAAATTGGCTACAGATATGTCGATGACACTAACTCAAATTGGCTCCGCAATAGATAGTCTAGATGGATTTTTGGAGCACCTTAACAACTAGTTTGATTGCATAAAGTTTACCATGGAGATTGAAGAACAAGGTCGCTTACCTTTCCTAGATGTCACTGTTAGCTTTTTAGCTCGGGAGGTGTTGCCGTCCTAATACACACTTGCAAACGTGAGCTAAATCCGGCTCACTTAGTGTGTCCTTGGAGGCACAATGCCTAGGTTCAAAGCCCACACTGTCACTTTGGCTTGAACCTCTTCCGTCTAGGCTCACTCCTAGGGAAGCCAAGGGGGGTTGTCCCTAGTTGCTAGATAAGTTTTAGAGTTAGGTTCTAGGAGTTGATTTTAATTTCTTAAGGTTAGAGGGGATCTAATTTAGGATGCTAAGGCAACAATGCAAGGTGCAAGGGTTAGCATGTAAAGCAAACCTTTTCCTAGGGCAACTAAGACTAGTGCCTAAAGATTGGGCTTGGGGTCAACTAAGTTAAGGGGTTGTTCGTTACAAATAGACTACAATATTACTTACAAAAGAATAACTTGATCAAATAAATATTAGATACAGGAATTTACAATTCAAAGAATGCTAAAATACAACAACAAGCTAACCACTTCGTTTATATGTGTTTGTGCAGGATATAGAAAAGATTAAAGCACCACATAATGTTATCATCAAAGCATCAAGATCACCATCATCAATATATCAAGAAGAAGATTTATAAAGTTAAGCACAAGTATCAAGGATGAAGATCAACCACTCTTTAATTATTAAACCCACAAGTATTTAGAAATTTAGATCCAGGGTTGAGTTGTTAAGCTTTCTTAAGGTTATCAAATTTTATTAAGCTTTCACCAAAGCCTCCTCCTCCTCCTATTGCCAAATAATTGTCGAATGCTCAATAAGTGTTGCCACCCTAGCTGTGTAGGTCAGCCCTAAGACAAGAGTACTTCCCGAAGAGGACACATCTTGTGCGCCATGAGATAGTCCCCTGCCTACACCCTCCGTTGTTTTCCTTAAGTACCGTTTCAGATGGTGAAGATGGTGGTCTAAGGTACCCTAAAGAGTCTATTAAGTTATTATATGAGTTAGGTAGACTTTTAGGAGTGTTTTATGACACTTTTTAATGGTGATTTAGTGACTTGGCCGAAACTCACTGTGGCCTTAAAAGTGTGTTGATTTGATTATGAGATCAAGAGCATTAACACATGTATATGTCACTAAAATGCACAATTAAGATAGCTTGAAAGAAAAACAAAAGGCAAGAACAACTTGCCAACCAA
>JASDQU010735468.1:82222-97562 GCA_032191745.1 Picea mariana
TTTTGTCTCGCAAACAGGTGCTTCAGCAGTGATCTTCTTGTGACTATCTTGGGCATCAATCTGTGGAAGGGTTCCCTCCTTGACTTGACCTTATCCTTTGACCTTCCTTTATCCAGATTGACATTAGGGACGTCTCCCTTGGACTTGCCCTCCTAAATAGAAAGAGCTCCCCATCGAGGTGACAGTGGGTGGGGAAGCTCCTGTTACGCCGGTTTCTACCTTTGACTCAAGCTATTTAACCTTTCCTACAAACCGTGCGATAACAGGCATCATTGCATCTTCAATTGGTGTACACTTGGTTTTCTTTGTTTTCAATACTCTTGCTTACTAGATGTTCTTATACATGGCACCTCGTTGTTATTCCCTTCATGGATAACACCTCATGCCATGGGAGCAATATGTAGTGTACGGATTTCACACTTAGTTCTCATCATACAAGAACCCTTAGTGGATAGCACGGTGTATGGTATCTCTAAAGCACTTCCATGCACTCAATGCTCGTTGATAAAATGAGGCCTACCACTTCTTGTCACAGTTTCACATGTGCTAGTTAGCATTCCTTGTGTATCCCCTTGCATAGGTCTATACATATGAATGTGAATTCCCGCTTTCGATGTATAGTGCTCGAGTGAGTTCATATCCCCTTAGTTTCAATCATTATATGGCCTTGTTTAACATTTATGGGTTCTTCCTTTAGACATTCTCTTCCTACTTAAATCAACCTCTACAAGTCTGCTTGATTTGGTCCCTTAGATAATTAGAGATGCCTTTAGGGGGTCTTCAATGTTCTCATAATTGTTTAAGGAGACACAAACGGTTTACTGGGTCAAATTTGCTCCTCTAGCCAATCCACGACAGTCACATATATCAACCTAACCTATGGAACAAAGACCTTGTCTCTAGAGAAAACCTTGCATATTCATTACGAAACCAAAGTTTTATTGGTGAAAGCTGCAAATCAATATCTACGAACAAGAGATTTTCCCAACAATTAGTTGTCATTTCCTTGACACCCTCATGTTGTTTCCCTGTCTATAAATATCCTTATTTTCGCCTTTGTTAGGGTTCTATCTTGACCTCTTCTCTAACTCCCAAAAGCATCAGTACTCTATCAAATTTGTAATCAAAAACTCCTTAACTTCCTTCTCAATCCTTTGGGCTACTTGGACTGACTCTCTCCTCCAACCCTCTTCTAGCAAAGGCTTTCCCCCACAGGTTTACTGTCTCCATGGTTTGGTCTCTACCTCTTGTTGCATCAATTGGTTTGGTTTAGGGTTTCCATCTCTAGGATTTACCTGGATCTTCTTCAATCTTGCCTCAAGGGAGGTTACCAGCACGCTGACTACAAGGAGAGCACCTCACAATTGAGGGCATGTTTGATCTTCCATATTTGGGCAATATTTGTTCATGTTATTTGTATGGTAGATCTTGTATTATATATATTGTTATGTTTAGGAGAAGGTTTTCCAAGTGTTTTGCAGAGAAATCTTGGCATCTTCGAGCATAGTGTGAGGTTCAACTCTTGGTGGCTCTTCTACAAGTGATTCAAGTCTTCTTAAGCCTAGGTAGCATCCATCATTCCACTTCTCTTTACCTCAATTGTTTCTTCCGATTTTTGTAGCTTAGTACACACAGATGAATAGGAGAAACCACATTTGCGTCCTAGTTTCTATCTTGTCCTTCTTGCTAGTGTAGCCCTTGAAGCCTAAGTGAATTACATTGTAAAAACAATCTCGACCCTAGGTGAACACACTAACTTAGATATAATCAAGTAACATGTCAGTGCTTTACCCTATTTTGTCATCTTCCCCTCTAGTTCTTGGTTACTCTCAACAACCAAGTGATGACTCCACTCCCTCCATCCTCTCTTTTGGTGGTGATCTAACCATTTGTATGGTAGCGCATTGCCTCACTCTCAACGTTGCACTAAACATCAAAGGTGTATAGCACTCTAAACAAGAAAGCAAAGTTAGGTCTTATTAACATAGAAGGCAAGCAATACCCTTTATGTAAAAATGATTGAAACAACAATGAAAAACGTGTAGGGTAGTTTTTTCCTTTTCCCATTTTTTGGTTATTTCCTTTGTTCTAATGGGCCAAAGTAATTTGATTTTGCTCAAGGATATGTTATATAGATTATTTGCTCAAAATGTGCTAAGAACCAAATGCAATGGTCATGATAGGTGTACCAATCCATTTACAATGACATAACTATAAAAAATTAACTTAGCGAATCCAGCTATTGCAAATTATAAAATAAATGGCAATAACAAAGACATTGTGTTTAATATTGATTGCATCCCCAACGAGCATAACAAGAAATACCAAAGAACGGGTTAGCCACTAAGGATTATGCTTTCTAACAAATTGAAAAAAATTCCTAACCTTCGATGTTGATCCCATTCATGTCCAGCGATGGACTTCAACGTACCCACCAAATGCTGCTCTGCATTAGACATACAATTAGAAATGTGCCAATATAATAAAAAAATGAAAAGCAAGTCTCCACTACAATGATAAATTACCAACCCAAAAAGAGTTGAGAGTTAGACGATAGAGTCAAAACTCCTAAAAGAGATTGGGCATTCAAGTGGGAGCTTCAAAGCTAGGTGTAGACCATTTGGTGAGAACCATTCACCGCCAATGACATGTTTGAATAGTAATGTCCATTTTAGTAGAGATAAGTGTGTTTTAGAAATAGAAATACTTTACATGCTTTAAATAGCAAGCACATGCATTGCAAGAAAAATTAAAAATCCATAAACGGTATTAACACTGGACAGTGTACTTTAAGGCTATATCTATGAAAGTTAAAGATCTATCTTTCAGTGACCAATTTTGAAAACAATTTTGTATTATAAATAAACACTTTCTAGCAAAAAAAAGATATTGAAGTTAGTGAGATTCTTGCTTCTATTGTGTATCTTGTCTCCTACATGTGTGCTATGATAACTAACGAGATATTCATGTTCCACATTGAGGATTTAAAGACACTTGCTATAGATTTAATCTCATATGGAAAATGTGAGATCGATGAAGACACTCGAAGAGATAGCAAGAATTGCTCAAAGTGTTATACTACCTAAACTATGTCCTTTGGAAATTCAAAGTTACAAACATTATTTTGGTGATAAAGCCCTTGAGCATTGTAGATGGAAAGGAGTAGAAGCCAAACTATGTAAGATGAACAAGAAGCTTGTGATGACAAAATTATTAAAGCACTTGCAAACAATGGTATTGGAAAACCAGATGACATCATACCACATGTTCAAGATGTAGAGAGCTCTCAAGAAGCTTGGGATATATGAAAATATTTGTATGATACATCTAATAAAAACAAGGTTCTCTATTTTAGAAATCAACTTTACAATTTGGGGATGGTCGGAGGTAATTCCCCTGTAGGTTATCTTACCATGCTCAGAATATAAGAAATGAATTTATCATCGTGCATAAAAAGATAAAGAACACGAATCTTATCTGATGAGACTTAGTCCCTTAAGTACCAAATGGACTTGTTAAACGATGTATTATAATTATAATTTACACTTTTCACTTTACTTTTCCTACCTCACCATACATAATTCAAAGGAGGCTAGTCACATTTGATCACCCACTTGAATACGAATATTTTAATTGTAACCCTATGGGACATGGTCAAAGATGAGCACTCTCCACCAATTTGTACCTCTATAAATAGATAATGCAATGACGATAGCAACATATGTGTACAATGTGGCAATATCCTTTCTACTTGGTCACTTGTTGGACATTAATAATATTATCGTATATTATCCTATCTCTTGGGGATTTTCTATTTGTGTATGTGAGTGTTCACATTACTAATTTGTGTCCATATTAACTGGTATCAAATTCTTAAGAATAAGGCTTCTTTAAAGTTATGAAATTTTGACCTCCTTTGGAATTTTTAATCATGCTTGGAATTCCCTTGAGCTCGTTAACACATGTAACTCATTATAACTTAGGATTTCTCTCAAAAAAAGATTCAACATTTCTAATCTTTTCTAGAAAGTTGTGACAATATTGTAGCAATCGTGGTCCCTATTCATGATAGGTAAAATCAATGGTCCTTTTCAGCCCATTCCGTTAATTTTTATGTCCAATGTATTGGTTTTCTGACCATCCCACTAAAGAAACCCACAAAAAGGGCCCATTACAATAATAAAACTTGTGGAATAGGCTTGTGATTTTTTTTACCCCAACCCACTTCATGCTTGTAACTTGCTAATCAAAGTTTCTGACTACAAAAGCGAACTATACTCAGATTCCTTGTTCCTCGATGGCTCCCTGCAAAACGCCCGACAACTTTGGACACTCTCGAGACTCTAGCCTCATTGAAATCCTAGTAAATCAGATGCAAAAATGTCTCTTGGTGGAACCCTTGCTACTCAATAGTAACAACAGGAATTTCAAAACCAAATGATGCAAATGATGATGACCATGTCCCAACAACTAATGACCACCCAATGGCAAACCCTACAATAAGCCCTCCAACAATCATTATCGTTGCAACAACACAATCCACTTATAGCCATCCACATTGCCTAAGAATCTTTCGCGTTGGCACAAAGATTTATGTCATGTTGTGGTCTATCTTATTTTGGGGCTTGATTATTTGGTTGTTTGTGGTTTCGTTCTATTACCCTCAAATTGTATGAGGGCTAACCCTTGTGACTTTCATCACAACACATGAATTACATAATGACACCATGGAATACTTAACAAATACAGTGGCATTATTATGGATGTGAATACTTTCCCTAGTACTTCTCTTATGCCTTGTCTGACCACGCCAACCGTGGGTGTGCGGTGTTTAGAGGAAGGTATGTTGCTAAGTACACTTGTTTGTTTGCACACCTAGAGAACATCACCATGGTGAGGTTATTTTTGATGATCTATTCTTGTTACGCCAAAGGCAAAAACACCAGTAGTTCCAGGACAGCCCTAACAAAACCTATTCAAGGTATTAGGGCTGCTTGCAGACAAGGTAAAGCAGCATCCAAAGGGTGGCACCAACAAATATGAAGGCGGCACCAATTTAGGCAGCAAGGTGGCACAAAAAGAAGGTACAGCAACAAGGAAAACCTTTACGACAGGCTAAAAAAGTCTCCTACATATCAGCGGCAGGTTGAACAGTCAAGGCTAGAGGAGATAAGCCCACGGTAACTGGAGCAGACCAGAAACACACAAAGGAGGAGCTGAGAGACCTTTCTAGAAGAGCTGCAGCCACTTAGTAATCTAATCCAGAAGAGCCGCAGCAAACTAAAGTCCTATCCAGCAGAGTCATAGCCAAAAACCTCGATCATAAACTCGACTAAGAGAGTGAGAGTATGTAGCAAGTGAGGGATAGGTCACTCTTTTATAGTTTTAGGTAGGTAGGGTTAGGGCTAACACATTAGTCCTTTTTGCCATAACTTTAGGGTTAGGTTTAATGCCTAACAATTAAACAAATAATATTTTACAATTTAAAATATTTGCACGGAAAATCAAAAGTCAACAAGGAGATAAGACAAGTCGGTGAGAGGAGTTTCAAGATAAAAGCGGCCAGCGTTTCTTTAGGAAGGAGTAAACAAATAGTGGGTGACATAACTCAAGCAAGGGGGGTTCATTAATAAACAAAGAGACAAATTCAAGGGTTAAGTCCTTCTTTAATAGCAGAATTGTCCACATGAGTCTCAAGATATAACTTATAAGTTTTTATCATCCCAGCGTACGAGGAGGGTCAATGATGGGATCGTTTCCTTCTTCTTAACTGCTCCTAGGTCACATGGACCATCTCGGAAGAGAAGAAGGTCACACAACATCTCGGCTTGGTACTTAACCAAGAAACTGCCTAGTCCCAGACCAGGATACCCCAGAACACATTTGGGGGCCCTAGATCACAACTAGGGTCTTAACCACCAAGGTACACAACCAAGGATCAATCCAAGCGCTAAGAAAGGATTCCCTGGAACACATCCAGGGGCCCTAGAACACATCTAGGGACTTATACCATCAAACTGCTTGGTCCTTGAACAAGAACCCCAGCAATACACTAGGTGCCCAACTAGGGTATTTTGCCATGGCTCTAACTGCTTGAGTGTATTGGGGGGCCTAGATCACAACTAGGGTCTTTGCCATCCTCCCGAAGAATGACTCTTGCAGCTGCATTAATTTTAACAGTTGAGATCACTTTAACTGAAAGAGGGTGTCAGTGTTTCAACTGTGGTGCACATAGGTGAGGTAGTTGACCTTGTTAAGGTTGTTGCTTTAGTTATTTGAGGTTCTTGGGTGTGAAACCATAGATCACTTGAGAGAAGCGCTTGGACCGTAGAAAGTGTTTTGTCCTCTTCATATTGCTTATTTGTCAAGATGGATATGGTTATGGTGAAGTCGTCCAAGTCAAATCTATTTTGTAATTCACTTTATTTATAAAATGAAAGTCTTTTAATTAGTTGTTGAGTCTAATAAAGTGTTTTTTTCATGCGTAAGTGATTTATACTAATCTTAAACATTGATCTCAACGAGAGATTAGGGTTTTGGTAGATTAGAGTTTCAGCCAAAGTATAAAGGCAAGTCAAGGTAGAGGGTAAAGACACATTCATTCTTCATGCAGACAATTTTGTCCGAAGGCGAAGAAAGAGGCCGAGGAAAGCAGAAAACAGTGCAGCAATGAGTAGAGCAGCTTGTTATCCCCGATTTCTAGGGATAACTAAGAGATCATGTCTCGAGGCCCACAGGTCCTGGACATGGAGTACCGAGAGCAGGATTGACCTGAGCATGGCCCTGGAGGGCCCATCCTTCTCTTCTTTCATTAGACTTGTCTTGTCAGCAACAGCAGCATCCATCACCATCGGCCTGGTCTTGTATCAGAGAAGGCTCTTGCTTCATGAGGTAATTGGTCCAGGTATCATGGTATGTGTCACTTTTGATCATTATAACTTTTAGATATATGCATCTTACTCCTTTTATCTCTGACGACTGCTTGGATCTTACATTAACCCAATTGACCATGGTTGGGGGGATTGATAGGGTGTCCTAGCAAGCCTGTACCCATAGGTTTTGGTTTGCCACTGGGGGGTATTTTGAAGAGCCATCGTCCGCTCCCATCATATCATCACTTTTCATCTTATCTCCCACTCATCTGTCCCATTCCCCTAGTCCCGCATTAGGATGATCTGTTTGTGGGGTTGCACCTTATCTCGTGGGAAGAAGGGGCTAAAGGCCCAGAAGGTAAAAGCAGCTGGTAAAAGATAAAAGCCATAAAAATGAAACCTAGAGATGCCTCGCCCAAGGATCCCCGAGAAGGCAATAAAAAAGCCTCTCAGCAAGAAACAAGAGGGACCCGAAGAAAAATAACAAAACAAGACCTAGCCAAGAGGATAGGGAGTCTAATCACGAGCCAGCCTATTATGTTCATGGGTACCTAACAGCATGACATTGCCACTATCTGGTTACCACGCCAGGGCAGTGACCTTTGGTTGCATGGCCAAGGGGAAGGGGTCTCATCACGAGCCAGCCTTATCATCTCTGTGAAAGTGCTTGTGGGTAACACTGTCAGCGCTGGTCACCATGCCAAGGCAGTGTCCTCTAGTTTGTCCTTGAAATAAAAAGAAAAAGCAAATAAAGAAAAGAAAGAATAAAGGCAAGAAAGGACTTGGAAAAAATTGCATCCATGACGGGTACAGCTCGCCTTCTACAAAGGCACCCACAGGTAATATCATGCATCCCTGGCTCTCACTCTACCCATATGTCTGGACATCCCGTTCCACACCACCTCGTTTTACATGGCTTGGATGATACCCCTTGGAGACTTTCCTTTCCTTATGGTTACTAGCCCAATAGGGTACCTTGTCTTTTTCTTCAGCTTTGTATTGTAGGTCTTTGTAATGTCTTTGAGCTATTAGATGATATATCAGGGTTTTTGTGCATATGTTTGATAATATTAATGATGAAATGTGATTGACATTGCTATGATCCCTGTGACTAATGAGCCCATGGAGGGCGAAGTTTTTGATTTGCAGGACCATGCCCGACAGACAGGTACCACGAGGACCGGTACACATGGGGAGATGATTAGTTCGGACCTCCATGGGGCTGAAGAGCCCATCAGATGGTTGCTGGGACCCCATCAGGGGCAGAGACAGGACAGTGTTTGACCGAGATCTTGCACCAGAGAAGAAGAGGACGTTCCATCAGGGGCACTTTGGCTGAGCCAGACCTAGGGGGATTGACCCACTTGCAGTGGAACGTTGGCCCCAGATGACCCAGGACGCCACCAGGAGGCTTGTGACGTCATCATGAGCGTATGGCAGATGGACAGGGTTGTTGGCACGTGTGACAGCTTGGAAGAGCCCAAGGAGGGCTAACGTTTGGCTTCTGAATGCTGCACTGGCCCCAAAAGGGCCTAACATCTCCCTCAAGAGGGCTTGACGTCTCATCTTTTGCTCATTTAGGGTTTTAGAAGAACATTTAATGTAAAAACAGTGTGATTTTGGTTTAAAGCCTTGTCGGCTAATCTTATGACCTAAAATTTAATTAAAGGTCATGATACAGTATATATTGAGGAGTTTTATCCTCATTTTGACATAACTCACAACTCACTCTCCTAGTGAGATCTGATTTTTGCGCCCTTGTTAGGTATTTGGTCTTTTAAAGTGAGGCGCACTTGTTGAAGGAAGGATTTTCTTGGCATTTTTGGCATTTCTCTTGAAGGAAGGTTTACAACTAGGGTTTACATATGTTATTTCATCATGATATGTAAGTGTTTTTTCTGCAAAACTTCTTAATTGAATGGTTGTAGTCTTATATTCTTGCATTTACTATAAATTTTGTTGATTTTAAAACCCTAGGGGACAAACACACAAGTAGGTCGTTGTCTCATGTCCCCTGAAAGAGAAATTCTCAGACATTGAAGAAGGAAGGAAGAGCCTAGCCATTGCTACACTCTCTTTACTTCTTCCCCTGTGCTAGCCGTGCCTACGTCCCAGGCCTAGGTTATCTACACCTAGGGCCGTCCTGCTTCTAGGGTTTGGTGATAGGGCCTTGCCATTGCAACACTCTCCCTCACCTCACTCTCTTGTCTTGACTTATCTTCTATGCTAACAGTTTTGCCAAGTTTAACCTAAGGAAGGAGGAAAGAGCACGAGGCCTTGCTTAAGCAACATCGGAGTGAGCCTCTTTCCCCTAGGGTTTTGATTCTAGGGCCCTATCATTGCAGCACCTTAGAACCCTTCCCTCTTGTCCTTAGCCTTTTATCCCTTCAACTTTGCGTCCTCTCTTCAATTGACTCCATTTACCCTTAGGCACTGATCTCAACTCTCCAACATTGAAGTGATAGTGGTCAAAGAACTCTTAAAACTTTCATAATTTGAAACCCTAATTAGCTACTAACCCTAATAAGGCTGACGTCATACTTGGTTATTCCATCCTGACACAGCGTTTGTCTTTACAAGCAATTAGATGATGATTTAAGAGCATTGATTGAGTAAAGGATTGATTGGATACTTTTTTTGCTGCATCATCTCAATATTTATTGATGAATTAATATTGTTCCACTGCTATTATTGATAACCGTTGATCTCATTGATATTTGTTGTTATAATTGCTTTATATTGATATCAGATAGTTACATGAAGTACTAACCCATTGAATCATAGCCTACATATATATTGTCTTGTTGTTGCTTTGTTCCAGGTAGGTGTTCTCATTTGGGGCTACACTTCATTATTGGTTGTTTAGCCGGACTATCTGATCTTGGTGGTAACCTGTGAGGAGGGACTTTACTTTGACCTTTATACCTTGGCCTCTTCAAAACCCCAGGTTACCGAGGACGTCTCCCCTGGGCTTAACCTCCCTAAATAGAAAGAACCTCCCCATTGTGGTGACATTGGGTGGGGTAGGTTCCTGTTACGTCAGTTTGGCCTCTATCCTCTAGCCATTTGACCTAGCCACAAACTGTGCGATAACATCTTGGCGCCGTTGCCGGGGAACACTGAGTCAATTCTCCTTAAACGACAAATCTTTTCGGTAAGCCTTGCCTCAGAGACCTTTTCTTACAAGCTTACCTGGCGACTCCACTAGGGTGTTATTCCCCTTTTTTTTTTATAGTTTCAAGCAAATTATCTGGCGACTCCACTAATGACGAAGCCAACTATGACTTCACAATGGGATCCACGGAACTACAAACCTTTGGACATGAGTAAAATCTCGGGATATCCCAAAAAAATGCCTCTCTTCTATAAGAATTGGCTCCCTAGATTCTTTGGCATCGATGGAGAAAGTCTTGATTATCACATGAGCAAATTTTGGGAGTTCTTTCAATACCGCCCTGTCAGTGACGAGGCTGAAGACTTGGTGATGAAACTTTTCTCTGCCTCTCTGCATGGAGGGGCTAAAGGATGGTATGATAATCTTCCAGCTGCCAGCATCACATCTATGGACCATTTTGAAGAAATCTTCCTTGCGAAGTGGGCTATGAAATTGGAAGATATACAATCATTACTAAAAGATCTTGAATGCATAAAACAAACAAAAGGAGTGATTGTCAAAGCTTTCGGGGCTAGGTTCCAGAAGTTGCTTTACCAGATTCCTGAAAGCCATCACCCTGAAGACAAGTACCTCATTTATCTCTATACTAATGGACTTCAAGGGCATTTGAGTTTCCTCCTAAATAAGAAGAATCCAAAGACACTTGCAGAAGCTCACAACATGGCCATTCAAATCGAAAAGAATCTCTTGTCTAGAACCAATGCCATGGACACTCTCAGCTGGATAAGACTAGTTTCCCTTGAAACCTTTGCTGAAGATCCACAAGAGAGAAGGGAACAAGTTTTTTACCAACAAAATGAGGATGTGATTAAGGAGCAAGAACCTAAGCAAGATGATGAAGTATCCACCCATGCTCCTCCCTCTGATGAGATCATCCAAGAACCTGTTTCTCCTGCACAACAAAAGGACGATGAGGTTAGTTGTTTTCCATTTCAGGATTCAATGACACCTTGTCCCATGATTCAAAAAATGAGGGAGAAATGAAATCCCTGAAAGAAGTAGACTTTCCTTGTTCCACAATTGAAAACGAAAAAGCAGTCCATGAGGATGAAAAAGTAATGCATGCTGAAAACACCAGAGTCCTTGAAGCCCCTGCACAAGAAGAAACAGTAAGTTGCCCTCCTCCTTTAGTTTTTGATGATGCTTTACTTTGTGATGAAGGAAATGGGGAGGAGGAGAATGAATTTTCAAATGTTTCAAACTCTGCATGTTATGACACAGATAATCACATTGTTGATAACATTGATGAATTCATACGTGTTGGGAGACGTAGGTGGGATATAGTTGGTTATAATATGGATCCCATCTATGACATTGAGAGTCTTTTCCAAGTGTTTCCTTTGCAATTATCGCAGCAGATTACTCTTCACCAATGGCAACAAGGAGCTGAGGTTTTTACCCGTACTCTCCAAAAACCCAAGGATGACCCAGTACCTTGTTTTCCTGATGATTTTTGGTCATACCTTGAGGACTTTGATGATTGTTCCTCTGAGCATTTGGATTTATTTTATGAAGATGATTATCAACCACTACTCTGCTCGGATCTTGATGCAAGTAAGAACATTGTTTGCCAAAAGAAGGTTTCTCATGACTTTTCACTCCAGCCACCTGTTATTACTTTACCTTGCTTGTCCATTAAAGGCGTAGTTGGGAAGCATATTTTTTATGTTGAGCTTCCTCTTAGGCAAACCCTAGACTCCAAGGGTCGGTTGGATGCTATAAGATTGAGTCAGTTATCCCAATTTTTCAATTTTCCCTTGGTAGTTTGCCAATCATCTGCTAGGTCCTTGTCGATCCCTTCCTTGACTTCAGAGCGTGAGGATGTCCTAGGTAGCGAGTTGGCAAGCCCTTTGAGTCAGTTTTCTGGACCTTACAATTTTCATGACCCTTTCTTGAAGTGGATCGAGTACTTTCCTCGGAGATGGACTTGCCAGGATTTTATCCCTCCCACCCGCCTCCATAAGTTAGAACTTGAGATCTCCAATGATATGATATGTGTTCTAACCTATGTCATTTTTGTGCTTGATTTATCACTGTTTCGGTTTATGATGAAGCACAAAGGCAGGTATCATGGGACATTGTTGGATTGGTTTCACTGGTTGTTTGACTACACCAACATCCAGCTAACAGGTAAGTACAGGTAAGTATTTCACTTTGTATTCGCATTTATGGTTGCTTTATATATATATGTCTGTATATGCGGGGTGGCAATACCACCCCAACTTCATTACTGATGCCCCTATCGAGTTGAGCAGGTCTGCAGGCTGTGCCAGAGATGCTAAGGTTCTCATGCGCTCTACGGTGAGCACATGTCCTCGAGTTGGAGCCAGATGTTATCCCTGATTTTTAGTGATAACTAGGAGATCATGTCTCAAGGCCCACAGGTCCTGGACATGGAGTACCGAGAGCAAGATTGACCTGAGCATGGCCCTGGAGGGCCCATCCTTCTCTTCTTTCATCAGACTTGTCTTGTCAGCAGCAGTAGCATCCATCACCATCGGCCTGGTCTTGTATCAGAGAAGGCTCTTGCTTCATGAGGTAATTGGTCCAGGTATCATGGTATGTGTCACTTTTGATCATTATAACTTTTAGATATATGCATCTTACTCCTTTTATCTCTGACGACTGCTTGGATCTTACATTAACCCACTTGACCATGGTTGGGGGGATTGACAAGGTGTCCTAGCAAGCCTATACCCATAGGTTTTGGTTTGCCACTGGGGGGAGTTTTGAAGAGCCATCGTCCACTCCCATCATATCATCACTTTTCATCTTATCTCCCACTCATCTGTCCCATTCCCCTAGTCCCGCATTAGGATGATCTGTTTGTGGGGTTGCACCTTATCTCGTGGGAAGAAGGGGCTAAAGGCCCAGAAGGTAAAAGCAGCTGGTAAAAGATAAAATCCATAAAAATGAAACCTAGAGATGCCTCGCCCAGGGATCCCCGAGAAGGCAATAAAAAGCCTCTCAGCAAGAAACAAGAGGGACCCGAAGAAAAATAACAAAACAAGACCTAGCCAAGAGGATAGGGAGTCTCATCACAAGCTAGCCTATTATGTTCATGGGTACCTAACAACATGACATTGCCACTATCTGGTTACCACGCCAAGGCAGTGACCTTTGGTTGCATGGCCAAGGGGAAGGGGTCTCATCACGAGCCAACCTTATCATCTTTGTGAAAGTGCTTGTGGGTAACACTGTCAGCTCTGGTCACCACGCCAAGGCAGTGTCCTCTAGTTAGTCCTTGAAATAAAAAGGAAAAGCAAATAAAGAAAAGAAAGAATAAAGGCAAGAAAGGGCTTAGAAAAAATTGCATCCATGACGGGTACAGCTCGCCTTCTACAAAGGCACCCACAGGTAATATCATGCATAGTGGTCAAAGAACTCTTAAAACTTTCATAATTTGAAACCCTAATTAGCTACTAACCCTAATAAGGCTGACGTCATACTTGGTTATTCCATCCTGACACAGCGTTTGTCTTTACAAGCAATTAGATGATGATTTAAGAGCATTGATTGAGTAAAGGATTGATTGGATACTTTTTTTGCTGCATCATCTCAATATTTATTGATGAATTAATATTGTTCCACTGCTATTATTGATAAACGTTGATCTCATTGATATTTGTTGTTATAATTGCTTTATATTGATATCATATAGTTGCATGAAGTACTAACCCATTGAATCATAGCTTGCATATATATTGTCTTGTTGTTGCTTTGTTCCGGGCAGGTGTTCTCATTTGGGGCTACACTTCATTATTGGCTCTTTAGTCGGACCATCTGATCTTGGTGGTAACCTGTGAGAAGGGACTTTACTTTGACCTTTATACCTTGGCCTCTTCAAAACCCCAGGTTACCGGGGATGTCTCCCCTAGGCTTAACCTCCCTAAATAGAAAGAACCTCCCCATTGTGGTGACATTGGGTGGGGTAGGTTCCTGTTACGCCAGTTTGGCCTCTATCCTCTAGCCATTTGACCTAGCTACAAACTGTGCGATAACACAGCTCAGCAGTGATTGCAGGTTGCAGATCTATCCGCGCAATGACTTCCATACAGTCGCATGGACGGGTCGTACGAATCTGTACCGTGTAGTCTGTACAATTGTATGAACATAGTCATAACGCAGTGTTAAATTTATAGCAGCTGCAACAGTCATTCTCCTGGAGGATGGCTAAGACCCTAGACGAGATCTAGGGCCCCCAGTGCACTCCTGGGGTTCTTGGTCTGGGACCAAGCAGATAAAAGACCCTAGATATATCTAGGGCCCCTGGACAGGGTCCAGGGTACCCATGCCTGGGGCATGGAGTTCTTGGTCTGGGACCAAGCAGATAAAAGACCCTAGATATATCTAGGGCCCCTGGACAGGGTCCAGGGTACCCATGCCTGGGGCATGGGGTTCTTGGTCTGGGACCAAGCAGATAAAAGACCCTAGATATATCTAGGGCCCCTAGACAGGGTCCAGGGTACCCATGCCTGGGGCATGGGGTTCTTGGTCTGGGACCAAGCAGATAAAAGCCCCTAGATATGTCTAGGGCCCCTGGACATGGTCCAAGGTACCCATGCCTGGGGCATAGGGTTTCTTGGTCTGAGACCAAGCAGTTAAAGCCCCTAGATATGTCTAGGGCCCCTGGACATGGTCCAAGGTACCCATGCCTGGGGCATGGGTTGATCCTTGGTCTCTGACCTTGGTGGATAAGACCCCAGGAAAAGTCTTGGGGCTACTTGATTCTAAATCAAATACTTGATGGTACATGACCTTCCTTGAAGAAGGACATAACCACAAGAGGGATAAATCCCATATGCAATGATGATAAAGTAATAGGTTCACCATGTGATATGAAGGAATGAGTAATGCCACCTTGCAAACCCTCCTTTACCCTTGGTTGATTGGTTTGGGCTTTTGTTGATTTATTAGGGGTAATGTTTTAAAGTTAAATACTAAATATTATTGTCACATGTTTAAATTCCAAATTTAAACATGTAACTTTTTAGTAAACTTAAACTAGCCCTAACCCTAACCTAAGTACTATATAAGAAACCCCACCCCTTACATTCTACTATGCTCTTGTGCTAGCGTTGTGGTCTCTTGTTCTCAGCCTGCGGCCTCTTAGTGTTCTTCTGTGGGAGCGGCCTGTTTTGGTTGCTGTAGCTTGCAGCCTTCCCTTGATCTGCTGTAGCCTCCTCTTGTACAGCTTGCAGCCTTCCCTTGATCTGCTGTAGCCTCCTCTTGTACAGCGGCAGCCTTCTCTTGTATTTTGCTGTGGGAGCAGCCCTTGTATTTTAATGTGGGA
>JASDQU010735468.1:105328-118569 GCA_032191745.1 Picea mariana
TCTGCTGTAGCCGTGACCTCTTCTCTGCTGTGGTTTAGCTACTAGCTGCGGCCTCTTCTGGTTCAGATCTGGCCTCCACTAGCATGGCAGCTTCACCTCCTTGTGACTGTTGATACGGCCTCCTCTTGTGGATGTGTGAGCAGACTCTTTTCAGATCCGACCTCTCCCTCCTAACTGCCGTTTGAGGTGTGACACACTGTGTGTTTTATAAGGGTTTTGATACCCTTATTCTATGTCTGCTGTGCAGCCCATTTTTGCTAGGGCAATTTCATATGGGTGCCATTTGCTGAAGACTCAGTTTCATTACTGCTGAAACTAGGGTTTACACACAGTTCAGTTTTGCAGATCTAAAAGGTCTCTTGGGTAAAGTTTTACTGTGTGAGGGTTTGGGCATTTGTTTACCTCTGTTGGGTTTGTGTTTTCACCCTGTGGCCCTTAAGCTTGGTGGCAAGGAAAGTTCCTTCATTCTTTGGTATAGAGATCCACTATAAATCTATGGACTGAACCTTTGTCTGAGCATACTAAACTGGATCTACACCTACTGTGGTTACTGTGGCACCTTCAAGGTAAGTTGGTTGTATCAGGGATGTCCCTTACTCACCTGGATTTGCTGCTGCTTCAGAATTGTTTAATCTAGCATGTATTGTGTAGATCTAAAGATATTTATGTTGTGAGATGGTTAGGCAGACTTATTAGATCTGATATCTGTGTTTGGGCATTTAAATCTATTGTATGTCTCAGATCTGGTTAATGTTACATTAGAACAGATTACTGTATCATTAGATCTGAGTTTGGAGTCATATTAAAACAAAGTTCCTTGTATAAGTACATTGCTGTCCTTCACAGATTTATTTTCACTGTGTCCTATATCTGATTGAGTAACAGATCTATTTGTCTTAATCATTGAATTTTTAAAGAAATTATTGTTCTGCAATTTTACCCTAAAACTAACACGCAGGTTTCTCAAACCAGTTTTGCAGTTTTCTCATTCAAAAGGCAGAAAACCTCATTTTTGAGATGTCCTTGTAAGTTTTGAGTCATTGATGATAAGTTGATTTGAAGGAAAGATTTCATGTTTCACGTTTTATGTTTCCACTGTATTTTCCAACCATCTATGTGATTGATGCATGCTCATATTTTTATTTATGTTATTGAGTAAATTCGAGATCTGATTTATTTAATAAAGAAGCATAGGACAGCAGTCACCTTGTGCCTGAAATTTACAATATGCGCCTGGTAGGCTATTGTCATAAGGAGAACAACCCCTTCAAGTCTTGCCTTGCTTGTCTTCAAAAAATTGATGAGCTTGCAAGATTTGGAGTAGGCACCAAATACCTTTTTGATGAGAATGTTAGATCTCCTCATAGTGCACATTTGGTAGTACACTCTGCGCTTTGGTCCTCTTCTTCTCAACATGAGTGAATTGTTGACCCTGGAGCTACTTGACACATGACCAAACATGTACACCTCTCTAATTACAGACAACAGCACAGTGGAGAGAAAGTGGTTATTGGTGACAATTCATCCATATAGGTTGCACATTGGAGTGAAGTCATCATTGATACAACTAAGTTTGGAGATGTTCCAAGTGTTCCAAGTGTTGGAACTTGGAACAAATCTTCTTTCTATTTACCGCATTACATACACTAATAAAAAGGTGGAATTTTGGCCAAATTGATAGGTTGTAAAGGACATGAGTGATGGTTTCAAGGCGGTTGCTTCAAGATGTTGTGACGATTCTAAAAGTTGGGTAAGACTCCTTCCTCCTCTAAGAAAAAAGGGTTTGTTGCTATGGTGGCCAATGGAGATGACACTAGCATGCTATGGCATCAGTGTCTCGGACACACGAATTATGGATCTGTCTAACATATCAGTTGATTACATATGGCTTGTGACCTTCCATAGATTGAACCACCCAATGGTGACTATGAAAGGTGTGTAATGGAGAAACATCATCAGGGGTCCTTCCAGAAGGACAAAGCAAGGCGAGTTTCTACGCCTTTTGCACTGGCACATAATGATATTCGTGGGCCTATGGCTACATATTATATTGGGGTAGCTAAGTACCTCCTCACCTTCAACAACAATTTTTCCCTTTTTTGGGTATAAACCATTAAATCTAAGGATGAGGTGTTTGGAAGGTTTTGAGGATTAAATCTCTTGTGGAAAAAGAAAGCAACAAGAAGATCAATTGTCTTGACTCTCCGGACTGATGGCTAAGGTGAATATATTAGCAATTCTTTACAGTCATTTGTCAAATCTCTTGGCAGATAATCTTTCCTTACACTACATAGCAAAACAGAGTAGCAAGATAGATGAATAGGTCTATCATGGAGATGCCTTGCTACATGCTTCATTCCAAGAAATTGAAACTTTCATTATGGGGAGAGACATTTGTTTGCGCAACCCATATCATCAATAAAACACCTACTCATGCTATCACAGGTATGACTCATTATGAAAAATGGTATGGCAGCAAACCTTCTATTTTGCATTTTGGAATTTTTGGATCTAGTGCATGGACCCATGCTCCTAACAAAAGGAAACAACATCAACTTCTACAAATTCTAAATACACTACGGTTGGCTATAATGAAACTTTTCAAGGATAGCACCATGATGGTCCCACCACTCATAAGGTGGTTGAATATAGAGAGGTTATTTTTTACGAGGTTCCTACTCACAATCTGCCAAGATCTCGCCCATTACTTCTTTCAAAAGATTCTTCAGATGGATCTTAGCATGCTTCCATGAATCATGCTTCTTCTCATCATCGTGCAAGTCCTCTTCTAGATGATTCCTGTCTGTTTTAATGGACCATTCTCCTTCATAGTACAATGTTGGTCCTCTCTGTACTTCTACAACTACTCTCTCGATTATCAAGTACTGCTTTTCAAGTGTTTGGGCAGACTCCTATTGTTGATGCGGACTATATTGATGAAATCCAGTCTTCTATTGCAAATGTCTCATCGCTTTTTAAAGATACCTTTATTAGTAGTGTTATCCCCTAGCCTAGGGATAACTAAGGAGATCGTGTCTCGAGGCCCACAGATTCCAGACATGGAGCAATGAGAGTCGGACGACCTAAGCATGGCCCCGGAGGGCCCCTCTTTTCTTCAAGTAGAGTCCACATATCGCCCGCAGCAGCGTCCATCACACTAGCCTGGTCCTAAAGTGGCAATGGGTCTTGCTCCATGAGGTAATGAGTCTGGGTATCATGGTATGCATCACTCTGATTTTTGAAGCACTTGAACATGTTGTATTGAATCCTTCTTCATTTCATGACGTTTGCTTGGAAATTATGCTCTTTGCCTTGTTTAACCTGGGAGGGTGACAAAGTGCCCTAGTAAGTTGATTTCCCTTTAGGATGGGTTGTTACTGGGTGGGTGTTTGCAGAGTCAACATTCGTTCCCTCCATACTTACCACTTTCCATCTTTATTCCTTCCATCTCCCCATCTTTTGGGCATTGGGATTGGCTACACTAAGAAGGGTTGTACCTTACCTCGTGGGAAGAAGGGGCTAAAGGCCCAGAGGGTAAAAGTAGCTAGCAAGAGTTAAAAGCCAATTTGAAACCTTCGAGATGCTTCGCCCAGGGATCCTCGAGAAAGCAGTGAAAAGCTTCTTAGTAAGAAAAGGGGACCCACAAGATAACGTGAACACTCAAGGTATTAGTTGATGGATAGGAGGCCTCATCATGAGTCGACCTATTATAACCATGGACATGTAGCGGTATGACATTACTGTTGATATTATGGTAGTTGCGGGAGGTATTTACCTCCACGTGTAAACCTGACGAGAATAGAATACTCCGAGAAGCAAGAAGAAACCCTAATGAGTTGGCTAATAACCCTAGAAGACATGTCGACTCAAGAAGATAACTTGTATTAGGTTATTAGCCTCCAAGAGAAGAAGTCGGCCAGAAGAAACAATATATACTGAACAGACAGATACCCAGAATGAGAAGTCGGCCCAGGCAGTTAGCCAGAATTACTATAAATACAGGAGGCCAATCTTCATTCTGGCAGGCAGTCTTAGAATTGCAGAGCAACACTTGTGCGCACTGCAGTGCCTAGTTTTATGCGCAGGTTTGGAGGAGAGTTGCCATTGCAGCTGCTGCAGCTAGCAGATCACGCTTGGCTTGGACTATCTCTTGGTTAGGGTTTGGACTATCTGATCAGCTCTTGTTGGTGCGCTATCCTTGGGGAAAGGACCGCTACCCTTTGTTTGGCTATCTAGCCTAGGGTTTGCTTCCGGAGTGATTCTTTGCCAAGGTTAAGGTGCTCGGAGGGTGGCTTCAGCCTATGGTTGGGTGATAATAGCGATATTGTCAATGGTAAAACGAGCACATCCATCATATTCTAACGAGTTATGGGCCCACACCTCCTTCATTCAGTCTAACCGCTGGAAGGAAACATAGCCGTAAGGATATTAAGCTCGTTGAAGAACTGTCGCTAGGGTTTCTAGCAGGAGCAGTCATCATAGCATTGTCGCTAGGGTTACTAGCAGGTGCAGTTGCAGAAACCCTAATCCTCTCATTGAGGCACCTTAAGTGAAGGGATTGACCTAATTTTCTGGATAGATCAGTGCACCCTAGCCTAGCGCATCTCCTGGTACTCTCAGCAACCCAAGATGTCAAGTTTGAGTTTTTTGTCAAATCTAGGGTTGACCAAGTCAAAGAAGACATGACCTACTCTATGAAGTCAGAAACCAAGTTAGATGGAGCTTCTAACTTCAGAGCGTGGAAGACAAGAATTGACCTCATCCTTGCCAAGAATAAAGTGTTGGATATCATTAAAGGAAAGATCGTGGAACCAGAGTTTGAAGAAGGAAAAGAGAAGGAACCGCAGAACGTTGCAGTTATGGAGAAGTTCAAAGACGGTGACATCAATGCCATGAGTATCATAGTGGACTCTATAAAAGACCACTTGATACCCTACATCTCCCATCTTGACTCATCTAAGAAGATGTACAATGCCCTAACAAACCTCTTCTCAGTCAGAAACAATGGACAAATAATGAGTCTAAAGCATGAAGATGAATGATGATGATAGCATAACATCATACTTTGTGAGGATCTCCCAATTAAGAGATCAACTACAAGCCATTGAAGAGATCATTTCAAAGAAAGAATTGGTAAGCATAGCACTCAATGGTCTTCCCAAGACGTGGGATGCATTTGTCGCAAGCATGAACACAAGAAAGGAGTATCCTACATTTGAAGAACTTTGGACTTGTTGTGCTCAAGAAGAATCCAGGATCAGTGCAAAAGAGAAACCCCAAAAGAAGTACGATAATCAAGCCTTCACAACAAGATTCAAGAATTTCAGGAACAAAAGGAAGTTTGGTTCAAGGAGGAAGACAAATCAAGAGAAAGATATTTCAGAAATACAATGTTTCAACTATCGAAAGTATGGTCACTACAAGAATCATTGTCCCGAGCTAAAGAAAAGGAAGGAGAAACACAAAGCATCAGTTACCGAAGAAAAGGAACCAACAAAGAAGACTAAGCAGGATGAAAGAGACTTCTTCTTCTGGAGGTAACAATACTCTTCTTAGGTCTTGTACATATCTTGTTTACGTATCCTGTATATCTATCTCTTAGAAGATAATATGTTCCAAGAAGAACTATACTTATGGAAGAACAACAAGATAAGGATTGCTATCATTATACAAGTCAGATAATACACATGAAAGGATGAAATACATCAAACAAATCATGTGGAAGCTATTACAAGATAAGCCGAAATCAGAATCAATCCTGAACAGACTAAGAAGAAGCAAAGACAGAAAGAAGTCAGCAATCAAGAGGAAATTGGATAAAGACTTATAACACTTTGCAAAAGGGAATAAGGATGCAGACAAAAGCGTGGACTCTCCTAGATAGAGGGAGCCGATTATATATCACCAAAAAGAAGAGCATGCATTCATACATGAAGCAAGGATTAGGAGGGAGCTAATCCTATGATCCATTGAAGATGATGAAGTATATATCCATGGTAGCAAACATGAAAAGCAGTACGTGTTCAATTCGACCATAAAAGAAGACTTCTTCGAAGAGAAGCCTTAAAGTATCCCTGGTTGTCCATCCACATCCATGATCCTATGATGAAAGGAAGAAATTGGAATCTTCAGAGCACGGAATCTATAAGAAACTCCATGGACCCAAGAGCTAAAGAAAAACATCAGGAAGAACATGAAGATTCCAAGAAAGAAAGAGAAGCCAGAACAACCAGTCACTGTATTAAGAATCACAAGATCACCAACCTGATATGAACTCAATAAAAGCAATCAAGCAGAGGAACTGAAAGTTGTGATGAAGAACAGTGTATATATATATGCAAGCATTGCAAGATCTAGAACTAGAGGTTCTCCCAGATGGAGGGAGAAGACTATAATGATTACTTGTTCCAATAAACCAGACATACCTCTACATGAGTCTTTATATCATCCGCAATATCCATGGGTTGGAATTCTACATCAGATGAATGCAAAGACTGTTCTCCAGAGCAATTGAACAAAGAGCATATGAAGAACAACCGCAAGACTTTGAAGCATACCAGAAAGAGACCCTTGTATACAGATGGAAGAAGATAACTTGGTGGAGAACCTCCAGTGCACAGCAGAAGCGTGGTGAAGATTTTCTATAACAGAGATATTGTATCAAGATGATTACTCAGAAAATCAGATCTCATGATGACAGAAGAAGTGCCACATGGATATGTTCCAATTTTCCAACAATGATATGCTTTATTGATCAGAGCTACATGAAGCCTTCAGAGAAAACCAGTGTTCCAGACCAACGTACATTTGAAATCAAGCATTACATTATCAGTGATGAAGTCCAGAAAGGAGAAAGTGGTTCTCCAATACGTATCTCCACAGATGAGCAGATAAGCAGACATTTTGGTAAAGCTTTTGTCCAAGATGAAAGAGTTTGCGTATTCAAGTTGGAGCTCGTGGAGACGACTTCCTTATTGAAAAAGGAAGAGATGACTCCCAGGTTGGGAGGGAGCATTGATGTATTATTGATTGATGGACAGTCATTTTTCAGTTCGAAAAATGGTCCAAGATGAGCAGTTTCTTTCCAGTTCGAAAAGTGGATTGAGATTTTCGACGGACAGACATTTTCCAGTTCGAAAAATGGTCCAGATTGTTGATGTACCATAGACAGTGACTTCCCATTGTGGTTAACATGGGAAGTGGTCTAGGGCAGTCTCTCTTCTTGAGGGTTACTCAAGAAGATTGGCCCGCCTCGCCAGACAGCAATTTCCCATTGTGGTTAACATGGGGAATGGTCCGTTTTTGGAGGTTGGTGCAGGACAGTCATTTCCTTTGGAAATGGTCCGTACAGCCATTCCTTAGGGCGGATTCATTCTCTCCAGGCTGCACTTTGTTTAGTGCCGGAGGAATGGCCCGAGGTGGGGAATGGTCTAGGTTCAGCAATCAGGGACAGACATTCCTTAGGGCAGACTCATTCTCTCCAGGTTACACTTTGTTTAGTGTCGGAGGAATGGCCCAGGGTGGGAAATGGTCCAGGTTCAAAAATCAGGACAGTTATTCTTCCTTGCTTGAGAAGAATAGTCCAGATAGCTCATCATTGATGTCTTACCTTTTGAGGGCAGATATTCTTCCGAGATCTCACAGATGTGAGTGGAAGAATGGCCCGGATGATTCAGTTTGTATCATAACATTGTTTCTGTGCAGGTTGATATCAAATGATTGTTATGAAGACCGTATGTTTCTAAACAGTAGATGTATACTACTGTGGTGGATGTGTTCCACTGTTTGATCAAGTATCTGTGTGATACTTGGTGTGGTAGTATACCACTAGATTATAGTTGTGTACTACTATGGACAGACACAGTTGTGTTCTATTGAATGATATTGTTCCAATTGACTTGAAGACTATCAGCAGTGTTGAAAATGATTATCAGCTAGATGGATGATCAATGAACAGAGATTTCCCAAACAGAAAATGGTTCTTGTGTCACTCTGTGTAGTGAGCATCATGTCTGATTACTCAGATAGAGTATGGTTCCGAGAGATGATGCAACTGATGACACTGATGGTGATGATGGTGCTCATGATCTAGCCATGAGATGATGGAGCGCTACCCTTTGTTTGGCTATCTAGTCTAGGGTTTACTTCCGGAGTGATTCTCTATCAAGGTTAAGGTGCTCGGAGGGTGGCTTCGACCTATGGTTGGGTGACAATAGTGATATTGTCAATGGTAAAACGAGCACATCCATTATATTCTAACAATTACCACCTATCTGGTCACCAAGCCAGGGTAATGGCTCCAAGTTGCGTAGCCAAGAGAAAGGGTGTCTCATCACGAGCCAGCCTTCTCATTTCTATGAACTGAATTGTGGATGACACTGTCAACTCTGGTCACCAAGCCAGGACAATGGCCCTCAACTATTCCCTTGTAGCACTTTTTTTTAAAAGATCAAAATAAAGAAAGCTAAGAATAAATGGCAATAAATGGGCTAGGAAACAATTGCATCCATGACAAGGTGCAGCTCACCCTCCACAAAGGCACCCACAGGTAAGACTCTACATTTCCCTGTTATCACATGCACCCCATGCCCAAATATTTACCCCATGCCACCTCATACACTTGCATGACTTGGACCAGACTCCACCTAGGAAACACCCCAAACTTAAGGGGGATTAGCCCAATAGGACACCCTGAGACCCTCTCCGAACCTAAACTTGTCAAATTGCATAACGTCTTTGAGCATTTGTTTAGGGTTAAGGGGGGTTTGATGCACATGTTCCGATGATTTAATTATTGGATGTGATTTACATGTCATGATCCTTGTGACTTATGAACTCCTGGAGGGCGTACTTGTTGTCTCTACAAGACCTTGCCCGGTGGACAGGTGCACATGAGCGAATGATTAGCTCGAACCTTCATGAGGGCTCAAAGCCCACAGATGGACGTTGAAACCCGAGCCAGGGGGTAAGAAGAGATTGAACGCTTGCACCAGGAGAAGGAAGGACGTTGCCTTTGGAGGCACCTTGGTAGACCTAGACCCAGGGGATCTTGCTCCTCCCACATGGACGTTAGCTCTTGAGGGCCCTGGACGCCATCATGGATACCCTAGATGTCATCCAGAACTGGGGTTTTCATCTTGGACAGCATTTATGAGGCATTGGCACATGTGGGTAGGGTTTCAAGTCTTTGGAGGCCCAACATTTCACCTTCCCTGCCCAGCATTCCATACTTAGGGCTCAACGTCACCCTAGAGGGGCATGACGTCACCCTTGGAGTGATTATTAGATGCAGATTAATTTTATTTTGTCCAGATTTAATTTTTGTAAAAAACTAACCCGGTCGGCCCTATTTTATGACCTAAATCTTAATTAAGGTCAAATTTTTGTATAAATAATCCAAAAGTGACATTCATTTAAAAAAAAACTTGTCCTTGGAGACAAGGAGGTCTGAAATTTCACCCTATTGGGTAGTACTTGGCTGAAATAGTGAGGCGCAACTCTCTTGAGAGGCTTGTTTTAGCACTTGGATTAAATTCTTGAAGTTTTATGGTGATCTTGCATGGTATTTCATGATTATTGTTGGTGCAAGTAAGTGAATTGTTTCATTTTCATTGCAAATGTTTATGGTAATGGTTTATCTTGCTCATACAAGATTATGAAATTGCATGGTGTATTTAATGCTTGAAGTAAGAAACTTAAAGTGTTAATTTTCTTGCTTTTTATTTGCCTAGCTTCATAGAATTGATCTAATAACTAGTGAAACCCTAGGGCCCTAAAGTGCTAGCTCCCTTCAGGTCTTCATCTAGCTATTGTGCCTAAGTTAATTTTCATCCACAAACTCTTCAAGAAGGAGGCGCTAGGGCCTAGAAGTGCCTACACCCTAGCTTCCTCTCTTCTTAAGGTCAAGAAACCTAGGAGGACTTAAGGTGTTATTCCTCTTGGGTCTTGTCCCCTCTTGAATTGTGTGCATTATCATTTGTCACCAGCCCTAAAGAGAGCCGCCAACCTTGACTCCATTTACCCCTAAAAGGCACTAGTCCTCCTTTCTCACTTGTTGACTAGACTACCAACCTACACTCAAACTTCACTTGCTATTCTACTAACTTAGCCTAACTTACTAACCTAGTTGAAAAGTACTAACCTGCTGATGTTACAAATACATGCTACAGCCATTATATAGTGTTAATGTTTTGCAGCTATAGGAGACATCCTCCAGCCTACAACCTGTGATATGTGGAATATAGCAGCAATGTGAAGTCTTACTCTCAGCTTACAAACCTGAGAGAAAGCCCCTAATAAAGGGTTCGTGGTTCCAGCCTGAGACAAAGGCTAGGAATGTATATGGCCTCCTCCATGACGTGAGAGAGAAGAACTCCAGATGATTATCCGATGTAAGAGCGATCTGTTGAGTTAGAGAAATCCTGAAAAGCCTTGGGCACATCATCATGAGAATAAGAATGAAGATGATGTGATGGCCTCCTCTGAATAGCAGCAGAGTTGATGTGAAGACTCCAGATGATCCTCCTGTCGATAGCAGTGGGAAAGCAGATCTGTAGAGCAAACGTGACTATGGCTGAGCATAAGTGCACGTGTGAGGACCTAGCTCATCTGTGTAATGCAGTGACTCAGGTCAATGGCATCCCTATGGATGTGGCCCCTAGTGGATGAGCGCTAGTGGGTGTGTCAGATCCTTTGCTATATATTGTTCAAGAGTCGGACCTACCTGTAACCCTAGTTATTGTGTAAATGGTACAGGTTGGCCCCTTCTTATTATGTCTAAAGATAAACTATAAAAGATAATTAATATTAATATTAATAGTAATATTAATATTAATTATTATAATAATAAACAATTAATATGTCTAAGTGAAGTCGGCCCTATTGTGCCAATAGACATTTCAGTTGATAGGACAAGTCTAATATAAGTAAGAGGAAATATCTCCTTTGTAGACACACACTCACTTGTAAGTTTTGAAAATTTCAGCAAGTACACCTCCTGGTAAAAGTTGCGCACCTCTCTTAGGCGCTAGGGTTTCTAGGTTTTGTGCACCCTCTTGTGTGCTAGGATATTCTTGGTGGTGAAAAGGTCTTTCTCTTGAAGAGTGTTATCCCCCACTTTCAGGGATAACGAGGAGATCATGTCTCGAGGCCCACAAGTCCTAGACATGGAGTACCGAGAGCAGGATTGACTTCAGCATGGCCCTGGAGGGCCCACCTTTTCTCTCTTCCAGCATCTTTATCCTGTCAGCAACAGCAGCCTCCACCACCATCGGCTTGGTCTTGTGTCAGAGAGGGTTCTTGCTTCATGAGATAATTAGTTCAGGTATCATAGTATGTGTCACTTTGATCATCAAAACCATTGAATGTATGCATCTGATTCCTTTTATTTCTAACAACTGCTTGGACCTTACACTTGCCCACTTGACCATGTTTTGGGGATTGACAGGATGTCCTAGTAAGCCTGTGTTTGTTGGTTTTGGCTAGCCACTGGGGTCGTCTCTGAGAAGCCATCATCCGCTCCCTTCACAACTTCACTTTTCCATCTTGTTTCCCGCTCACCTGTCCCATTCCACTTGTCCGAGCACTGGGTTGACCTATTTTAGGATTGCAACTTATCTAGTGGGAAGAAGGGGCTAAAGGCCCAGAAGGTAAAAGCAAGCTGGTAAAAGATAAAAGCCTGAGAATAAACCCTCAAGATGCTTCACGCAAGGATCCCCGAGAAAGCAATAAAAGGCTTCTCAGCAAGAAACAAGAGGGACCTTAAAAATAACAAAATAAGACCTAACCAGAGGATAGGGGGTCTCATCACAAGCCAGCCTATTAGGTCCATGGGTACCTAGCAATATGAGGGCAGTGACCTTTGGTTGCATGGCCAAGGGAAAGGGGGTCTCATCACTAGCCCGCCTTCTCATTTCTGTGAAAGTACTTGTGGGTAACGTTGTCACCACGCCAAGACAGTGTCCCCTGATTATCTCTTAAGCAAAAGAAAAGAAAAAAGCAATAAAAGATAAAATAACAAAAAGAATAAAGGCATGAATGGGCTTGGAAAGAATTGCATCCATGAAAGGTACAACTCGCCTTCTACAAAGGCACCCACAGGTAACATCTTGCATCCTTGGCCTTCATTACACCCACCTGCTTGGACATCCCTTGACCACTTCATCCACTTACATGGCTTGGAAGAGGTCTCTTCCGGGAACTTCCCTTTTTCAGTGGACACTAGCCCAATAGGATGCCTTGCCCTTTTCCCAAACTAGTATAAGTAGGTTTGTGTAACGTCTTTGAGCTATTGATTGATCTATTAGGGGTTTTATGCATATGTTTATTAATATTGATGATGAAATGTGATTGACATTGCTATGATCCCTATGACTGATGAGCCCATGGAGGGCGTAGCTTTTAATGTGCATGACCATGCCCGACGGACAGGTACCATCTTGGACCGGTACACATGGGGAGATGATTAGTTCGGACCTCCATGGAGCTGAAGAGTCCATCGGGTGGATGTTGAGACCCCATCAGGGGGCAGAGACATGATGGAGATGGATCAGGGGCATTGCACTAGAGATGAAGAGCACATTCCACCAGAGGCACCCCGACAGAGCTTGACCTAGGGGGGATGACCCTTTCTCAGTGGAACGTTTGCCTTGGGAGGCCTAGGACGTCACCATCTTGACCATGACATCAACTAGCATCATGGACGTCTTGGGAGGCAGACTAGGCAGCAGTGGCACGTGTGGCAGGTTGGAGAAGCCCAAGGAGGGCTAACGTTTTGCTCTAGGATGCCCCATCTGCCTTAAAAGGGGCTAACGTCTCCCTTGGAGGGGCTTTTACTCTCTTTTCAGCTTGATTTAAGATTTAATTTGACAATTTAATGTAAAACAGTATGAGTTTGGTATTTTGGCCTTGTCGACCTTTTACATGACCTAAAAAGTAAAATTAGATCATGATATTGTATAAATGGAGGATTTTCTCCTTCATTTTTTCATCATCTTTCACTCACCACTTGGTGAGGTCTGAAATTTGCGCCTTATCTTGGGTTATTGGCTGATTTAATGATGCGCATTTGTTGAAGGAAGACTATTTTGGCATATTTTGGCATTTCTCTTGAAGGAAGGTGTTACAACTAGGGTTTGCATTGATATTTCTTGGTGAATTGTAAGTATTTTTCTGCAAAACTTCTTGAATGAATGGTTGTAGTCTAATTTCTTGCATATGTTTATGAATTTTGTTGAATCAAA
>JASDQU010735468.1:123793-170195 GCA_032191745.1 Picea mariana
GCATTTCTCTTGAAGGAAGGTGTTACAACTAGGGTTTGCATTGATATTTCTTGGTGAATTGTAAGTATTTTTCTGCAAAACTTCTTGAATGAATGGTTGTAGTCTAATTTCTTGCATATGTTTATGAATTTTGTTGAATCAAAACCCTAGGTGACAAGCACACAAGTAGGTCCTTATCTCATGTCCCTTGAGAGAGAAATTTTCAGCCATTGAAGAAGGAGAGAGCCTAGTCATTGCTACACTCTCTTCCCTTCTTCTTCTGTTGCTAGCTGTACTATCTAGAAGCCAAGAAAAGAGAGACGTCATGAGCCTAGGTCTACTACACTTAGGATCATACTTTTTCTAGGATTTGCTGAAAGGCCTTGCTGTAGCAACACCTTGTCTCATCAAACCCTCCAGTTTTGGTTATATGCTTTGTTCTTGAGCTAGTCGTTTTGCCAGTTGAGTTAAAGAAGGAGGAGAGAGCACGAGGCCTTGCTATAGCAACATCGGAGTGAACCTCTCTCCCCTAGGGTTTTGATTTTGAGGCCTTGCCTTAGCAACACCTCAAAACTTCTCCCTCTAGTCCTTAGTCTCTGTCTCCTTCAACTCTTGTGTCCTTCATTATTGACTCCATTTAACCCCAAGGCACTGATCCTAAGACCTCATGCGTTGAAGTGGACTTGATCCAAACACTCTCAAAACCTTGAATTGAAACCCTAACTTCACTAACCCTAGCCTAAACTAACCTGCTAACCCTAAGTGTTGTCATCATCCTTAGCTATTTACATCATTTGTGCAGCAACGTTTTGTTTTATGAGCAAATTGAATGGTGATTTAGGCATAAATTGAATGAAGCATTGATCTACTACATTGAATGCCATATCATTTCAGTAATTATTGATGAAGTGACATAGTTCTCATTGCTATTTATAAACATTGACTTCGTCAATATTTATTGCTAAATTGCTTATTGTTTATCAGATAGACATTAATTTATATGAAGTACTAACCCATTGAACTAGCTTGCATATATCAGTTTGTTGTTGCTTTGTTTCAGGCAGGTGCATTTTTCTTTGGGGGTTTTACTTCATCATTGGTTGTTTAGCCGGGAATATCTGATTGGTGGTGACTTGAGAAGGGGGAAACCTATCCTTGTCTTATTATCCTTAAGCCTCCTCAAAACCCCAAGTCACCAGGGACGTCTCCCCTGAGCCTAACCTCCCTAAAAAGAAAGAACCATCCCATTGTGGTCACATTGGGTGGGATTGGTTCCTGTTACGCCAGTTTGGCTATCTATATATCTTATAGCCTTTTATCCTTGCTACAAACTGTGCGATAACAAAGAGTATAGCAAAGGATTTGGATGGGTTTTTCTCCCTTGTTTGAGAAGGGTTTCCCAGGATATATCTTGTGTTCTTGTGCATGGTGCTTCTTCATGTGATATTGGTTTCTGTAGCATTTATGGTTATGGTTAATTGTTAAAATGAAATGAACTTCATATTTAGCCTAAATGCTATGAAAAACTAACATATAGCAGCCTGTTTTAGTTTACAAGCTAACTAAATCAACCCAGAAAATTGCATGAAGCAAAGTACTATCAGCCAGAGTGAGAGTGTGCATTAATTGTTTTTACAAAGTGCATGTCTGAAGGTTTCTTGCAGCTGTCATCACTTTTGTTTGCTGCTGTTACAGTCACTTTTGACAGTCTGTTAAACTCATTTGCTTATTGATAAACCACCCTGAATTTGTAGTAGGCAAACCACAATCAATAAATACTAAAGTGTGTGATCAATTGCCTCTCAAAGTACACTTCTGAAGGTTGTTACAGATGTTATAATTTATTTTGCTGCTATTACGTCATTGCTACAGTCATCATTTTACAGCACTTTCAACCCCATTTAACCATATTAATCAGCCCAGAATTTGTATAAGGCAAAGGACAATCAATTAGAATTAAATTCTACATTTAATTGCCTCTTAAAGTACATTTCTGAAGGTTGTTGTTGTTGTCATTACTTCTATTTTACTGCTGTTACAGTATTCTTAGACAGCTTATTAAAGTTTAATTGTTGGTTGATACATCTCTAAGAACTGGCATAGTATCATTATTGGAGCTTTGATACCTTGTTACATTGTCTATGCAAGTTCATTCTCCGAGACACTTTGCAGCTAATATCATTTACTGCATACACTAGCTGCCAGCATTTACTTTCATGAATTTGATGTCTTGTTGAAGTGTTAATATCAATTGACTTGTCATAACGTTTGTTGTTGTCTTGGTTAAGGGCAGGTACTTTCCTTTACCTCATTTGCTTCACCTTTCAAGACACGGATTCCAACTTGAGTGACCTAGAGAGAGGGGCGTTTTACTTTACCTTTTTCCCTTCATCAACCCACTAGGTCTAGGGACGTCTCCCTTGGAGTAGAGTCATCTTCCTCCTAAATAGAAAGATGCACCCTGTTAAGGTGACAATGACAAGATTGCCTCTATGTTACGCCAATCTTGGCCTACTTGCCTTTAGGCTTTGGGCAAGTACAGATTGTGCGATAATAAGTAGCTCATCCAATCCTCATGTTGCAAATGATTTCTCACCTATTCAAGATGCTCTAGATGGTTCTACTCCATTACTCAATGATAATGGCAACACCTTGCATGATTTGTCTGCACCAATTACTCTTCCTTTAGATAGGTCAAGGCCCATACCTAAGTGGGCTATCTCCACTCTTGCTGATGCAGCTGAGTTCCTTGCTGGCCCATTTGAGCACTATCAAGAGGAGTCATTTCCACCACAAACCATTGCTCCAGATTCTAATATCCATGTCAAACTACAACATCCCACACATCTCCCACCTAAATCTCTTTGAAGCTCAATATCGATTGTTGATAATCTCGATGGTTTTTTGAAGGAGCGATATGGAGTTCAAGGTGGAGTGATACAGCCCTCTGCTCAACATTAAGGGGAGAAGTAAATCTTGTGTTGTAATGACTTCTATTCGTGGCCCCCTGTTCGACTCAAGGGGGTGTTGGAATTATTGGTATAATCCATACATGTGGCCACAACCTAATCATGTGTATCATTAAGTACTTGTAATTATGGTTAAGGCCATATTTTATTTCATTTATTGTATACTAGGCTTATGGTTAAGGCTGACATAGTCAAACTTGATATGTGCACTCAATGACTCTCTTGGGGTGTGTGCCCATGTTTTGTGGGCCCATAACCCCCTTTTGAAGAGGCACCTCACTTTAGTTGTGTATAAATACACAACTCAAGCTCTCATTTGTATCATCTCATCTTGTGATCTTCTTGATTTGATATACAAAGTCTTATAAGATTAAGGGCACTTGATTTTGGTGTTCTCTCTTATGATTGGAATCTTTCTTGTAGATGCACTTATGTAATTTTGCTTTTAGCACTTGTGCTTGGCTTTTGAACTCTCTCTCTAGTGCACTTGTGAGGGGGTTTTTTCAGAATTTGGGTGATATTTGTTCCATCAAATTGCTCTGTTGACCCTTATAAATCTCAACAAATTTATGGCCTTCCCAAAAGCTATCCATTGGAAGCCAACAAAAGGAATATTAAAGTTTGTGAAAAGAACATCACACTATGGTCTTATGGATGTCCACAATAATAGCTATAAGTTAATTGGTCAAGCAAATTCAAATAGGACAAGTTGCATAGATGAAAGAAATTTACCATAGGTTATTCCTTTAATATTGGAGCAAAGGTAGGGGTGGCAAGTGCAAGGGGATCATCCTTGATCCCGAAGGATAACATCAAATAAGATATGAATGGGGTCTAGGTGAAGCAACCAATAATCAAGCCAAGGTTCTGGCTCTTCATCCAAGTCTTAGGATTCTTGATTCAAGACAAAATAGAGAGTTGATCGTCATAGGAGACTCTTCAATCATAATAAGGCATATGCGCAATTCAACCACTTCGATAGATTGCAAATAGGTCAGTGTCAAATCAAGAATATATAAAGCGACAAAGAAGTTCAATGTGGTTGAGTGTTAAGTGTTGAGACCTCAAAAGCATCAAGTAGATGTGTTAGCCAATGAGGACTCTCACCTGGAAGTAGGAAAATTGAGAACAAAAGATCGGATCTTGGTAACAACTATCCCATAACAAGATTATTAATGATCAACTAAAAGTTAACAATGCAAATCCAAATCCATGCCAAGTGGCTAAGAGTATTAATTAGGAAAGGACAAGCTTTTATGTTTGTGGGACTCTTAGTACACTCGCACATATGTTGGTCGATGGTAGAGCAAACTCAAATGCTCGCAGTAGTTAATATGACATATTAAGGTTGGAATAATGACGGCCTAGTTGATTGGCTTACAAGCATGAAGTTGGCTTCATGGAGTGAGAAGAATTTGAACCCTACAAACTTGTGGAATCCTGGCAATTGGTTTGTTATTTATCCGATACATGTTTATGGTTTAGATCAAAGTTTTCATTACGAGTGGGACAAAGCTCTCAATAGGTTTTTCAGGCAAGATTCAACCCTCATCCATGAAGAACTTTGACACATTTTGATTATGGAGGACCTTAGCCATCCTGGACGGTGTCCCTTTTGAAGGTCTTGAATATCCAACAGACTTTGAGGAGGCATGAAAGTCTTGTAGCTGACAATCAATCCACCTTGGCCAATATAACAATCAGGATCATCTCTCGAAGCAAACTTACAACAATGGGAAAGAAAAAATTCTAGAAATTGTGTTCTAGCAAAAGAGGCAAATCAAAAAGCTTGAGGAAGAATGCAACATGCTTTACCACCTGGTAATATGGGTGGCAAGGAGCTCTCACTCTGTGGTTTCACACCAAATAAATGTCAATTGGGTCGACACCTGAAGGAGCACATGAGGAAGAATCGGTCCAACAAGCCACCTCCAAAGGAACCAAATGAAACTCACAACGAGCATGGCTTTGTTTAATCTCATGTTTTTTATATGTTTAGCAAAGCAATTTTGCTATTAGGGCAGTTTTATAAGGGATATATGCTAGTAGAATTTTAAGAAATTCCTCTGCGAAGGAAAGAACAATGCTTTTTGAAGCTAACTTTCTTGAATTTTGGATTTTCTCTGAACAAATGGGCCTCATCTAACTCTTCTATATTGTATTATTATGCTGCACAATGCGGCTATAGCTCTTTTTTAATACAAAATCGTAACCATTTCAAACAAAAAAACATTGGAGCAAAGATAGTTTCATGTGGTAGTGAAAACAACCGACCATTGCGTTGTCCTTAATAAACACAAAATTCAAAGCAGTAATTAGTGCAACTTGTGAAGCGATAATGGTCAAAAGTTTTTTTTAGTGATTTGAACCTACAACAAACTTATACCACACCTCCATTTTGTGGTAATCAAGGTGTTTTCCAACTCACAAAGAACTATGTCTTTCATGCAAAGATCAAGCACATTAAGGCTATTCACCACTCCATGAAAGAGCAAGTGCAAAACAAGGAGATTAAATTTATCTATTGTAGGTCTCGAGATTAGCTAGTAGATGTTTTTGTTAAGGCATTGAGCATGGACAAATTTGAAAGGTTTAAGGAGATGTTTGGCGTGAAAGAAAGAAAATGGCCACTTACAAGGGGTGTTAAAAATTAATGCAACATCAACATTATAAACATCTTTACGCTAAGATAAAATTAGGAAAACAATTGAGTAGATCTAGTGCATGAAATCATGATGAAATAAACATGCACACAACTTGCATGAACCGCATTTCGTTAGGATATGGACCTACAAATAAATGTTGAGCAGTAAAAATACATCTTATCCATTTTTAAGATCTTTTTATAGTATTGGGTTATTTTGGTGTTCCTCATACAAAAGAATATTCTTGATAAGTGAATTTATTATGCACTAGATTTATAAAAAATGGTAGATCTAAGCATCTAGGGGCTTTTGCAGTCCGACATGTGAGATATCATTTTTGGGATTATCTGCATAGAGTAAGTCATTAATCTATGACCTATATCCATGAGTATCAGTCGCAACTGACCAATTTCTCATGATTTTGAATAGTCCACTTAGCACTCATTGCATTGGGTGATGCTCATAAGGGCGAAGAAGTGGGATTGAAACTAGCGAACTGAATCACGTAGCATCAATCATCACCTCTGGGGCTTACACCCGATAACTAGAAATTCCCGGGAGGTCACCCTTCCCAAGACTCCTCTGGCTCAAGCGCACTTAACTGTGGAGTTTTCCCACAAACCAAAATCAAGCCCACTTAGCTTGCTACCCCAAGTTGCAAAACTTTAGCAAGTATTGTGCCTTGTGAACTATTCAGTTAAAGCTCCTTTTGAAGATTTTCCAGGTCCTATCAAGCTGCCAACTAGGTCTGTCTTTGACCTCAAGTTGGCTTTAAGTTTCAACTATCAATGAAGGTTTTGCTATTGTTTTAGGACAGCCAACAGTTCAGGAACTTCTTGTTGATTTGTTACGATTACATTCACAATTTTAGGTGCTCTAGCATGTAGTTTTAGTCACCAAGGGTTGGCACATGCATACTAAAATAAATGTAACACACCTAGAGATCTTTACAGCTGAAAATACAGTACTTCTACACTCTAACACACATGAAATTGAACATGGGTATTTTTGGTCAACATGACCCTGGATAAAACCCCCTCGAGGAAAACCAGTTTGAATATATGTCTATATATGAGGAGAATAGATGGTGGAATACAGCAAGTACAAAATATAGATGAACCTCATACAATAGCAGCTTGATCCAAGCTGAAATACAAGTCCAAATGAAGCAAGAGCACCCTAGAATGATGAGACCCCCAGAAATGCTACCAAGACCACTGAAATGGAGCCAGATGCCAACTGGAAGCTCTGAAGAGGAAACCCCTCCACAGTACTATGATATTGAAGTGTAGCCTCCCTTTGAAACAGACCTCATTGCAAACTAAGCTCTCTAAGACCTCCCCACTGATGATGCGCCCTCCTCCTCAAGTGCGTCGTTCTCAAAACTGGAAGCTCCTCAGTAAATAAACAGGGAACTAAGCCTCCATGAGCCCTCCATGCAAGGAGGCGCCCAAGCTTTCCTCTCCCAATGCCTGAAACCTCATCCTCTTGCTCTCTCTCAAACTCTTGGAGTGAACAAATGAGTGAATGACCTCTCTTTTTCCCCTTGCGCCCTCCTTTAGGATACATAAAGAAACCTAAAATATGGGTGGATGAGATCATCTCATCTCATCCCTGATCAATGGTTGAGATCACTCAAAAAGAATCTCACTCAAAAACCCACTTTACTTAAGTTTCCATAGTTTCACTTTATGTCTATTAATTCACCCACTTTGTGAATTAATTGTTACTTTAGGCTAAAATGACCAAATTTCACTTTTGACTTAAGTCTCCTAAGTCAAAGTGAAATTAGACATAAAGTACATAGTACAAGGTACAAAGTACTTCCCTCGTGTGTTTAGAAGCTCACAAACACAAGGGGACCACTTTCCAAGGTACCCAAATCTCAACACCTTTCGCTCTTTTATTTAAGAGTCGAGGGGCTTCTGCAATCCAACGTATGAGATTACATTTTCGAGATTACCTACGTAGAGTAAGTCATTAATATATGACCTATATCCATGGGTATTAGTCGCCACTGACCAATTTCTCATGATTTTGAATAGTCCACTTAGCACTCATTCCATAGAGTGATGCTCACAAGGGTGACGAAGTGGGATTGAAACTAGAGAAATGAATTGCATAGCATCAATCATCACCTCCAGGACTTCCACCCGATAACCAGGACTTCCCAAGAGGTCACCCATCCCAAGACTCCTCTGGCTCAAATGTGCTTAACTGTGAAGTTTTCCCCACAATCAAGCCCACTTAGCTTGCTACCTACCGCATTTGCAAAACCTTAGCAAGCATTATGCCCTGTGAACTATTCAGTTCGAGCTCCCTTCACTATTTTATTTAAGCATCGAGGGGATTCCACAATCCAACATACGAGATATCATTTCCGATATTATCTACGTAGAGTAAGTCATTAATCTATGACCTATGTGATATTGTAAAGGAAGGAGACAAATCAATTTGGAAAACCTTCATCCTGTGTACTATTTTTTTCAAAGATTGCTGCTTTGAAATTTAACACCAGTAATGAGGGATTTGTTGTAGAATACTTGTTGCCCCCACCTGAATTCTCATGTATAATGCTTTGTGATAAAATTAACCCACTAATCACAAGCAAATTGCAGATGGATGTATAATGATGAAAACTTAAGATCCATTTTCTACACACATTTTTCTCTAATTAACAAGGAATTTTCAGTGTTACTTAATGTAAAATATGTAAGGCAAAATCTAAATATTAAGTGGCTAAGGGACCTGTTACACATTTTGTCATAATCTGCCAAAAAGCAGATTCTGTGACCAGTTGATAGTGAGCTATCAACTGGGCACCTATTAAACAAAATTAAGACAGATGCATAAGAATTTTACTACGGTATGAACATCTTGTGAACAAGGGCAGAGGAGCTCTCTTGTGAACAAGGGCAGAGGAGCTCAGCAATCATTCTGCAATGCCAATTCATATAAAAATTTATTTTAGATTGAAAGGAAAGTTTCGTTAGCAAAAGATGAGCTATCTTCTGGACACAGTTTAAGCAAAATTAATATGATTTCATAAAAAAATTATTATAGTGAGACATCTTGTGACCAAGAGCGAGAAGCTCATCAATCATTCTGCAATGCTAATTCGGATAGAATTTTCTTTTAGATTGAAGGGAGAGTTTCATTACCAAAAGATACTCCACATAGTGATTTACATGGCTCAATAGTCTACAAGAGGGAATGTGCACACAAACACGTGAAAGCTGTGAGTAATAAGGAACTTTATTAATATGGAGTGAAATGTACATCGCATCAAAGTCTTATTTATTCTCCTGCCCAGAGATTATTAAATGGACTCCGCATAACTGACCAACTACTAACATTACACATTGGTCTTAAGTTAGCTCACTAACATTTTGATCTAACATGACCTCTAATACTAACATTTATCTGTGTGTTGTTCGTAATCCAACACCCCCTTTCTCAAAGTAGAATTAAAATTTCCAGATTCTAACCCCCCACCCTCAACATGAAAATAAAATTTCCAGATTTTAACTCCCTACCCCTCAATACGAAAATAAAATTTCCAGATTCCAACCCCCTCACAATCAACACAAAAATTCTAAACACCCTCAATATAAAAGCTCAAACTTTGGCAAAGAAGAGTCAACCATAACTAAGATTTTCAATGAGCAGAGAAATTGTTGACCTGACGACATAAACCTTGTTGGTTTGTGTTTTGGCATACGTTGCTTGATGAGAAATTCAGGTGTCTAATGAGATAAGGTGCCCGACAGATGGTTCTTCTCCCTTGTGTGAATTGCTCTTATTTTCTATGGACAACTACCAGACCGAAGGCACAAATAGGAAGAACTTGCTCTTACAAGCTTTGATAACCCTGCTTTCTCTGTATGTCTGCATGCATATGTACAGATACATAAACAGCCCAGGCACTGAGACGTATTGTAACGCATGCCCAAACCAGTGTGCTATGACATGAATGGTTGAGCAATAGTCGCTTATCAGTGCTAGTTGCAAGTACAAAGTCCATAGGCATATCCATTGGGAATGAGTGCTCTAGAACTTGCGTGTATCTATCGCTGCTCTATTTGAGATTAAAAATACTCAAGAAGGAAGGCCCTGGTCCTCTATCATAATTTTAGGTACAACAAATAACAAGCACAGGCATTTGGATGCCCCCGCTATCTCCTAGTGCACATTTGTGACTTGTCAGCTTATGGACCTAAAGAACCAGCGAATTGGCAAGAACTAATAATACGCGCCCGAATCAAATTAATTTAAGACGGATAACGAAGCAATCCGACGTTAACAAGGCTAGTAACAACCGCAAAACCCAAACCCCAAAAAGAATGGGAAAAGTGGCATGAGAATTTGGACAGCATATGCCTCGACATGTGTAGGTCCTCGTCTTTCTAAGAAGGGAAACATCGACCTCTGATACATTTGATGTTTGAAGCATACTATGGCACCCTTGAACGTAATCAGTAAAGTAGGCTCATCTGATGGCCAATAGGTGCCAATCGCCAATGGATAGCCAGAAGTTCAATTTGATAAATGAAATTATGTGCAAAGTTGAATGCTGACTGGGAGGAGACTGAAGCATACTTATTTAGTATTTGGCATAATTTATTTTCATGCCTCAAACATTAAATTCTGAGAAACCAATGTCCAAATAGAAGAAAACCAAATGCCCAAATAAATGTAACCGTGGAAGAGATACAGAATAGAAGAAAACCCAATATCCGCTTTACTCTAAACAAATAATATGCACAGAATAGAAGCAAACTCAACACCGATTTGAACCCAAACACGAGATACCCATCACCCATTACTGAAGAAAACCTAACAAACAATTAGATTTACACGTATAAATTACATCCGAATAAGCACGGAGTTACGTTAAGCCCTGCGCTTCGCCCGCTCAACATCAAAACCAAATAAAAAGGAGAATATTCAGTTATAGACATAGGATGAAAGAAAATCGACCTGGTTATACTGAGTCTCTATAGCAATTCTCCCGGGGCGGTCGTTGAAAATTTTAACGGCCACCTGGCCGCCCGTTCTCTTAGAAGGAGACGACATAATATTTGAAAGAATTACGCAGTTTCCCTGTGCAGAAGTTGGTTTCTGTCGGTCGGCGAGCTTTCTGAAGGCATCCTTTTCCAGAGAATCGAGCTCCTCCATGCTTAAACCCCATTCATCCTCCATTTTAGCTGCTGCGAAGCGTTTTGCTTTTTGGTAGTGTCTTTTGGATTTTCTACTACCGAAACCTCTGCAAAAGATATCTTTTGGTAAGAGATTGTGTAGAATCAATGTCGTGTAATATATGTTTCGCATATGTTCAAACCGGGCAGCATAGCTTGTCTGATTTATCAAAATACAAATGCCCCGTTTGAAGGGGGTATCTGCGCGGGGTTATTGCTTTGCTCCGCACACTTGAAATTCCCTTAATCCTCCCCTGCGTTTAAATAACGTTGCGGTTTCTCCACTGTTCATAAGCAAGAGGAGATGCCTTAATCCTAACTCACTCTTGCGGTTTCTCCACTGTTCATGAGCAAGAGGAGATGCTTTAATCCTAACTCACTTTTAAATATCCTTGTGGTTTCACCCCTCTTCATACCCGCAAGAGGAGGAGAGAGGAGTGTAGAAAGCATTGCGGTGTATTATTTTGTTTATTATTTCAAAGGTATGTACGTAATATGTTTTAGTGGAGAAGATATGTACATAATATGTTTTAGTGGAGAAGATATGTACATTACATAATAAAAGGTTTTGTATTTAGAAATTTTATTGGTGTAATGTTATAGTATGTTTGAATTATATGTTGTCACCAATTAAAATTTTAGAGTGAATGTGAGATAATATATAAGAAAAAAAATGATTTTAAAATCTTGGTGAGTTAGTTGGAGGGGTTAAGTGCTTTGAGCTTCATATAAGAGGTTTTGAGGTCAATTCCTTGGGTTGGTTGCCTTTGTTGTGTGTCTCACTTGATGTTCCTATCAGGTCAGTTGATGTGTGAGGATGAAGACTGGAATAGTGGCAAAATATGATGAAGAATTGGTGGATTATACCTCAAATCCACGAAAAAAAAAACAAAGGCTTTTCTTACACGAGAGGTCCTAGCTTGCTCTTAGAAGCATGATAGGGTTGGACCAAAGCCAAATCTAGTTTATCCATCTTCACTCCATACAAAGACCAAAGCCACACATCATTCTTGGTCGTCATCCCTAGAAACATATCCTATAGAGGCACTTCTTGATGGTATATTGTTTGGCAACATCTCCTATGACTATAACCTAGACACAAACATTTCTAGGGTAGGTCACATGACAATGGATGAGGCATGTGTTAGTAGGTGTTTGGTTATTCCTTGATCAGGGATCAGAATATTATCAACCTTAATTCTCTTACTATAGTAGTTGAAGGCGTCAATGATGGCAAGTTGAAGGTAATCAAGCAAAGTCTTTGCATTGCTCTACACATGTAACCATTGCAAACTAGTGTAAAAATCCTTGGAATTCTAGTGACTTCGAGTTCCTAGAATTTAGGGCAAGAGAAACTTCCTCCATACATGAAAACCACAATCCATTAATAGAAGAGATTGGACCTGGCAGGGAAAGTGGATTGGTGGTTAGTTATATTGATTTAGGGAAACAAGTAGGGCTAAGAGGTGCACCATAATCAAACCTTAACAAGGCTTCCACAATAAAAAAGAAGAAGAAATGTGTTAGGATCATAAATGCAAGAACCAATTTGGTATTGGGACAAGACATAGTTATGGATCAATAGTTGGAGATGGAAAGCAAAACACTAGCAAAGAAGCTCTTTGGCAAACTAAGCTATAAAGAAATATGTGGGTTAGTGGGTTGAGGAGGTCTAAATGCCAACGTTGGGATATACTCCTCTTCATCACAATCTTAAAAGAGGATGGTTAGCATTTACTTTCAAATCATCAAAAGATTTAGATATGATAGCCAAAATAGATGGTATTGGGGTTTGATGGTGTTAACTCTTAAAAATCACCGTGTTTTGAACCCTAGGAGAGAATCAAACTCAAAACAATTGATTTGGGTCGAAATTTCAAGTCTCCCTCTAGAGTTATGGTCAAACAAGGTGTTGATGGCTATAGGAAATTGCTTGGGGGGGCTTTGTTGATTTTGATGGTTCCCACAAAAGTAGTAAGTCTACAATTGTAATGAAGATTCTAATAGAACTAGGTCTCAAGGAAGGGCTTCCTAAATCCATGAGAATTGAGGTGGGGAAATGGATATATTCAAACATTAAATTATTTATGAGTCCCATTCCATTATGCTCGATGCTACCTTTATGGACATGTAGCCAAGGACAACTCTATAAAAATTTCCAAATTTAAATGGAGGAGAAAGTCTCCTCAACCAAAATGTCCAATAATGGGGAACTATGAGTTAGACAAGAGGCCTCCAGTAGAAAATGACTCTATTGAGAAAGGTTGGAAGGGCCATCAACTTTCAGTTTTTAGGTTCCAATCGGACAATGTCTCAACCCTAAACTCAATATGAAGCCAAAGGAATGCATTGGAAAGAAGAACAAGTTGGTGAATGCAGTATCTCCTAACTCCTTGAGGTCAATCGTGTCAATAGGGGAGGAGACGAAGTTTGATACAATAACAAGAGATGTTGGACCTTGTTGTTCCTCGAGTTGTTTCTTATGAAGGAACAATGCTAAGGTATCATGTGAAGGTATTTTACACCTTCCTAAATTAGGCTTACTTGAAATAATTCAAAAGCCAAAGGGGGTATCCCTCGTTAATGGAAAATAATTAGAAAAACGGTAAGGCGTTTTCAAGCTTAAAAATGGTTTTTACTTTGAAGTGGAAAATAACATCATTGAATCAATTATCTAAAGACATGTAACTCTATCTAATCCTTATCAGAGTATTTCCATGGATTTTGTGGGAGGGTTACCAATAACCAGGAAGGGACATGACTATCTATTTGTGGTAGTTGACGGGTTCAACAAAATGTGCATTCTCATGCCTAGTAAAAAGTCCATCAACGAATAAGAAGCAACAAACAAGTTCTTTGAACGGGTCTAGGTGCACTTTGAGATACCAAGGAGCATCATCTCGGATAGGGATACAATATTTCTCAATGCATTTTGGACTACATTGTGGGAGAATATGGACACTAAGTGGAAGAGGTTTACAACATTCCATCCACAAACAGATGGGTAGACGAAAATAGTCAACAGGACTTTGGTGCAGTTTTTTAGGGTTTACAATCAAAAGCATTTGAAGACCTGGGATGGAAATTTGATCTATATATAACATTCTTGTAACAGAGCAGTCCACACTTCTACTAGTAAGTCACCTTTTGACACTTGCTTTGGGCATTTTCCACCTTCACCCTTAGATGTTGTATATGGACAACAAGGACGAGTGCGGGAGGATCTCATAGGAGATGCATTAAAAGAAGAAAAATTTGTTGAGAATATCATGCAAATCGATTTGCACGTATAAGATACATTGAATAAGTCATAGGAAAAGTACAAGGATAGACATGACTAGCACATAACAGAGAGAACATTTAGAGTGGGAGACATAGTATGGTTACGGTTGAATAAGGAAAGGTTATAGGGTCCTGGTGAGAAGATCAAGGCTTTGAGGTATTGGAAAAGGCAAGAGATAATTCCTACAAACTCGGTCTAACACATGTACATTTACTCAGTGGTGAATGTGGAGAATCTCAAACTCTATGAGCCTTCCATGTTGTATCAGGAGGAGGAGCAGGTCCTACCCTCCATAGAGGACTTGCCATCCGATGCTCAGGAAGAGTTAGTTGAGGACACAATTTTGCATAAGTGATCCAGAACTACAAGATAGGAGCATCATGATCTTTGACAGATTGGGTTGAAAGGACAACTTCCAAGCAAAGCAAAGTGGTACTCCAAGGAGAAGGTAGAGGGAAATTTTCATCACCTCATTCAATAAAGCTTTCGGGGACCAAAAGCCTCCCTAAATGGGGAGGTATGATTTGAATTGGATAATTATATTATTTGTCATCTATCTCAAAACTTTCAAAGTGGAAAAAATTGTAGGAATCAGCTTGCAGGGTCATTTTAGTGGCAAGTCCCAATTTGGAAAATTAGGGTATGGAGCCTTCCAGGGCCATTTCGAGCCATTAAACATGTAACATCCCCACTATAATCCCCAATTTAATTAATGCATAATGTAGATATGAATGTGGTTATGGCCAAGTGATGTAATATGTGAAATGCATTTTATGTTTTTAATAAAAATAATGTGATACCAGCTCCTAGGAATATGGATAGAGATGGGGGTTGATTAATCCACAAGAGAAGGGGAATGCCTAGGGAGTGTCTAAGAGGGACCGAAGGGGAAAATAGTTTATGGGTATTAAATCCAAACCTAGTTTTTTGAATTTTATTATCATTTGAGGAAAACTTCTATTTTATGTTTGAGTGCATGAGAGCCCAATCATTAAACTCATGTAAGAGGGTGGGTGTGAGAGTCACATCCCATAGTTATTGGAAGCATGGGGTTGAAGCATAATCAACATTGAGTAGAGTGAACAATCAATGGCCATAAAAAAAATGGAGGAAATTGGTATGGGGGAATTAGGCAGATTTTGACATGGAGTTTTTGGTATAAACAACAAGTAGAGAGCAGGGAAAAAGAGCACCAAAGATAGAGGACGAAGGCTGGGCGAATTTGGGAGCATGTGGGAGCATTTTTTGAGCATTTTGGAGCTGGAAATTGAAGAGTTGAGTTGTCAGGCCTAAAGAGTGAACTCCCGAGTGAGTTACATTGTAACAACAAGTATTTGTTGTTGGTTGTTGGTAGTTTTCTTGGCGATGAGTTCCCTTGAATTCCCAGTAGAGAGATTCCTAGTTACTTGAGCTAGAGAGACCGTGATAAATGAATGGGATGCTTGATGGACTGAGAGAAATCAAGTGGTACATTCCTTGGATTGGGCAGGTTAAGATGAAGAGAGTTAAAAGAAATTCAGGATAGTTGTAGGAGAATACCAATGGGTTGTGTGATAGTGAGTTGTGAGTGGGCTATGAGAGTCACCCTTCTCTTGTGGATTCCTAGCCCCAGCTCGGGGGTGACTTGCTATTGATATTTAGAACAACGGGTCTATGGTTGGGTGGAATGTCCTTCCAAAGTAGTTGGTTGCACAAGTATTTTAAAAGATAAGTGTTTATCTATTTTATGAGTTATTTCATGAGTTTAATTGTTATGTTAACTCTGTGTATGTGAATGATTTATTTGTTATTGTGAATGAGTTTATTAGTTGCATTCATGTTCATTTCGAATGTCGTAATTGCAATTCATTATGGGTGTCAAAATCTGGTTAAAAATGTGTATAAGTCATAGTTGGTAAGCTACAGTAAATGGGTCAGCAAGAAAATTTCGAATTATGTGTATTTTTCCGCAAGTAGTGTTCTTTGCTTAAGCCATGGGAGGTTACATTATGGTATCAGAGCTGAAAGTTGCAACAGTGGCCTGCAAGATCCTGCTACATGGCAGTAGAAAGTTGTTGGATGAGTTTCCTTTAGGGGTGAAAATTACTTGCATGGACTAGAATGATAGCAAAAATTCTTGAATGAAACAAATCAATTGCCATGGGACAATGTTGGAGGAGAGATTATTTTGCAGTTAAACATTATTGTTCAACATTGGAAACCATGTCCAAGTTAACCTTCGTGACTCTGGCATTCCAACAAGCTTTTCCTTTCACGATTTGGGCATCAAAATCAGAAGTTATGACTTATAGGAAACCGACGCTTGGTAACCGTCGATCTAACCCCACGTGGATTCCTAACCACTGATATGTGACTCGTATTGTTCTTTATCCCACCTGCATGGGGAAAGGTTAGAAAAAATGGTTTATAAACAAAAGACCCCCCTTTGTTACTTATGTGTGAAGCACCGAGAGCTGCGGAACGTTGTGGATCCCACACACAACATAACTTTTGGCTGAGGTAATCGGTGCCCGATGGACCAGACTGGAGCCATTTCAAAGGGAGTATCAGAGTTTGAAGCTCGTGGCTCGGTGCTTGACATCGGACCAAAGTTATTTGGATGGAGGTTGTGCGGGGTGGATCGGTGCCCGATGGCCAGATGTTCGACGTCGAACCTAAGTTATTATGATGGAGGTTGTGCGGGGGTGGACCAGACCGAAGTGGAATGGAAGTTCCATGAAGAGAAGGGGAGGTATCTTCTCGGTGGTTGGTGGTCAAAGCCACCAATCGTACCAGGCAGGAACCTTATAGAAGCAAGAAGGAGGGGAAAGGATTTCTTAGTGGTTCGGTTACCAAGAATAAAATTGATGCAATTCCAACAATAAACAATCAATTTATTAGATAATGTTATTTTTTTTGTAGGCCTTCATCTTGCGAGGCATTTTTAAGGGCCTAAACAGTATTTTTAGAAAATTAAACTTTACAAAATTGTGTGTACTTCTACTTCTAAAGTGAAAGATCTCGAGAAGAGATTTCTGAAGAGCTATTCAAAATGCAAAACGAAGCTTATATGAAGAAGTTACAGCCTAAACAGGGTAAAATCTAGTACCAAACTACTTCTAGAGGGAATAACTCCTATCCTAGGAGTCGGTTTGGGGTCTAGAAGCAGTCTATGGAAATCCCATGAACTGTAGAATTCAACCATGGAGTCTGATTGGAATTTTGGGTACCTAAAAATGTGTTGGGAGAGAAAGAGGACACATGTAGAATACAGGCTTGAAAATGAAAAAAATAGTCAAAACTTTTGAAGACCGTAACTTTCTACTCATAACTCAAAATTAGGAAAATGAATATTCAATGGAAAGGTCTTGAGGAGGAGAATCTATCATTTAGCCCAGAAAATAAAATTGAGCAATAAATTTTTCATTCAACTCAAAAGAATATGGTTGGTGGCATTAAAGGGAAGAAAAATGTATGCATTCTTTTCCCAAAAATTGTGTATGTATTTATGTTTGTCTAACAAACAATTATTTGTATCCACGTTTATTGACGAATTTAGAGGTACAGGTAGGAAGTTCGGTTTCCTATATGAGAACCATAAAAATGGAAGATGCCCAAGGGCCCTACAGTCATGAAGAGGAATTCAGAGGTCTGCATGTCAGCATGGGAAGTGTTGTGACAGAGTATAATGGAAGAAGAGATTGACATGAGCCTGTAACTATGAGGAGCCTGCAGAGAGAAGTGCAGAGTTATAGAACTAATAATGAAAATATTATGAAGGCTCAGGAAAAGATACTTTAGAGCTTGAACATGTTGCAGAAGCAAGCCAATAAAGACTCTGGCACAAAGCAAGAAGCTAGTGTTAGACAAGTGACAACATCCAAATCCCATATTAGAAGGGATGAACATAGGAATGATAAGTAGTAAAGGAGTAGAAGCAAGTGCCAACATTCCCCAAAGTAATCCACTAGGAGAGCTCATGTCAGTTTAGGGCCAGGGAGTAGCCCAAGTGTGTCCCATGTCAAGAGACAGAGGAGAAGGCCTAAGGGAGACATCTTGCAAAGTGAACTCAGGAAGATCAAGCCACCAAATTTCAATGGTGATCATAGGAAGGGAGAAGAGGCTAAAGCCTGGCTGTTGGAAATGAAGAAATATTTCCAGCTGCATGATTACCCCTCAAGGGTAGAAACAAGAATTACAACCTACCACTTGCAAGAAAAGGCAATTGTGTGGTGGGATAAGCTTAAGCAAGCCAATAATCTTGATGAGAAGAGGGTCTCATGGAAGTAATTCAAAGGATATTTCCAAGAGAAATATGTGTTTACCATTACTATGAAAGGAAGATGAAATAGTTATTTGAGGTAAAGCTTGGAAGCATGACAATGGATGGGTATGAGAAGAGCTTCATTGAATTGCTAAAATATGTGGGCTTCATAAAGGATGAAAAGGTCAAAATCCAAAGGTTTCTTAGTGGGTTACCCTCCTTCTATAGTGACAAGATATAATATGACAACCCTAAGACTTTGGAGGAGACCATAAGGAGAGCAAAGCATATTTATGAGCAGAGCAGAGGGAGGCGAGTCTTCCAAAAGAATTGGAATGACAAGATAAAGGGTAAAAGGGAGCAAAGGAAGAAAGGTTTTAAGCCACCATTTTTCAAGAACATATCCCAAGCAGATCAACAAGGAAAATCAACTCAAAATGAGCACAAGACAAGATATTTGTTTGTAAAAAGGCCAAGGCAACAACTTGTACAATGGTGGGGATGTGAGGGGAATCACTTATATAAGGACTTCCCTCACAAAGGTGAGAGAATGAAGATTGTCCACAACATTCAGGAGGTTGAAATAGTTGAAGGCACAAAAGAAAGCATGCCAAATATTTATGCAGCCTTGGACAACAAGCAAGCATAATATCAATCCCCCGTGATTGAAGTGGAAGGTAAGATTGATAGTCATCCCATAGAAATTTTAATTGATTCTAGAGCTAGTCATAGTTACACAAACTCTAACATTGTTGAAATACTTCACTTCCAAATGAGTAAGCACAAGAAATCTTGGTTAGTTCAGTTAGCCACATGGTCTAAGAGAAATATCAATGAGCCAGTTAAAGATTGTTCAATAGACTTGAATGGACTCAACATAGAGGTAGATGTGAACTTTAAACCTTTGGGTTCATATGATTGTCTAATTGGCATGGATTGGTTGGAAAAACACCATGTTGTCATAGATTGTTACAACCAGATAATAACTTGTTTTGATGAGGAAGGACAACAAGGCAAGGTATAAGCCATTCCAAGAGCTGTAGTTGTTAGAGAAATTTCAGCCATGTAGTTGAGAAAGAGTTTCAGGAAGGGATGTCAAATTTTTGCAGCCCATATGGAAGAGGCAACAAGATATAAAGTGGCGAGTATTGAAGAGCATTCGGTCTTAAGAGATTTTGAAGATGTTTTTAGGAAATCCTAGGATTTCCACCAAAGAGAGATATTGATTTCTCTATCAATTTAGTGCCTTGAGTTACCGTGATGCCTAAGACACCTTACAAAATGGGCACACTAGAATTGAAAGAGTTGCAAATGCAGCTAGAAGAACTTTTGAAAAAGGGGTATATACGCCCAAGTGTGTCACCTTGGGGAGCCCAGGTTCTTTTTGTAAAGAAGAAGGATGGGACCTTAAGGCTGTGTATTGATTTCAAACAGCTGAATAAGGTCACTATAAAGAACATATATCCTTTGGTGAGGATTGTTGATCTATTTGATCAATTGAAAGGTGCAAGAACATTTTCCAAGACTGACTTGAGATTAGGTTATCATCAAGTGAGGATAAATGAAGAAGATATCAACAACACAACGTTCAAAACAAATATGGGAATTATGAATTCATGATAGTGCCATTTGGACTTTCAAATGCACCCGCAATTTTCATGTGCCTGATGAATGGAGTGTTTAGGGAGTACCTGGGCAAGTTTGTGATTCTTTTTTTAAATGATATTCTTATCTACCCACATTTGTTTCTTAGATGATATTCTCATCTACTCAAAGACAAAAGAAGAGCATGAGCAACATTTGAGAATGGTGTTGCAAGTCTTAAGAGAGCATAAATTGTATGCCAAGTTAAGTAAGTGCATCGTTTATCAAAAGAAGATCCCCTACTTGAGACATATTATTTCAGCATATGGGATAGCAATTGATCCCAAGAAGATAGAAGCTATTAGAGGATGGTCAACACCAAGAAATGTGATAGAGGTCAGATCACTTATGGGTCATGCCAGTTATTATTGAAGATTAATGAAGGGGTTTTCAAATATTGCAAGCCCCACCACTTCTTTGCAAAAGAAGGGAATGGAATTCTAAGTGTGAAGAAAGTTTTCAGCAGTTGAAAGATATTTTGACTAGTGCACCCATATCAAATATTGCAGATCCAGATGAAGACTTTGTAGTGTGCACATATGCGTGCAAGGAAGGGCTCAATGGAATATTCATACAAAATGATCATGTGGTATGCTATGAGTCCCAGAAATTAAAAGAGCACGAGATAAATTATGCTACACATGATCTAGACCTAGCACCCATTGTACATGCATTAAAAATGTGGAGACAATACCTCATGGGGAGGAGATTTGAGCTAAGAACAAACCATTGTGGTCTAAAACATTTATTTGGGCAACCAACATTAAATGTCAGGCAAACTAGATGGCTGGAATTTCTTAGTGAGTATGACTTTAAAATTAAACATATCAAAGGCAAAAAAAATGAGGTGGCTAATCCACTCAACAGAAGAACTCATGAAATGCATGTTTCCGCCATCAACATGTACCAGACAAATTTAAAAGATAAAATTCTTGAAGCAACAAACTCAGATCAACATTATTTTAAAATAAAAGAAAACTTATACCAAGGCAATTTGCAACATAAATTTAAAAATTATGAATTGAAAAAGGATGGAATCCTCTTGCACAAAGGCAAAGTGTATGTGTCAAATTCCATAGAGATGAAAAATATTATGCCGAGAGAAATGCACGATGTGTCATACGCTGGGCACCCAGGATATCAGAAATCCATTTCAACTGTAAGGAGCCAACACTTTTGGCCGAGAATGAAGAAAAAAGTGGTTAACTATATAGCTCATTCCCTAGAGTGCCAGAAGGTAAAAATAGAGCACAAACATCCAACGAGACTGCTACAACCATTTCCCATTCCAAAATGGAAATGGGAAGTGGTCACAATATATTTTATTACAAAGTTGTCAAGAACAATGAAACAACATGATTCCTTCATGGCAGTGGTGGACAAATTGAGTAATGCAACACATTTATTCTCGCAAGACAACACACAAGGCAACAAATATTGCAGAGATTTACATGAAGGAAGTTTCTAGGCTATATGAATTGCCTAAGGCAATAGTTTCAGACATAGATTCCAAGTTTACATCCAAATTTTGGCAAGTTTTGTTCAAAGGCTTTAGAACATATTTAAATCTTAGTATAACATATCACCCAGAGTCAGATGGGAAAACAGAGAGGACTAGTAGGATAATTGAAGACATGCTTAGGATGTATGTGATGGATCAACCATCAAAATTGGAAGACTATATCCACTTAGTGGAATTTGCTTACAATAATGGGTATCAAGCCTCACTAAAAATGAGTCCTTTTGAAGCTTTGTATGGCATGAAGTGTAACACACCAGTGAGTTGGGATAACCCAATAGACAGAGTTGTTATTGGGCCATATTTGTTAAAGGAAATGAAAGAGAAGATGACAAAGATCATGTAGAATTTAAAGGCTTCCCAGGATAGGTAGAAAAGTTATGCGGACAAGAACAAAGTTTTCAGGAATTTTAAAGTGGGTGAACATGTATTTCTTAAAGTATAAGTGAAAAGAAGTTTGATAATATTGGGTTGCTACTTAAAGTTGGCAACAAGATATTGCATGCATTTCAAAATATTAGAAAAGATAAGGCCACTTGCATACATGCTAGCATTGCCTCCATCGATGAGAGTGCATAATGTATTTCATATATCATCATTATAGAAATATGTGCCTGACCTTAACCAAATAATTGATTAGCATGTGATTCCAGTGGAAAATGAAGGGGATTTTTGTGTGGAACCAATACGCATCCTGGACTAGAAAATCAAAGTGCTCTGGAACAAACCCATAGGGTTGGTAAAGGTTCAATGGACTTGCTACGGTCTTGAATATTCAACATGGGAGCATGAAGAAACTATGCGGGAGGAATACCCACAATTTTTTGTCAATTTTGAAGGAAATAAAAGATGAAAATGCAAGACTCCATTTTTAGGCAGCTAGAGTTCGAGAGCCATATCTCAAAAATTTTGGTCGCTTGTGTTGATAGCCTTGATAAAAGAATGGTGCATCCCGATGGACTAAAGGCAATGAAGGGGGCACATTCCTTGGGTCAACAAGATAAGAAGAAATACAAGATTTTGGTTGGAAATGTTGTTGCAGGGCAAAACTTGCAGAATTATTATTATTATTATTTCTGAATATTGTGATGTAAAATTATATATGTATTTTGGCATGGTGTTTTGCATCGAGGACAATGCACAATTGTAGGGGAGGGGGGATGTAACATCCCTAGTTTAATTAATGCATAATGTAAATATGAATGTGGTTATGGCCAAGCGATATAATATGCAAAATGTATTTTATGTTTTTAATAAAAATAACATGATGTTAGTTGCTGGAAATATGGACAGAGATGGGGGCTGATTAATCCACAAGAGAAGGGGAATGCACATGGAATGTCTAAGAGGAACCCAAGGGGGAAATAGTTTATGGGTATTAAATCCACACCTAGTTTTTTAAATTTTATTATCATTTGGTGGGGACTTCTATTTTCTATTTGAGAGTATGAGAGCCCAATCATTAAACTCATATAAGAGGGTGGGTGTGAGAGTCACATCCCATAGTTATTGGAAGCATGGAGCTGAAGCATAATCAACATTGGGCAGAGTGAGCAGCCAATGGCCTTGCGAAAATAGAGGCAATTCATATGGGGGAATTAGGAAGATTTTGACTTGAAGTTTTTCGCATGAACAATAAGTAGAGAGCAGGGGAAAAGAGCAAGAAGGCTGAGTGAATTTAGGAGCATGTGGGAGCAGTTTTTGAGCATTTTGGAGCTGGAAATTGAATAGTCAGGTTGTCAAGCTCGAAGCGTGAACTGTTGACTGAGTTGCATTGTAACAACAAGTTTTTGTTGTTGGTAGTTTTCCTGGTAGTGAGTTCCCTTGAGTTCCCAGCAGATATATTCCTAGTTACCTGAGCTAGAGAGACCCTGATAAATGAATGGGACGCCCGATGGACTTAGAGCAATGAAAGGGTACATTCCTTGGGTTAGGCAGGTCAAGATGAAGAGAGTTGGAAGAAATTCAGGATATTTGTAGGAGACTACGAGTGGGTTGTGTGATAGTGAGCTATGAGTGGGGTATGAGAGGCACCCTTCTCTTATGGATCCTAGCTCCAGCTCGGGGTGAATTGCTATTGAAATTTAGAACAACAGGTTTATGGCTGGGTGGAACATCCTTCCCAAGTAGTTGGTTGCACAAGTATTTTAAAAGATAAGTGTTTATCTATTTTCTGATTTATTCCATGAGTTTAATTGTTGTGCTTAACTATGTGTATGTGAATGAGTTTATTAGCTGCATTCATGTTCATTTAGAATGTTGTATATGTAATTCATTATGGGTATCAAAATTTGGTTTAAAATGTGTATAAATCGTATTTGGTATGCTACAATAAATGGGTCAACAAGAAAATTTTAAATTATGTGTATTTTTCCGCAAGTAGTGTTGTTTGGTTAAGTTGGGGGGTGTTGCAAAATGGAATATTTTGGAGTTCTAGCGTCTAGAACTTGTGCATGCCCCCTTGAAAATTTTCTACACTTTGATACCTTTCCAGCGGTGTAGACCGTGCGTCAATCGAAGTTCGTATGCAAAAGTTATGCCTCCCACAAGTTGACCTATCGTGTTGACCACCATGGTACGAGATGATGCCATGTCAACCCCCACTACTCATGCATATGGGGCTATCCACATGAGGAATTTAAAGAAGATTCTAGAAGGTTCAAAACCTTACCACAATTTAGGGTTGAGGAAGTAAAAAACCTACCCCTAGCTGGCTATCGGGCTATGTTAAATACCAAGCCACTAGGAGGAGAACGCGTTCCATTCTATGTTATTGTATTTTGTTCCATAGTAGAGAAGAAAAACTGGGAGTGAGAAATTAGAGAGCATAACAGAGGGGGTCAATGTTCTGTAGCTGCCTAACAAGTCACAGTTCTCAGGTAACTCCATATAGAATGTCTTCTCCTTTGTACTTGCATTGTTTCCATACCGGAGAAAAGAGAACAGAGCAACCTCACCTTCTAGTTGGGTTTTCTCTCGTAAGGGTTTCCCAGAGAAAATCTTTGTGTTATCTTGTAGATGGTGTGTGATTGTACTTTACTGTTCTCTATTTTCCACAGTTTATCTATTTCATGCATAAGCATAAAATCAATAACTAAATATTATGGAATCTAACGAAATTTAACCTTCATAGTGTATATTTCAGTTTTATTTATCAGATCTATTGTAGTGAACTATTCTGGTGGAATATCCAAGATAATTTACAAATTAATAATGAGAAGGAATGGAAACTAATCAAAGTTAATGTCCAAACTTAGTTATGTGAATTGTGGTTACAAGGTACATGTTTGATATTGATTTTAAGGAATTTTCTTGAGTTGGGATGACTAACATTAGTGGGGTTCAAGTTGTCGATCGATTTATGAAAAGCACTAAGAAAACAAGGAAGTCAAAAGGGATGACAAAATAAGTGAAGCTAGGTTTAAACTTAGTTATGTGGATTGTGGTTACAACGTACACATTTTATCTTGATTAGAAGGTTTTTTGCAGTCTAAATAAACTGAAAAGGAGATATTACAAAGCAAATAAGGAACTGAAATGAAATGGACCTTCTTGTCTTATTTTCACTTTTGTTCCTACTTATATATTTAAACCATGTAAAATTAACAATGAAAAATAAAATAATAGAAATGAAGCCTTTTCCTTACGATCCCAAATTATAAGAAAGAAAGATAAAGCAAGAAATACAAAAATTCCATGAACAAATTTTGGGAGGAGAGAAGGAGAAGGGTTTCTTAATTTATTGGACTGACTGAAAAGTCCATAATTATCTTATATTATGATAACAAATGAAAGAACAAACCATAAATGGTTTGTGATTTTCTTGCCCATTGAGCGTGTGCATATGGTCGCAAGTCATTAAGCCTAGGAGCTAGGGCCACAAGCCCTCTCCCTCCCCTCGTATGATCCAGGAGGATCTTGGTGGCCACCCTCCTATTCCAACTTGCTCAAAACAATTTGTTGGCAATTTACCATTTTTAGCATTTTTTCGGGTCACAAACTTCTGGGGCCATTTTGAGGGCCTAAACGATGTTTTTTCATGATCAAACATCTCAATGATAATCAAAGGATTTGATTAATCCCCGAAAGCAAAGCTCCTCGTCGATACCTTTCCAACGAGATATCGTGCGCCCCAAATGGAGATCGTATGCCAAAGTTACGCCCTGATAAGTTGATACACCAAACTACCCAAAACGGGGTCCACAAAATTGTTGGCTTTTCATCTTCCGGGGTTAGGGTTTTAGATTTTATTTATGTTAAAAAGGTCTTTGGAGCCTCATTGTAACAATAATCTTTGCGAATGAGCATATCCGTCACATCTCTTCCTAGAGATAAGCTACCACCATTGTAGCGAGTCTTTCACTCTGTTTTTCTACAATTTTGTACATTTCGCTCATTAATAGAAATTGTGTATTACTGTATCTTTGTGTCTATGGTTACATCTATGATATATTTGTGTTATATTATTGGATATTTTAGATATCTATGTACATTTGTTTATTGTATCTCTATTCTCATTTCATGCCAAAAATAATCTGGATCGGTGGTATCAGAGCAAGCTGCTCTTGATCGTTTTTCAATGCATGTCCCCGACGAGGTCCGAGTATAGCAAGTTGGGTCTCAAGCTTGTCTCTCTTGAGTAAAATCTCTCTCGCATGCCTAAGAAACCCTCCACGGCAGAAGAAAATAAAGATGACGAAGTAGAAGATTATATTAATCTCTTGCTTGAGCAAGCTCTCAAGCGATAGAGGGATGAAATGATGGAGAATTTTGCCCACATCCTTCAACGCCTGCCGATAGAAACATGCACGTCTCCATCAAGCGACCAATTAGGAGGCACATCTCCTTTCAAGGTACAAGTTAATTTTGATATTCCTGTATTTGAAGGTCATATTGATGCAAATGCCCTAGAAAAATGGTTAAATTTGCTAGAAGGTTATTTTTCTGTTCACAATTTTTTCGACAGGGAAAAGATCACCTTCACACTCCTTAAGGCTCTCCCCCATGTCAAACCTTGGTGGGAAACTTACTGGGAGCAAAGTTACACAGAGGAGTCTGGAATATATGGGGCCGAGCCCACTTGGTATTTTTTTGTGGATGCGGTCAAAGAACAATATTACCCTTTTGGTAACTATGATGACTAGTACACGAGATGGACCACATTGCGGCAAGAGAGGGGTCGAACATTGTCGGAGTTCACAAACACTTTCCATAACTTGCATACCAAGTTGGGTATCAAAGATTCCAAGCAACATTTGGTTCTAAAATACCACGAGGCTCTGCATTGGTACATCCAACCGAAATGAATTTGCTGGACATCTCATCACTAGGAACTCCCTATCAATATGTTGTCAAAATCGAGCAGAAATTTAGGCACCAGAACAAATGAGAGTTCAGATCTACAAATATGCAACAACCAAAGTATGGTAAAGACGGCCCTAACAACCAACCTCCAGAAAACTAGTCCAAACCACATGAAAAGAAGGGTAAAGGAAAGATGAAGAAGGACACCGGAAAGTGGTCTGATTTCCACAAAATCCCCTGGCACAACACTGATGAATGTCGCTCAAAACAATCATTGGCGATCGAGATCAAAGAAAGGAGATGAACCCTAATTCAGAATCTGATTCATAATATAATGGGAGAAGACAGATCATTGACACAGACCCCACTGCTATTGTCGTGACCACAACAATTCAACCAGAAGAACCAACAAATCCTGAAGAGGAGGAGTGCCTTTTTCATTCACAGATGTGGGTGAAGGGGACATCGCTGCTTTTTATGGTTGATAGTGGAAGCCAAAAGAACCTCGTCTTAGCAGAGGTCGTCAAACTGTTGGGATTGTCGACAACACCACACCTGCAACGATACAACATCGGGTGGTTTCGCCAAGGACAAGATCTCTGTGTCAGTCAGCAATGTCGATTGTCATAAGAAATACAACCCTTCAAGGATGAGGTATTATGTGATGTTGCCCCGTTGGATATCTGTGATATTATTTTGGGCCAACCATATATGTGGAAGCGCCATGCTATTTATGAGTTTCAACCTCGTAGTGTCATTGTTACTATGGGGGTTCATTTCTACAGGATACTAGAGGTAGTTCCGACTACTTTCCCACCAAAACAGTGCCACAAGGTAATCTCTCATACTGCAAAATTCATCCTTTTCACAATCTTTTCAAAAGGTGAACAGAAGGAAACTGCAACCACTGTAGCCTTGGCCCAAGACCTTTCCTTCCAACATAAGCATATTGTAGAAGAGAAAGAAGATATTGTTTCTTCACCTACAATGGTACCTACACACTGCCCAATCAAGCCAAGATACAACAGGTTGGTTGAGCAAATTCAACCCCACCAGCAACAGGTTCGTCACAGTCTTCAACAAACTAAGCAACATGACTTCTCCAGAAGGGAAAGCAGCTCACCAAGATTCAAATTCAACAAATGCTTTCCCCTCTCCTTTGGTAATTCAACACAATGGATACCATTGCTTCCTAAGGAGGGAGAATTTATCTAGGAGGATATCGATGGCCACCCACCTATTCTAACTAGCTCAAAATAGTTTGTTGGCAATTTATTATTTTATTAGTTTTTCGGAACGCAAACTTCTGGGGCCATTTTGAGGGCCTAGACAATGTTTTTTCATGATCGGGCATCTCAATGATTCTCGAAGGATTTGATTAAGACCCCAAAGTGAAGCTCCTCGTCGATACCTTTCCAACGAGTCGTCGTGCGCCCAAAATGAAAATCATATGCCAAAGTTATGCCCCCGGGAAGTTGATACACCAAACTACCCAAAACGAGGTCCACAAAACTATTGGCTTTTCATCTCTTGGGATCAGGGTTTTGGATTTTATTTATGATAAAAAGGCCTTTGGAGCCTCATTGTAACAATTCTCTTCTTACGAATGAGCATAGTCATCACATCACTTCTCGGAGATAAGCTACCACCATTCTAGCGAGTCTTTCACTCTGTATTTCTACAGTTTTGTACATTTCACTCATTAATATAGATTGTGTATTACTGTATCTCTGTGTTTATGGTTACATCTCTGATATATTTATGTTATATTATTGGTTATCTGAGATATATCTATACATTTCTTTATTATATCTCCATTCTCATTTTGTGCCAAAAATAATTCTAATCACCGTCCCTTTTCTCGTGCCTTTTTCTGACTTCCACTCACTTTTTTTGGTTTCCCCTTTTTTCTGATCCCTTTTTTCAGTTCTCCGCTCCCCTTTTTCGTCGACATGGCTCAAAGGGTAATAATATCGGTTAAAGGTAAGTTAACAATGAGAAGTTGAGGACATAAGATGGATAATGATAGCGGTTGGAAGGAAGAAGAGTTGTTGAACTACACAATGGAACCTTCAATGGGAGAGGAGATTTGGGCATTGCTAGCTGGTGGTCATGAAAGCATAAGTTTACTCGCGTCTTCCTTGAGATTTGACAGGGTTACAGGTTTGTCTAGTGATGTCAGATTGTCGGTGGGGGAAGGCACCTCTTTTTCTGTGGGGCCTGTAAGACAATCTCTTTTACAAGAAGTATGGAGGGAAATAAATTTCCCTAGTTTTTGTGCAAACTTTGTGCCTTTTGGAGAAGGATTCCTTCATTCTTACCCACACTCCTCGTGGGAAGACACTCTCCCAATAAGAGAACTTTGGAATTTGGGGCAACCAGGGCAAAGAGATGTGCTTTCTCCTCAACAAGAAAGTAGCCATGAACCAATGCTCTTTAAGGATTTTCCTTTAGCGAAGCACCTCGCTCTCAGAATTCTAGAAACCCTAGTTTCATAGTCTTGGAGTTGCTCAGACCCTTTACTGGATGTTGAATTTATTGAGTCCCTCTTGGTTCTCTCACAATCCCCTTTCCATCCAAGCGTTGGAAGGGTCTCAAGCAGCTGCCCTCTGAAAGTAGAATTTCCCCTTTCCCTAAGGGGTCCTTCCCAACCGGACGCCCAAGGAATCTAAAAAATCCCTAAAAGGAAGAAGGCCAAAATTTTGAATTCTAAGAGGAACCAGTCTAGGCCGGTTCTAGGAGAAGAAGTTGAAATGGCCCATGTGATGGATTTTTCGGTGTTGGCGGTTGTCGGGAATGTGAGGGTAAGAAGTTTCAATACGAAAACCTTGAAGGAGTGGGCAACAACGTCATGGGCAGAGACTGTAGTCTATGTTTCGGCTGTTAAAGTTTTGGCTAGGGGCTAGTTTGTTTTTAAATTCATGAAAGCAGAAGATGCAAATTGGGTGCTTCAGTCTCCTTGGAGTGTGGATTCCATTCGAGTTTTCTTTAAGCTTTGGACACCCCTATTTGATGCGGGTAAGGAAATATTGGATGTTATTCCAATTTGGGTTCGACTCCCTTGCCTTCCGCTGGAGTTTTGGTCGAAATAAATATTCACGCTCATTGGTAACACTCTCGAGACTTTCTTGGAAGTGGATTGGTCATTCCTAGCTACAAATGAGTATGTGGTGGCTTGTATTCTGGTTCATATCAACTTAAGGGAAGGTCTGGCAGAGGATATAGAACTAGTTCTGAGAGGAAAAACCTTCAAGCAAAAACTGGACTACATAGGGGTTCCATTAAGGTGCAGGAGATGCCACAAAAAAGGGCATGTGGTAAGACAATGTCGTCTTCCTTTCATACCTAAGGGAAAAAATCAAGTCGAAGACTGGCCACTGTCAGAGAAGATGTCTCTCGCTTCTAAAGGGGCTCAGACTTGTTTGGCATTGGGGATTGTTAGAGAAATGTCTATGTCTCACAAGAGGTCAAACAAGGAAAAAGATTTCAAAAGTTCGATGGATGATCAGGGAGGCTCAGGGGCACTAGTTTAAAGGTCGACTGGTGTTTTAGACCTCTTGAATCCCTTTCAATGTCTAGACGAGCATCCTATTCGATATTTCTCTGGTTGTGGTACGTCCTCTCTTCCTGCTTAGCTAATTAATTTGCTAACTAACTCGATTGCGTTTTTGGGAAAAGACTAGGAAGGATATCTTTAGAATCATACCCCTCTTAGAACTGAATTAGTAACCCAACCCCTCGCACTTTATCTCCCCCCCTATTATGGAATGGTCTCCCTCAATTGTTGAAATCACAGAAGTTTCAGAAGACCAACCGCCTTTTCCATTGAAAATGATTCTCCTTCCAAGAACATAGTTCTCCCGACCCTTTGTCTGGGGATTATGAGACATCCCTAAACTTTGAAGAAAGAGCCATTGTGTACAACCTTTGAAACAAGAATATCATTGGGTCATCCTCGACCTCTCATTAGGGGTTGGGCCTGAACCCAAGGGAGTCGTGTGAAACAAAGGGAAGGGGGTGGAAATCCTTCCTTTCAAAAGCACATAATAAGGTAAAGGAAGATGTAGCAACTGGAAAACAACAATCCATCATTGGGGCACTTAGAGAAAGGAAACCCCAATCGGTGGTTTCCCCATGAAGATCATATCCCTAAACTGGAGAGGTGTGGCAAGGCCTCATAAAAAAACTGCCCTTAGAAAGTTGGTGTCGCTACATCAACCAAAAGTTCTTTTTTCTACAAGAAAGTTTGGGGGATTGCAAAGTTATTACAAGGAGCCTGGAGTCCCTCTTCTCCAATTGGGGATTTACGGGGATTGATGCCAATGGAAGATCAGGTGGAGTAGCCATAGGATGGAATAAAGAGAAAATTAAAATTAAAATCTCTTGGGGATGAGACTCATGTATAGGAGCTGAAGTGGTACATGAAGAACTCAGATGCTTTTTTACTTTACTGAATATATATGGTCCTTACCAGGACATGGTCCTCTTATGGGAGACTCTTGTTAAAGTTATTTCTTCAAAAAATAAAATCTAATTCTCAGGGGAGATCTAAATTTCTCTCTTGGGGCAACAAAAGTCTAAGAAGCAAGAGCCAGAATTGATCCCCTGACCGATTTTTTTCAACACCTCTTTTTAGAAGATGGCACTTCGGATTTAGCCCTGCTCAAGCTTTAATGCAACTTGGAGAGACAAAAGAACAGGGGAAGATGGAATTGCAAAAATATTTGACAAGTTTTTGGTAGCAGATGCCCTTTTATGCCAACAGTTTCATTTTTTACAGTGGATAGGGATTGGGGGAGAATCTAATCACTCCCCGATTTTTCTTGAAACCTCGGTTGATTTGACTAAACCCGCTAGTACTTTTAAATATAATGCAAGTTGGGCATCGAAGGAAAGGTTTAAAAACTGGTTGAATATTCTTGGGTTCAATGGCAAGGGGAAGAAGAAATAACTGTGGGAGTTCATTTGACAAACAACCTCAAAAGAATTAAACAAGAGGTTATCAAATGGGAAAAAGAAAAGAAGGACAAATATGAAAGGGACTTCAAAGAAATTGAGGAATCCCTCCAAGATTTCCATGACTCAGAAGGGTAAGGATTTTCATCTCTCGAATCAAAGGCGGCATATCGGGAACTTGAGAAGAAAAAAAGAAAAATCCTCAGGGATCAAGAGGAAGTGTGGAGACAAAAACGTAGAGCAATGTGGTTAAACAATGGGGATGAAACACAAAGCTTTTCAGGCTTGTGCAAATGGCCGAAAGGTCATAAACACCAGCTGGAGTCTTGAAGGCCCCTTGGGGCATGAGGTCTCCTCTTTTCAAGATCTAGCCTAGTTGGGGAAGTCACATTTATAGAACCTGTTCAAGGAGTCAAGTAGAACAAATCTAGCGGAGATAATGAAAATTGCTCTATACTTCCCTAGATTTGTGGGAGAAGAAGACAACCTAAAATTGATGGAAGAAGTATCTGAAGATGAGTTTAAAGTAGTTCTCTTTAGTCTCCATAAATGAAAAATCCCATTTAAGGTACTTGATCTATTATAATAGCATGAAACATAAATATTGCAGAGAATAATAGTGGAACAACACAATAGATGAAACCAGAGCACCAAATAATACCTTTATTGATAGGAAACAATGTTCACTTGCCTCTTCGAGGGGGAAACCTCCAACAAAGTAGTGCTCTATTATAATAATTCTCAAGGCAAAACTTCTCATACCCTCTACTCCTATTTATACTAAATCTATCTATCCAAAAGAACAATCTAGAGGAAGATCCTTCTAGAAGCGAAAGTTTCTATTAGGTCTTCTTACATTTGAATTATTCTTCCTTATTGCTAGGCCTTATTAATATTGGCCTTTATTACATGGAAATATATTATTCTACCTACATGAGGGGTTAGGGAGGTTAGGTCCCTAACATGTCCTCCCCCTTAAAAACAACCTTGTCCTCGAGGTTTGAGATGAGGAAATTGTTGCATAATGGGCGTTGGTTCCAAGTGGCATCTACTCGAGTTGTATCTTTCCACTGGACTAACACTTCCTTGATTGTCCACTGACGCAGACGACGCTCACCCTGGTCCAAAACTGCTTGTGGTTGCAACAAGATGGAGTCTTCTTCATCCAACTCGGGAAGGTTGGTTTGAGTTTGGCACTTAGTTCCAATCACCTTCTTTAAGCAGGAGACATGAAAAACATGATGGAGCTTAGAATGATTGGGAAAAGCTAACTGATATGCCATCTGTCCCACATGTTTGAGAATGGTGTAAGGACCATAAAATTCGGGAGTCAATTTCTGACAATGGTCAGCCTTGAGTGAAGTTTTGTTACAAGGTTGTAGTTGAAGAAACACTTGGTCTCCTTCAACAAATTAATGTTCAGAGCGACCTTGATCTGCCTGTTGCTTCATACGATTCTAGGCCATGACAAAATTCTCTTTAAGGGTATGAAGAATAACCTCTCAAACTGTAAGCATTTGGTCAATCGCCTAGACCTTCAAGACACTTGGCAAGTATGAGAGAACTGAAGGCGGCTTTTGTCCATATACTGATTCAAAAGGAGTCATGCGGGTAGCTGTATGGTAATAAGTGTTGTACCACCATTCAACTAGTGGTAACCATTAAACCCATTGATTTTTCCTTTCAGATGCAAAACACCTCAAATATGTTTCCAAACACTTGTTGACAACTTCAATTTGACCATCAGTCTGGGGATGATAAGCTATGCTGAGATGCAATTGGGTGCCCTGTAACATGAATAGTTCTTGCCAAAAATTTCTGGTGACAGTGGGATCTCAATCAGAAACAATAGAATGAGGCATGCCATGAAGCTTGAAGACTTGATCCATGAAAAGTTGAGCCACAATGGAGGCAGTAAATGGGTTTTGAAGAGAACAAAAATGAGCATACTTGGAAAGACGATTAACGACCACCACGATGACTAACTTAGTGTCTGATTTAGGTAAGCCCACAATAAAATTCATAGAGATATCCCTCCAAATAACAGGTGGAATCAGAAGCGGTTGTAGTGTGCCAGGAGCTTTGACTATTTCACCCTTGTTGCGTTGAAAAACATCCCATTCTGCCACAAAATTGCGAACATCTTATTTCATACCATCCCAAAAAAAGAACGTTTGACCTGGTCATAGGTTTTGGTAAACCCAGATTGCCCAGTTGTGGGTGTAGCATGAAGCTCAGAAAGTACCATGGATTTAAGTTGTGACTGTTTACTTAAATATAAACGACCTTTGTAGTGAAGCTCATCATTGTGCCAAGAGTACCCTTGGGAAACTGGAGAATTGGCCTGCAATTGTTGGATCATATGCAAAATTTTGGGATCTTGTAGCCATTCCTAGTGAACAGCTTGTAGCCAATCTAGCATAATGAAAGAAAGGGGAAAAAAGGGACCCTTCATCTTCAAATTTTCTTGAAAGTTCATCAGTAACCACATTGTCTTTTCCTTTCTTGTAAATGATCTCATAATCATATCCAAAGAGCTTAGTCACCCTTTTTGTTTCTCTAGGGAGGAAGCGGGTTGTTCAAAAAAGTACTTGAGGCTTTGATGATCTATCTTAATTTGGAAGGGTTGCCCCAATAAATAAGGGTGCCAAAGATCCACTACATAAAGAATAGCCAATGTTTCCTTTTCATAGATTTATTGGCCCAAATGTCGCTCTAATATTTGTTTGCTGGTAAAAGCCAAAGTTCAACCATCTTGCATAAGGACTGCTCTAATTCCTCTCCTGAAAGAATCACATTCCAAGACAAAGGTCTTTGTGAAATCAGGAAGGGCCAAGACCGGAGTGGTGCACATGGCCGCCTTCAAGGCTTGAAAGGCCTGATCAGCTTCGGGAGTCCAAGTGAAAGAATTATTTTTAAGGAGAGCAGTGAGAGGTGCCACAATATTTCCATAATTCTTAACAAACTTGCGATAATAACATGTTAAACCCAGAAATACACGCAAGCTTTTGAGAGTCTTTGGGTGAGACCAATCCTGCATAGCTTCAATATTCTTAGGATCCACCCTTACACCTGCCTTGCCAACAATATGACCCAAGTACTGGACTTTTGAGGCTCCAAAAACACTTTTAGATAGTTTGAGGAAAAGTTGGTGTTGAGAGAGTAGATGTAGAACTCGATCCATATGAGCAAGATGGGTTGTCCAGGTTTTACTATAGGTGAGGATATCATCAAAGAAAACTATGACAAAATGACGAAGAAAAGGATGGAAGACATAATTCATGAGGGTTTGGAAAGTGGAGGGAGCATTACACAAGCCAAAGGGCATGACCAAAAACTCATAGTGTCCCTCACAAGTTCTAAATGCAGTCTTAGGAATGTCTTCCTTGTTCATATGTATCTGGTGGTAGTGATCCAGAATCGAATCCAGGACGCTTCCTAGGTTCAGAAAAGCCTCAAAAATGAAAGTTCTCGGAATCATATGAAACCAATTCAATTGCAACCGACTCATCGCACTGATTCCGACCATATATTTACTTTCTCATATGGATGTTGTATGCGAGAGTTATCACAGTCTGACCGTTTTCCCAAACAGGTCAACAGTAAAAAAAAGTCAACACTGACGTCAACATGACGTCATGCTGACGTGGCAACAAAGTTGGCAGGTCGTATAATTGACGTGGCAGAGGTTTCATACAACTAATGTTGACCAACCAGGATGTGACATGTGTCACCACTAGAAGGGTGACACATGGCACACTCGTACAGGTGCCATGTGGACCTACCGTATGGTGACATGTGGCATGGTATGATCGGTTGACAACTGACCCAATCAACGGTTGACAAGTGGCAAGGTGTTGGAAAATGTTGTGGTGCCACGTGGCACTTGGTTACTAGTTCGTGGATTGTTTGCAAAATGTATTAGAGTTGTGGGATTCAAACCTCGGACCTCCACCGGACTAGTGACTTGGCAGGCTGGGCTAGCTAGCCCTCCTACGCATTGAATCTTAACTGTATACGGCTTAACTATCATTTAAAGTTGCAGTGAGATTCGAATGGGTGGCGATAGGGCTGGGGCTAGCCCCAACCCTCAACATACGCATACAACCTTACCTCCGGGAACCACAGGCCTGTACTCACGTGTTGGCGTGAACATGATAAGGAATAACCCCCAGTTCCGTGAGCTATTCCATGTGACCCGACTCCACCTTGATACTTGGCACACAGGTGCATGGATAAAAACCGGTTGGTCAGGCTTTCTCGCCGACCATGGTGCTAGTCCATGGGTTGTACATTTGGGGGGCTTCAAATGCGGGCCCGTGGATAAGGGCTCGACCATATGGCCTTTCACACATGACTAAGTGCCATACATGCAAAGGGCCAGCGCGCAAGAGTTAATCCACAGAGCACGTGGAGTGTGCCCATAGGACCAAGGGCTAGCGCCATAGGGGGATGCGATTCATAATTAACATAAGTCGGTTTAAAACTATGTTATATGGATTTTAATTGATTTTATATGCAGATTTGGGGGATTTTGCCCATTATTGGGAGATATTGGGATCTTTTTGAGGCCATATCTTGGGAGGAAGTTTGGGGATAGTAACCAAATTCATATCTATATAAACTAGGACTTCTTGAGGCCATAAAGGACATTTAGAGCAAAGTTATGCTGAAGAAAAGCCAAGCCAAAGCCATTTTTATGCAGGGAAGCTGTTGAGGAGCATACCTTTGCGGGCCATTTCTGGGAGCTTCGGTCATCTGATTTGAGTGTCGTTTCTTCTGTTGGGTTCTAGAGATCTAGGAGAACAAGACCGGATCAGTCTTGTATCCTTTTGGCACTGTTGTGATGTGCTTATTGAGCTTTGAACAGAAATAAAGAAGCCTCACCCATTAAGACAAAGGCCTGAAGACGTAGGTGAGATTGCCGAACTCCGTTATCACATTGGTGTTATGGTTTGCTGTTGTTTATTGCTTCATTTCATTTATGTACATGATTATGTGGTTGTGATAACTTCTCATATTATTCTTCCTCTTTCATTCAACTTTTTTAATTGGTTAATCAACACATGCTTAATAACTCAACCATAGTCATTAAAAGATCTTTTCGGATCAGGTAGATAGAACAAAGATCAAGTTTAGTAAAGAACTGGGCACCACTCAATTCATCCAAGAGGTCATCAATGACATGAATCATAAATTTGTCTTTGATGGTGAGTTTGTTGAGGGCATGGAAGTCTGGACACATGTGCCAAGAGCCTTCTTTCTTAAGGACCATGACCACAGAAGAAGAGTAGGGGCTAGTACTATGACGGATAACACCGACGGTGAGCAATTCTTGAACAATTTTCTCAATTTCATTTTTCTGGGAAAAGGGATGACTATAGGGACGAACATTGGGAGGAAGGATGTCGGGGACAAGGGGATTTTACAATTGGGTCAAATTCCGACGGCGCATTCGATGCAATTGCCACTTTATATTGTTGGGAGAACGACAAACAACAGACCCCCTCAAACATCATTTCACATGACGTCTCTTTTCCAACGACATAGATTTCGTCGTTATTGCGACGTCTTGGAGGTGGCAAGACCGATGTCTTGAACGTGGCAAGAATGACATCTCGAACGTGGCAAGAGAGACGTTTGGAACGTGGCAAGAGAGACGTCTTGAACGTGGCAAGACCGACATCTTGAACGTGGCAAGAGAGACATCTTGAACATGGCAAGAGCGACGTTTGGAACGTGGCAAGAGAGACGTCTTAAACGTGGCAAGACCAACATCTTGAACGTGGCAAGAGAGACGTCTTGAATGTGGCAAGACCAACGTCTTGAACGTGGCAATAAAGATGTTTAGAACGTGGCAAGAGCGACGTTAAGAGGTATCATCTTCGACGTGGTTGCTATGGGAGCGATACTCGAAGATGTCGCAATAGCGACTATGTTGTAGGTATTTAAAAAAAAATACAGAATCAATACTGAGAAGGACAGGTACATTAACCTTTGCTAAGATACTAGCCATATCAATATTTAAATCTATATCATCAGTCTTAGGCAAGGTTGGTTGAGGAGGAGGACTAACTTCCAATGGTAAAGGGAGTCTTGTCTAATGAGGTTTAGGATCACTAGGATATGTCTCGAGTGTGTTATCACACGAACTCACAATTGTTGAGCTAAAGTCCAATAGCTCAAGTGCAATCATGCGTAATAAGACTACAAAAATATACTAGAGAGTAAGTCTCTATTTTTAGATAGGATCAAAATAATACTGTACTTTCTTGGGTACGTCGAAACAAGTGCCATCCAATGCAAGATCCTATATTCCAATGAGATAGTTGAGCAACATAAATTCCAGAGCCTTCACTAAAACCTCTGACAATTTGTTTGACATTTAGCAGAAAATTATATCATCAATAATACAACTTGAAGTCATTGCAGGTATTGCTTTGTATCCTTTGGCTAGCACAACAACTTCACACATAGAATGCAAGTGTTATATATATATATACATTGAGTAGAAGAGCAAATTCATAGAATACAAATTGTATCAATTCGAAACAACCATAATAGATTTGGACTCTAGATATAAAGCTCATAATCTCTCATGCAAGGACATTTGAAGATGCCAAACCATGTAAAATTCAATATCCCAATACTCGGTCAGAACAAGGGGCGAAAAAAGACAAATTTAAATACTTCAACAACTATAGCAGATTTGGCCTACAGATATAGAACACATATATATTCCAAGTTTAGTTTCAAATAACAACCACTGTTACTGTTATATACACAACTAATCCATCTAGTTTCAAATAACAACCAATGTTAACTATCATATACACAATTAATCCGTGTAGTAGATATATTAAGTGACCGAACATCAGTAATTTTTCAAACATGATCCAAGAACATGACAGGCCAAAGCATAGTATTGTGAATTTGTTCAAATGGCTTCCTGTATTGCACATTATGAGGAAGGTGCACATCCAAACTGCAGATGGTCTCACAGATTTCAGATAGAATCTCAGGAAAAGAAACATCCATATATCAAATCACTATATTCAATATATACGCGATATGTTATCTAAGTCTGTAGATGCATCCATTTAGCCATAATTATTTACATGCTCACATTCATCAATCCATTCGGAATACCTACAAACATTTTCAGAAATACAAATGGCTAAGTCATCCATAGAGCTATTTATTACTCCATTGCATATTAAATCCCTCTCCTCCAATTCAATAAGGACGACCTTTGTTCAATAATTCAAACCTCTATAAATATCAACTATTCAGCTGATCTAACTACACTACTAAAAAAAGGCATGTGCCAAAACCCAAACACTAAAATATATGGTTAAGAAAGATTACACATCAATGGGCTCGCTCAATACTGTCAATTCCAATTAATCCAAGAGAAGATATTATGTTTAGTAAGGGCTCAAAAGTAGAAAAGTAACTTGTGAAAAATAATACTACATAAAAATAACCTTAGGAAAACACAAAAAACTTCACTGACCATTTATTGAGGTGTTGAAACTCTCCTGGCATATCTTGCATGAAGCCTCCCTGATAAGATCTTTCAGATCATTGAATGAATAAAAATGTTAGAGCTAGCAAAATGTCAAACTGCAAGGCTTCATATAGTCAACAGACTAAATGTCAACCTGCAAGGCTTACTTTTTGTTGGAGAAACTCGTTGTCCTAAGTGGGCTACAAAAATCATTGAGGAAACAAGATCTAATGTCGATGATGTCTTGAACACTCTAAAAGACTCATGGTCATAAGCAAAAATAAAAATTTTCACTGTGTTGATACACGTGTCGATCTATGATCCTTATAACTATGAATAAGCTCATGGAAAGCATGGGAGAATGTTATAACATAAGAATATATGTTCTTGATGAAAAATGAGATATGGGAGTTGGTTTCTCTTCCATTAGGGGAGAATATTGTTGGATATAAATGGGTCTATAAAATGAAATTCCATGTGAATGGTAGTATTGATAAGCATAAATCTTGATTGGTCACTCGAGATAATTTTGCTCCTATTGCCAAGATGAACACCATTTTGATTGTGCTTTCACTTGCCGATAGTTTCCAGTGGGATATTCACTGGATGAACATCTTTCAACTGCATTCTATTATCTTGTGCACTTGTTTCATTTATTTATAATATATTGAATATTTGGGTAACATGGGCACATGCCTATATTGATTGTCTTGGCTTTTCTTAATGTGGTGTCTCATGCCAATCCTAATCTTTATTTTCTACATATCAACAAGCTAAAATCCATTGATTAAGATCACATTACATTATTAACTTATTAATTACAAACAATTGTTTTATTAACCAAAGTTGCAACTAATAAATAACCCATGCATGTATCAACCCATCTCTCAAGCGAACAAAGAAGAGCAAGGGGATATTTTAAAAACAATGAACGGGAGCGCGACCTAGCGCGCGAGGATCTTAGCACATCGAGCAGAGTTTCCTTAATCATGGACGCTGGTGGGGGCGCCGTCCCCCCCCCCCCCCCCCCCCCCCCCCCCCCCCNNAGATTTTGAATCTTTCAGGAAGCTCGTTGCCGAAGCCCCCACAAGACCGTTGTCTGGAACACAACAAAAAATCGTAAAGAAGTTGGATTGCATCCCAAGCATTGAACTGCCTTTAGAAGAAACATGCAGATCGACAGTCAATCTAGCAGAAATAGGTCTTATCGGGCAGTTTACCGGGCTCTAGCCCTCTCCCAAATCTGTCGAAGCTTGGGTGCAGAGGAACTGGAGCCCGCTCATCTCAGAAGGAATAAAGAGTCACTTTGTAGGGAAAGGATATTTTGTATTTGTGTTCGATAACTCTGAGGAAAAAAACCTCATTTTCAGAAACGGCCCATACTTCATGGGGCCACAGGGGCTATATCTGAACAAATGGACCTCGGATTTCGATCCAGCTCAGGATGTGCCATCCGTCGTTCCAGTGTGGGTCCGTCTACCTCATCTTCCTTTACATTGCTGGAATAAAAAATCATTGCATGCAATTGGCAATACGCTTGGAAGGTACATTGACCAAGCAGTGAGAAAAGACCAGTACTCATGCGCACGGATCTGTGTGGAGTTTGATATGGAAGTAGGATTACCAGAGGCAATCAAACTAACTGCTGCAGATTGGACACATATACATGAGCTAGATTATGAGTAGTTACCCTTCAAATGTTGGCACTGCCATGGCTACGGTCACTTCGCAAGACACTGTAAAAAAAAGAATGCAGAAGAGAGTGAGAACGCAAAAGTAAATCAATGGATCACAGTTCAGAAAACAGGGACAACAAAATCTAGAAGCAAAGGAACAATAAGAAACAACAACCCTGGGCAATTGGGGCAAGAGCAAAAAGACGGGAGTTCCAATCCCATGCCAAAATCAAGACCTCAAACAGTAGAGCCCAATAAGGACATAGAAGAACCAGAAGCAAATATGGACAACAGTGAACAATCAAAACCCCCTCCAAATGGGAAAGACGTAGGGGAACAAGGGCAAACGATGGGAACCCTGGAAGTAGCCCCCTCTCCCTCATACGCTGACATAGCTAGAAATAAAGTATTAGAATCACCAAGCTCCTCAGAGGATGAGATCCTAGAAAGGCCAGCCAAAAGTGCAGGAAGGAAGTCCCGCAGAGAAGCAAGGGAGGAAGAAGCAGAAAGACAAAAGACCCAAGGAAGCCAACCTACCATAGATACGTCAATCGACAGAAACACAAGAATAAGGTCTCTAAAAGGAGGAGGCCCAACCACCCCCAACAGTAAGTAATGAGAATCGTCTCTTGGAACTGTAGAGGTCCGGGGAATTCGTCGAAAATTGAAGTGGTCAACGATCTGATGAAAGCGGAACCAGCAGACATCCTCATGCTCCAAGAGACAAAAATCGAAGGGGAAGCCCTTCTAGAGATCAACAAAAAGAATTGGTAGAAGAATACAGGAAAAGAAATAAGTGCAAGGGGCTCCTCCGAAGGAATAACAACCCTGTGGAAGGAAGAACAATTCAGGCTCGTCAACTCCTACAACACTCAACACTGGAGTTTTACAGAGATGAAGCACATAGAAAGTAAGTTAACCATCGCATTATTCAATTTATATGTACCAACTTTTCATTCTGAAAAGAAAGATTGTTTGAAAACTTTAAATGAGTTTCTAGAACTAAACTTCCCAAACAATATAATCATTGCCGGAGACCTTAACCTCGTCATGAATGATAAAGAAAAGAGGGGAGGAAGGAACATCAATGATCAAATGATTTATGTAGTAGAAGACATGATACAATATTGGGACCTAATGGATTTTAAACCATGCAAAGGGATTTACACCTGGACCAATAATAGGACAGGGGAGGATCACATATCTGCCAGATTGGATAGGTTTTTGGTCCAAAGCACTTTGCTGACGGAAATGAAGCTTATCTCCTCAACCATCCTCCCCAAGCTCACCTCGGATCACAAACCCATCTTGCTATTGCTAGAGGAGGAAGAAAAACTAGGGAAAATCCCATTCAGATTCAGTCCATTGTGGAAAGAAAAGAGTGGTTTTGCAGAGACGGTCCGACTGGCATGGTCCACCTCAGTCACTGGCTCTCCCAACTATGTTTGGGAACACAAATTAAAAATAACAAAAAAGGCCCTCAAGGAATGGAGCAAACTCCCAGTAAGAAATCCCAATACCCAAAGAAAGGAGTCAGTGCAACAGATGGGAAAGTTGCAGAGTGAAATGGAAGCAATAGATATTACTAAAACAGAATTGGATAAGGAGCAAACAGCCCAATGTAAAACATATCGTTCCTTCAAAAACGAAGAAGAATATTGGAGACTAAAGTCCCACAGCCTTTGGCTAGAAGCTGGAGACAAAAACACATCTTACTTCCATCGTCAATATAAAGCTCGTCTCTCTAGGAACCACATCACTGAGATTACAACCAATGACGGGAAGCTTTGCACAGGAATAGACCAAATAAAGGCTGCTGCTGTCTCACATTTCCACCATCTTTACAACAAAGAGAACAATGATAATGAAAAAGGCAATAAAGAATTCCTCAAGAACATTCCGACACTGGTCACAAAAGAAGATAACACAACACTATTGATGCCAACCAACGAAGAAGAAATTAGCAAAATCATCTGGTCCATGGACCCCGACAAAGCCCCAGGGTCAGATGGGTTTACCATTTATTTTTACAGGATATGCTGGAATATAATCAAACCTGACCTCATCAGAATGATAAAAGGATTCCTACAGAAAGCAAAATTGGGTGGTAGCACCAACTCAACTTTCCTTGCATTAATCCCGAAAGAAACAAATCTCGTCTCCTTTGATAGGTTCAGGCCAATCTCCCTATGTAACACCTCTTATAAGATAATTGCAAAACTCCTTGCAAATAGAGTAAATCCTTTGTTGGGCAAACTCATCTCAGACTTGCAAGGAGGATTCGTCAAAGGGAGACACATCCCGGACAATGTAATCCAAGTCCAGGAAGCCATGCATTCCAGCAATCTCAGAAAAGAGAAAGGCATGCTGATTAAGTTAGACATGGACAACGCCTTCGATAGAGTAAAGTTGTCCTTCCTTTATCAAGTGCTTCTTTCCTTCGGATTCGAGCAAGAGTTTGTAAATTTGATACAATCCTGCACCTACAACCCATGGATAACCCCTTTGGTAAACGGGAGGCCAGTAGAATTTTTTAAATCCTCGAGGGGGTTGAGGCAAGGCTGCCCCCTCTCTCCATTTCTATACATTTTAATGGCAGATTCACTCAGCAGGAAGCTGGAGCAGGATAGGATAACAGGAGTTGCCCCAGGCTTGAGAATAACGAAGGATCTTAAACCTTTAAATCACGCTCTGTTCACGGATGACTCTCTCATGCTTGGAGGAGCTTCTAACAGAGTAGCCTCTGCATTCAAGGATACTCTTCAAGCATACTGCAAAGTTTCTGGAGCACTGATAAGTGAAAGGAAAAACGTTGTCTATAGTTGGAATGTAGCAGAGCACGAAAGACAAACAATAGCATGCAACCTGAGGTTCATTGGGCATTCAAAATAAGAAAAGATTAATTACCTTGGGCTGCCATTAACATTGGGCATAAACAAAGTCAACATGTGGGAAGGAGTTATAACAAAAATCAAAGGTAAAAACGTTGCATGGGGAGGACAATGGCTCACTCACGGAGGTAAACTAACTTTGATAAAAGCAATCCTCTCATCACTGTCGATCTGCCAAGCGTCCTACCTCTTGGCACCCAAGTCGATATCTGGGCAAATCAACAAATATTTGAGAGACTTCTTGTGGCATGGTGGGAAAGGGAACCAACATAAATTTCGCCTGGTCAACTGGGATACAACAAAGCGGCCCCTGAGAGAAGGCGGGCTTAAAATCCAAGATCCAGATCTCGTTAACACAACATTGGGCTGTAAAATTATGTGGAAGATGCACAATGATCCCATTCATCCTGTCAGCAAAACGTTGAGGTACAAATACATACCAAATGCTAAAATCATAATTTTACAAAACGACAACAGTAGGAAGAGCACGTTGTTATGGAAACTTTGCATTAAAGGAGCATGATTCTTCACCCAAAACCTGTATCGCATCCCAGGAAATGGCAAGCGGGTCAAATTATGGACAGATCGGATAATGGGGCATCCGCCCCTAGCATCAAACGCCAGCCTGTCTGAAATTTGCGAATTTCTAGAACACAGAGGAATACAGAGCATCTATGACATTTCAAATTGGGATGATAATGGCTTCTGGTCAGACTGGTACTTCGACAACGTTCCAAATCGCCTCCTCCAACAACTAGAAATGCTTAAAGAGGAGCTTCGAGATGCAGCTCCGGGACAAAATAAGACAATTGGGGTTGGGGACCTTCAGGATCATACTCCTCAGCCAAAGGCTATGAACTGCTACAACCTCAGAGAGATAGATCCCTCCCTATAAGATTTTGGATGGAGGTATGGAATTCAATGGCGCTACCCAAAGTAAATTTCTTCTTCTGGACTTTAATGCATAAAAAGATCATGACTGGAAAATATTTAATGAAAAGAAATATTGTTGGCCCACACAGATGCTCATTATGCAAATAAGCCATGGAAACCATAGATCATTTGTTTGTAGACTGCCTATTTGCAAATAAAGTCTTGCTTCTCATCCTCCATGGTCTCAAGGTTGCTGCCCCCACTAAAATTTCAGTAGTAGATCTTTTCACAACATTGAAGGAACGTTACCCTTCGCTCTCATTGAACTCATTATGGGCCAGAGTCTAGATATCCATCCCCAAATATGTGTGCTGGAAGCTTTGGCTTGCAAGAAACGAGCAAACTTTCAACAATACAGCATGGACCCCCAACATGGTAGCAACAAAAGCAAAAGGCCTTCTCCTAGAAACTTTGAGCTCTCAAAACCACAAAGTCGACATCTCACTGCAGCAGGAGGAAAAGAATTGGCTCGGTACCTTTGTGCTTACCCACCGGATCCACAGCATTGATAAACCCCATCTCGAAACTAAATGGAGGCTAAGAGACAATCATGATATATTCCAGAGTTGGTGGAGGAAGCAAGGAATAACTACAATTTTCTTCGATGGCGCCTCCAAGGGAAACCATGGGACAGCGGGAGCTGGAGGACTTATTTATTCCATGGAAGGGAGAATACAAGAAAGCTTTAGCTGGGGACTAGGACAACGAACCAACAATCAAGCAGAAATCCTGAGTTTGATAAAAGTCTGCCAAATAGCCAAAGAAAGAGGACATCGGGAGCTACAAGCATTTGGAGACTCTGAAATGTTGATCAAAATGATACATTCGAAAGGCCAGTTTAATGATGCTGGCCTAAACATGAACCTGCAAAGGCTAAGACATATTCTACAAGACTTCACCTCCTTCAAATGCTATCATATTCTTAGAGAATCAGATAAAGAAGCAAACAAATTAGCCAACAAAGGTTGTCTCTTGGCCCAAGGAGACCTCGGCATAAATGATGGAGATCCAGTAAAAATTTGTATTCCTTGAAAAAGACAACAGCATGTAATAGAACATAGAAGGCTTTTTATGAAGGTTGTAAGGCTACGACCAGTTGGAATTCCCTATTAATAAAATTCATAATCGTTCTAGTTAAAAAAAAAAAAACCCCATGCATGTATGGAAAGCAACTAAACTAATTTTGCAATATCTAAATAGAACACTGAGTTTTGGCATTATATTTAGTGTGTGCACTTGTAGTGAAGAGCTTCAACAACTTCTACAATTTTACAATGTTTGATTATGAAGGTAATGTTTACCAAAAAGGAGGTAATGTTGACCAAAAAGGAAGTCCACTAGATGTTATTGCTTTACTTTTGGAAATAAAGTTGTGTCATGGTGTAACAAGAGAACTTTTAATGTTGATTTTTTACCACATAAGCATAGTTGTTTACTTTTGACAATAAATTTCTATCATTGTGCCACAAGAAAAAAATTATTGCAGCGTTGTGAAGCATTGGAGATACTAGTCTCGGTTGCAAAAGAAAGGAAAAATTAATTAGATTGAATAGGCTGCTATCAAATGTTGGAGAAAAACCAACATATCCTATGATGTTATGAAGTGACATTTAGAGTTTCATTTCTCTCACAAATAATGTGAGATTTCCTAG